>OX376668.1:27500-512237 GCA_947386135.1 Melanchra persicariae | reverse complement strand
TTTTGCTACGTATACAGATTACCTGTCAAAAATGTAGGGAAATTGAGGCTTTTTTTGACAGTTTGCGACTGACCTCAGAATGCAAATTAGTAGAATTGGACCTCTTGAGTCCTGAAACCGAAAACTTAAGTTGCATTACTTACTCGAAAACAATCCAATTTGGAACCTAAGCTACCAAAACCGTTACATATCAGCTCTAAAACATACAATTATACTAATTGTACCAATCACCCTGACTTCAGGCTTAGAGTCTCGACAGCTGCTACCAGCTACCACGAAGAAAGCGCAAAGTTTAGTGTCTAGGTTGTCCAGTGTCCAGTTAAAAGTAAAAAACCCTGAGAGTTTGACAACCACTCATGCCAAAAGGAATTTAAGTGAAAGTTGTTCATAATGATGAGTACAATGACCCCTTAGGAGGTATTGCGTTTATTATGTTACACGTTGTATTGTCTAGGGCGCCTAATCCTCTAATAATCCAATACTACCTGAAACTGCACACAATCCGGCTAATTGTGTGAATTTCCTCGAATTATCTAGATTGGCGTAAACCACAAGCACTAATAACAATCTGGGATCAGATCGAATGTTGCTCCAATCTGCACTTACCGTCAGCTAGCTATATTCATGACTTGGTTCGCAATTAAACTTATTATGATGATGGGGATGTTGCTGGTCTGTCTTTTTGACCATGGTGATAGATATCTCGTTTTCTACTGGTTTCCTAAAGGGTGGACGGTGTTGTCGTAGCATACATGAGCCAAAAAACAATTGTGGGAGAGTTTATTTGTCATCGATACGCTGAGAAGAAGAAAGTATGGAGTCACTTGTAGCATTAATAAAATTATTCTATTCTATATTCAATTCCATTCCATGACATTGTATTCTTGTCGCCTACTCTAAGCTTTGTTACACTACAACTGCGCTGTATACAAAAATGAGTTGTTCTATCGGTAGAACGCACTCTAAAAGAAAATGAAAGAAATACTTTTTCTCAGAGAGTTTTTCGTACAGAAATAATACCAAACTGACCACAGACCAACAGAAGCCAATCAATCTGCCTACCAACTATGTCGGTGTCGGCCAACATGCAGTCGAATCGCATGCAGCTAGTGCTAGTACGTATTGTAGATGGATCGACTGCCGATCTGACCTCCACAACCCAATAACCGGATAACACCGAAACCTTGGCGAAACTGCTGACAAAGTTTCTGGCTTCTGACGATCCCGACACTCAAAGATCGACAAATGTCAGTCGGGATTAACAGTTGTGTCTCAGTATGTAAGGACCGTGTGGCTGTTATTATTAGCCACGAGCTCATCTAGATAAACAGAGGCCAAACCCAAAAAATTGTATAAAGCAATATTTCGCGTTCCCGTTTGTTTTCATAACTGGATATCCTTTTAAATTTCCCGGGTACATTAGAAAATACCTGCCGACGACATGTTCGATTTACCTTCGTGTGTTTGCTTTTAAAAAATCCAATTCCGAATGCCATTTGGGGATATTCACTTAATAAATTTGTTTATTGCCGAGAGTGCCATTAAATCAAACCTCTGCTGGCCATGTAGGACAAAGGGTGGACACATAGAACAGGTAAAGTGCACAAGGTCTATTGACAATTGTGGAATTTCCCGCACATATGCGTGTTTTCCAAATGCGAGAAGAGAGGATTTTCACTTCGACTCGTACGAAGCAACGTATTAATAAAACTTTTAAGAGGTGGGTTTTATAATAAACTAAACCTCCTGTGCTTCAAAGA
Organism: Melanchra persicariae; assembly: GCA_947386135.1. Classification (NCBI taxonomy): domain Eukaryota; kingdom Metazoa; phylum Arthropoda; class Insecta; order Lepidoptera; family Noctuidae; genus Melanchra; species Melanchra persicariae. The sequence goes on along the minus strand of OX376668.1, from coordinate 510,477 downwards.
AGTAAAATAAAAGGAACAAACTTACCTACATAATAAGGCTAATGAACACATTACCTAACCTCCTTAGCTTCGTGCAATTGGGTAAAATAGAAGAAGTAATCCAGATTCTAATAAGTTATAAATACTTTATCAACAGAGAAATTCTGAATACATTTTCAAAGAAATAAGAAACAAATCATGAAAACCTCTATAAACGATGAAACACATCATTGCAACAAGTGGCGATTATAATAGCAGTTTATGTAACGACCATAAAAAAGGGGTTATATGCCGTTGCGTATACTATTTTATCTTCACTCATACAGTTGAAATAACATAAGTGGAAAAATAGTTTATTCCAATATGGCGGATATTCTCATTGCGTATTCGAATGACAGCGCAGCGCGCGCATCCATAGACAAAGATAAAAGCCGCGCCAAAAATTAAAAAGAAAAAGTGTGCTATAAAAATTAATAAGTTATTTTATGATGCAGTTGTTTAAAAATCGAAGGAAAATGTTCTATTCTATTTTTTATATATGGCAAACAAAGCCGATGTCGACTATTCTGCCAATGTCCAAAGTAGATTGGAGAAGCAAGTGTGCATTGTTTTACTAATGAATAGAGGGAGCGAAGATTCCTGCAGAAACTAATTAAATTCTTCAAACAATACAGATGATTACTTGTTGGGTTAGTACGGGACTGAAACAAACAAATAATAAAATTTCGTAAATAAATATAAATTGTTAAAACATTTAAAATTGTTGCATGCCACACAGATAATGACTTTGAGATAAGTACGGCTATAATTTTATGTTGTTGTGACGGATGAAAGTCATCAGCGCCACAAGCAGGTCAGGAGAGGAAAATGTTAATAGAGAAGGGAAATTAGTTGGAAGAGGGATCTTAAATTTAGGGAGACGTCTATATAAATCAAGAGGAGGGACGTTGTTTGAACACTCAAAAAATATATGGTCTAAAGTGCCGTCTCCCAGTCCGCACTCACAGAGGGAGGAATCACGTATGCGGATTTTTTGAAGAAAAACAGGCGTACAGCAAAAGCCTAAACGGATTCTGCAGAGAACAGATACAACGGTTTTGGAGACCTTTCTGAAGCCAAAAAACCATGGTTTTGGATTAATGGTAGGTTGGACAGCATAGAAAAAACTGCCTTTCTTCTTGCTAGACTCATTCCACTGCTCCTGCCAAGAACACCGGAGATTTAATTTTGGGAGGGACAGCAGGTCATAGCTTTGATGGGTATTGTGTGAGAGGTCAGCCGTTGCCGATGAGCACGCATCTTTAGCCAGGGCATCAACAATTTCGTTACCCTTAATACCGCAATGGCTAGGTATCCAAACTAGCTGAACATCCTTTCGACAATTAGCACAGGACAGCAAAGATCTTTTAATTTTTAAAATAAGAGGGCAGTGTAACTTGTTTTTAAAGGGATTTTGAGCCAATGCCTGCAAACAGCTAAGAGAATCTGTGAAAATAACAGCCTTCTCAATATTAGAGTGCGACTCTATAAAACTACAAGCTTCTAGAATAGCCACACACTCGCCAGTGAATACGGAAGACTCTTTAGGGCATTTAAATTGTAAAATAATCCTAGAATTTTGATAATAAACCGCGGCTCCAGTGTTGTTGACGTCATTTAATTTCGAGGCATCTGTGAAAAATAGTTGGTAGCCATTCCATCGCTCGCCCACCGCCGCATTGAAGGCCGAATTCGCTGCTGAGGATTTTTTGGATATACCAATATTGTAGACGATTTTTGGGGTAAAGCAAATAACTTCATAGGCGAAGTTATAAAGGGGAAGTTTAGGACACTGGGAAATCGGACACTCTAAATTTTGGATTTCTCGAAATGATTTTAAAATGAGTGGTATCTCTTTATTTCTCCAATAATTTGAGCTTCTGCATATAGCTTCTAGCTCATGTAATCTTGGTATGAGGGGATGGGATGTTCTAGAAATTAGCCTAGACAAAAAACGGGAGGCCAGATATTGCCGCCTTAGGGCCAGGGGAGGTTCAGCGCACTCAACCTGCAATGCGTTAATGGGAGAGGACTTCATACAACCAGAGATGATCCGAAGGCACTTGGACTGGACCCTGTCCAGTCCCACCAAAGCACCTTTATTACACGGAATCAGGTGGTATGTTCCGTAGTCCAAAACGCTTCGAACTAAGGCGTTGTAGACTAGTTTCATGGTGTAGGGGTGAGCTCCCCACCAGACACCCGTGAGAACTTTTAAAATTGAAATGACTCTTTCACATTTTTGAATCAAGTAATTTATGTGTGGTTTACCTGTTAATTTAGAGTCCAAAAGTACGCCCAAAAATTTAACTTTATTAACTATAGGAATATTATGACCTAAAATGCTCACTGAAATCTGGGGAATCTGTCTTTTCCGTGAGAAAATTACTGCCGAGCTTTTGGGAGCGGAAAGCGATAGGCCATGTCTTAAAAGCCACTGGTTCAAAGAATCCAAAGACAGGCATAGAGAAGCGGCGGCGTTAACGACGGAGGACTCTGACACATACAGAACTAAGTCATCAGCGTATTGCAAGATCTGACAATTATTATTAAGGCAGGACCCAATATCGGCCGTATACAGATTGTATAACAACGGACTCAGCACAGAGCCTTGAGGGAGGCCCTTCCACGTCTGCCGCTCGTCAAACTCCTCTCCTTGTACTCTCAGAACCAATGACCGGGACACAAGGAGTCCACATATACATTGTATCATCTTAGCCGGAAGACTCAGCTGTTGCAATTTTTGCCTGAGAACGGGAAGAAGTACGTTGTCATATGCGGAGGAAATGTCAAGGAAAGAGGCAACAACGGACTGGTTTTTTGAAAAGGCCAGACGAATATCCGTAATCAGGACGCCGACACTGTCCATTGTGCTAAACCCTTTCCTAAAGCCAAATTGGGAATTCGGCAGTAAGTTTCTCGATTCGACTATCAACTCCAGACGATTTTTAATGAGATGTTCCAGTAGTTTTGCTAGGACTGAACATAAGGCAATTGGCCTAAGGCCATTGGGATCATCCGGGTGTTTGCCAGGTTTCACTAGTGGAATAATAATTTGTAATTTCCACTGATCTGGTACCCAGCCACGACTATAGCAAAAATTTATAATGTCCAGGAAGTAAACTTTAGCCTTTTCACCTGCACGACAGATGAAAGAATATGGCACACCGTCAATACCAGGAGCTGAGTCCCGGACATGGCTCAGGACCACATTCATTTCGCGCAAAGTGAATGGTGCATCCAAAGGATCATTTTCTATGCTAAGAAGGGGAATATTTTCACATTCAGATGGAAGAGGAACATAGGGTGGTGCAATTTTGTCGAAAAAGAGTTCAGCTGTTTCCCTACATATAGGTGAAGTGATTGAAGGGGAACACCCACGCCTAAATCTATTAATATTTTTCCAGACTGCTGAGATCGGAGTGGAGGGGGATAAGGAGGTGCAGTATTAAACCCAACCTGAACGCTTCTTGTTGCGAAGAAGACGTTTGGTTCTGGCATTACACTGAAGATAGGCCAAGAGGTTTTCAGTGTTCATGGCTGCATTATAATGTGACTCAGCCTCATTCCTTGCTCTAACAGCTGATGTGCATTCTGGGTCCCACCATGGGGGTGAAGGGATTTTATTTTGGGCACTGTTTTTTAATGGGAAGCAGGAATCTGCACTAGAGGTAACGGCTGAAACAAAACTCTCATAGCAACTCTTGGCATGGTGGTGACCTGTAGTTTCAGGTAAGCATGAATTTAAATTTGGAAGATTGTCAATTTTTTCCTCCAATAGTGATACAAATTTTGTCCAATCTGGATTGGACAGGTTATATTTCAAAAGTGGAGGAGAAGTTTTCTCTAAATAAGTCCTGTTAACTAAAGAAATAACTATAGGGTAATGGTCACTGCCATGCGACAAGGTTGTACATTCCCAATGAACTGAAGTTGCTAGGTCAACCGAACAGAATGTTAGGTCGACACAACTCTTCTGCTGACCGGGTGGAGTCCTACGGGTAGGACAACCATTGTTCAAAATGCAGAGATTTAGGTCATCTAAAATCTCCACCAAGGCAACGCCGAAGGCATCACAGCGTTCTGAACCCCATCTGTAGTGGTGACAATTAAAATCACCCATGACTAACAACGGTCCGTGAACATTGCAAAGGATGTTTCTAATAGTAACCAAAAAATCAGGGTGAGGGTGGGCAATATAAATGGAAAACACTGTGATGCCCTCAAACTTTCCTGCTGTAATGCTCAAACTATCCTCTAGTGGGGGCAAGGGCATGGGGGAAAATGGAACACGGTTATTTATGAAAAGAGCTGACCCTCCATACCCATCGGATCTATCACATCTGAGAATGTTATACAGTGGCATGCGGAAGCTAAGATTTGGGGTGAGCCAAGTCTCAGCTATAGAACAAGCCAAAGGCTTGTACTTGTTAAGGAGAAATATGAGGTCGTGCTTTTTATGCCACACGCTCCTCACATTCCACTGAAGGAATATTAGACGACGGGACGCCATTTTTAATTTCGAAAAGGAGTGAAATAAGTTGGTCGGCAACGTTGGACGGTGTTTTTGAAGTACTAGAAGATGAAGAAATAAGAATTGGAATAAGTTTGATTAAAAGTTCAATTACAGATGTAATATTATTGGAAGAGACGTTATTATTATTTAGGGCACAACCATTAGGCTGTGAAGGTTGGGGAACACTCACTATATGTTGATGGGCAGATTTATCAAAAGATGGTGAAAGTGGGGCATGTGTCTTGGGCTTGAGTGTAACTGTTTTTTTAAAAGAGACTGGGGTTCTAGTGACGTTAGCGTAATTGCTTGAAGTTACTGGAACTACTTTGCTAGCGTCAGCGTAAGAAAGACATTTCTCAGCCATAACTGTCTTAATGGCCTTCTGCCTACCATGCTCAGGGCATGACCTGCTATTAGCGAAGTGATTCCCCGAACAAAGTACGCAGAACGCCTCGCTCTCAGAGATGTTGCAACCATCACCGGGGTGATCGTGGCCACATCTACTGCAGCGTGGTTTTGACCTACACAAGTTGGCAACATGACCAAATCGGCAACACTTATGGCATTGGATGGTTGGGTAAATGTATTGCTCTACAGGAAGGGATGTGTAACAACAAAAAATCCTTTTGGGTAATACTTGACCATCAAAAGTTATTACACATGTTTCAGTAGGTCTCCACTCCGCTAAACCTTCTCTCTGAACTTTCCTCTTAATGCGACGCACTTTTAAAATTTGACCACATCCCGAAGGTACAGATAGATATGTAATGGCCTCTTCTTCGGTAATATCACAAGGAACACCAGTTACAACACCCATCCTTGTGATATTGTAAGTGGGAATTGAAGCAGTATATCCATGTTTCGACAGCAGACCGTTTACTAGGAAGGAGTTAGCATCCTGAGGGGATGTGAATTCTACAGAAACACGATTCCTGCCTACTCTGTTTACACCATCACGGACTACGTTCGCTACGTGGTTAACTATTAGAAATTTGCCGAAATTTACGGGGTGTAATGTGGTGCCTGAATTTGGATTAGTTTCTATCCGAGAAACGTGAACTAGGAATGGAGCCTTATCCATTACTGAGTATTTAACTCGGCCAATTTGGCTTTTTGGCTGCTTGCTTGGAGGTGAAGGGGTAGTGACTTCTTCGTGACCGGGACGTTTGCGAGTGTTTTGTTGTGATTGTGTCACTTCCATCTCTGTGACACTACAGACTACCTCAGCAAATTGCGATAATGGGTTCGGAGAAGGAGGAAAAGGAGTTAGGGAAGCAGAGATGTCGGGAGGGTCAGGATCGGGTGGTTTATTCCTATCCATTTTGGATATCTAGAGGATAAAATAAGTACGACAAACACTATACAAACCTGGTTACGAACACAAGGACAACACACTTAATCTATAACAAGTTCCAAAAGTAACACAAATCACACAGGAAAGCTAAAAAGAAACTCTAGACACACGTGCTACCCAAAACACCCGTGGCGAGAATCGAAGGAAAATGTTGAACTGTAATGGTTTTTTTTTTTAATTTTACCTATCCACGAAAAAAAAGTACCTACGTGTTTATGCATTCGATTCTGAACTCATATTTGGAACATTACGTTGTGAGTGTAGATAAACATAATTATGCTTCGTGAAAAAAAAAAATTAATAACATAACGACACAATTTTTCTTTTTTCCCCTCAATAAAATAAGTGGTTACGAATGGCACTAAATCCACAATAGGATGCCATGCGAATCTCATTTTGACACGCTTGCCGACAGTTCTGATGCAGAGTGTACCTTCTACTTATTTCCCTGTTCTTTGACACTGACTAAGGATGTAGATCCACGCTCTGTGAATACAAAGTCATATTTATTTGTGAAAACAACACTTTTTTGTTCGATTTTAATGTTTCGTTATTAACGGGCCTCGGTTATTTGTGGCTCTTTTTGTTTAGTTTATGCTCCGCTGTTTTTAACTGTTTGTTTTATTGAATTTTGAAAGACAAACCGTGTTATGTTTCCCTGTTATTTCCACCACAAAAAGGCCTCGACAAAATTAAATAAATTGAATTAATTAAAAACTTCTATAAGCGATAGCATTTGCATTGTTGGTCCCGACTGTCATTTGGAGATCTTTGGCAGTCGTCTACACCAGTCTTGTTCTGTAGTTTTCGCGGGTACGCCATTTGAAAAAAAGCGTGAGCTTATGGATTTGTGTGCCAATGTAAAATCTACCGTCCATGAAGCCCACAAAGACATTAATTTCAATTCTCTCCTGTCAGTGTCAGACAAAGGTCAGACAGTCAGAACAGACGTTCTTACTCAGCTTCTCATTTCCTATGATGTCTCGTGAACGAGTGGAGACAAGGCCTTAAGATGTTTAATAAGTAGGCTGTAGACTTGGGACAAATTCTGAGAAGAGATTCTGAAAATAGGTAATTTAGGAAGTTCGCAATTTGACTTTTAAAAATAAATTAAGAGTTACAGTGTTGTCAAATTGGGCTGACAATTTTTTTGCGAGAATTCTAAGAAGTGAGTTACTGGAGAAAACGCTAATTCGCCAAATCAAACATTTTATTTGTACAAAACTCTCCCTCATCGTCATATTAGCCGAAAGACATCCACTACTGGACAGAGGCCTCCTCCAAGTGTCGCCACAACAGCCGGTCTTAGTGTCTCGCATCCATTGTTTATTAGTGGTTCCTATTTCTACATTAATTTCTTGCTTTAATTATATTGCATGCCTGACTACTTTTGTACGCCCTAGAGGCAAAACATAGCGTTCTCAATGTATTACCAAAAGAACTTATAATGTACCTGTGTTTAACAATAAATAAATGAATCTGCAGTGCGATTCTGTAAACATGTCGAAGTAAACACCCGGGCGCGGCGCACGACAGGTGAGTTGTCAAACCATACAAATAAGATGGAATGACAGCTCACTTGTCGTTCACTCCGCCTAGGTGAACACCGTGAGATGTCGACAGAATCGACCGGCTGAATCGGCTACCCAGGACCCACATCAGGCAGGCAGGCAGGTCATCGGTCCACCTTGTGGGAGGCCTTCCAACGCTGCGTCTTTCGGTACGCGGTCGCCGCTCCAGAAGTTTTCACCCCATCGACCAAACTACCAAAACATAATTTTTAAAAATAGTCTCAACTCCCAAGTCTCCGTACTGGCCACAAACAAAGCGTCGTTCAAGCTATTACTCAATTTCCTCACTTCCGTCGATTGTCGATTGACAATAAAACGATCGAACAATCAAATATTTTGCTTCACCCCCTTGCACCCCCTTACAACCCCCTTGCACCCGCGTTACGCCCCTTTCACACCTCTCAACCCCTGGCAATAAATAAGGAAATTAGTTTTTGTTTGCCTATTTGCAGGACAGATTTTGAGTGATTTCTCTCCCTTTTTAGATGGTATTGTCATGTTTTTAGGGTTCCGCATTCAAAGGGGTCCCCGACCGTTTTTTATTGTACTAAATCGGTTTGGTTTAGTACTAAAAGAGTTCGTCTTTCAGTATGTCACAGTGCTGGACCTAAAATACCGTAACAGCTAGCGAGTTTTAGAAAATACGTAACTGCCGCCGTTATGGCCAGTTAAAAGTCAAAATACAAGAAGCTACAACCTTGCAACAAACAACTAAATACCTAAGCATTTAAAAGATTTTTATTTCTTAAAAACGGAATTATTTACAACCATGGAAATGGATGATTAGATTCTTAATTCCCATACTTTAATGAAACGCTCGGATTCGCATGCGTAGCAATCTGCCAAAATCACTTCTCTTGTCCCAACATTTTGTCAAATGGCGAATGCGAACGTTAAACGAGAATTGACCCTCTGAATACAGCCTGAACGTAAAAGTAGTAAAAACAAGGAACAGAGTAAGTTTTGGTACAGAACCCATACTGCGCGGGTCCGGCTCGCACCTGCCTGGCTTGTTTTGAATATTTATTGTAATAAAGGAAGTCTGTGGAGCCTCCTGATTGATTCAAAATATTGCGAGATGTTCTCTTGATTGGTATTGATAAAATGGATGGAATTTATTTTTGTGGTTTTGACAAGTAACTTAGTTTTAAATAATAAATAAGGTTTTTATTGTTTTGTTTATTTTTATATGCAAGGTTTCATTTCTTAAACGGTCAAAACCATCTCTACATGTTTCGGAATTAAAATGCATATGCCATGGGCAATCTGAGGAACACGAATGGGTTTTAGCCAGTAAGATTCTGACACTCCCTTCTGGAACTTCTCTTCCAGAACGGAAGGAGTCATTTTGATGATTTCTCAATTATAAAAAAAAAGTCGCCTCCGTGTACGACGTGTTAAACTCAAAAGCGGATTTTGGTAAGATGTTCACCAAGAGATTGAGTACTTAATTATGGTATTCATTAAAGTTTTGTGTAAATTGGCTAATGAATTTCAAAATCAACTTCTAGATATTAGTATAAGTTACATAATAAAAAGAATGACTGTTTTATGATGATGATTTGATAAATGTGATGAACTGCCCAAATGCATAAACAAGCATGGGTTCATCTGATTAAATAAAAATCGTCGACTACTCAAAGTATCTTCAAACACATTTCTTACAAAACACAAACAAAATCAGCTCCTTAAAGAAACCTTTCGTAACGACATCACAATAGGAACACGTCGCCTTTGTCCGGCCAGCGCTGGAGGATGAATATTTAAATTACACGCGCCGGACGGCATTCGGCGTAGTCACCCTTTTGATCTTCGCAATCGTACCTTAGGGTAGTGTAGTATCACAACTGTTATTGAGGTACCAGGGACACAGTTGTTGAAGAGTTGAACGTCTGCCTATGTAGTTTTGGAACAAGCAAATGGAAAACATTAGCTTTTGCTCGCGGAATTTCACAAAAACAAATTGTCTTCATCTCTATATTAATACACTTAAATTCGTCAAAGTCGGTTCAGCGATTTAGACGTAAAAGCGTAACAAAGTCACAATTTTTAAGATCTCCAAAAAAATAATAGGTATATAACATTACAATGTTTGGAGACATTGTTTTAGTTCCTCCGTCAATGATAGGAGGCAGATTTGAGCCTGCTTTTAATCTTTATTGACAGGCACGTCATTTGTTTTAATTCATCAAGCATTTCTGGATACATTGCGTTTCAAAGGAACATTCTCGAGCAAAAAACAATAGGGTTCTTTCCTGAAAAAATCTATTAAATCCGTCAGATATACAAAAGTATAATGTTACGTAATTTTGTCGCTCTTGTTGCATGCACCCAATGACTCAATTACAGAATTAGAGTTTTGTTTTAAAACGCAAGCATAGAGAAGGTAGAATCAAGCTGTAATTTGTTAGTCAGTATCAAAACTACCTCATAAAGGTACATGTATCACATACCTTTCAATGTAGGTGTCTAGATTTAGGTACAAATTGAAATAGCCCCAAACCAAAACTACCTGAAAGGGATCAGACCCATTTAGTTTCACAAAGAGACGGAGGACAGCTAAGATGTATAGTGGTCTTCACTTATCTAGATAGGCTCAAATAAATCTAGACTAAGTAGTTGTGAGCCTATATAATAGAATGGGGCAATGGCCTGGTTAGCTAACACGTAATTTGCTATTGTAATTTTACCACAGACCAAAGATGCCTCGGGCGTTAACGACACTGCTAAAGTCTGGTCGCGGAGCAGGAAGAATTTCGTACAATGATCTCTTACTACATGTCTGCTTCACTCCCACGTAAATATAATGCGTCACGCTCGCACGGATGCAATGACGGCCGTCCTCAGGGATTGTAAACCTTTTACCATATCCTTGGTTGTTTCTTGTTTGCATGTTGTTTTAGTTGGACTTGAGTCACAAGGATGGCTCTGAAGCAGCTTAAAAACAACAAGGCGTCGGGTGAGGACGGAATTACGGCCGAACTCCTGAAGGCGGGTGGAAAACCAGTCCTTAAGGCCCTTCAGAAACTGTTCGATTCCGTCATACTCGAGGGGAAAACGCCACAAGCGTGGAGCAGAGGTGTGGTGGTACTCTTTTTTAAAAAGGGCGACAATGCCCTGCTTAAGAATTACAGGCCCATCTCACTTCTGAGCCATGTCTACAAGCTGTTTTCCAGAGTCATCACAAACCGTCTCGCACGCAGGTTTGACGACTTCCAGCCTCCCGAACAAGCCGGATTCCGAAAAGGCTTCAGCACCGTAGACCACATACACACGCTGCGGCAGGTTATACAGAAGACCGAAGAGTATAATCTGCCCCTCTGCTTAGCGTTTGTGGACTACGAGAAAGCCTTCGATTCGATCGAGACTTGGGCTGTGCTGCAGTCTCTCCAACGGTGCCAGATCGACTATCGGTACATCGAGGTGCTGAAGTGTTTGTATGAAAACGCCACCATGTCAGTCCGACTTCAGGATCAGACATCAGAACCTATCCTCCTGCAGCGGGGTGTGAGGCAGGGAGACGTAATTTCTCCGAAACTGTTCACGGCCGCAATGGAGGACGTCTTCAAGGTTTTGGACTGGAAAAGGCTAGGCATTAATGTCAATGGCGAGTACATCACTCATCTTCGATTTGCCGACGATATAGTCGTCATGGCTGAGACCACGGAGGACCTCAGTACAATGCTCGATGACCTCAGTAGAGCTTCCGAAAGAGTGGGTCTTAAAATGAACATGGACAAAACCAAGGTCATGGTAAATACCCATGTAGCACCCACTCCTATCAAGATTGGAGGCTCTGCACTCGAAGTTGTTGATGAGTACGTCTACCTGGGACAAACGATCCAGCTAGGTAGGGCTAACTTCGAGAAGGAAGTCAACCGTCGAATCCGACTCGGATGGGCGGCGTTCGGGAAGTTGCGCGGTATCTTCTCGTCTCACATACCACAGTGTCTCAAGACGAAAGTCTATGACCAGTGCGTGTTGCCAGTGATGACCTATGGACTCGAAACGTGGTCGCTCACAATGGGCCTCATCAGAAGGCTTAAAGTCACCCAAAGGGCAATGGAGAGGGCAATGCTCGGAGTTTCCTTGCGTGATCGAATCAGGAATGATGATATCCGCAAGAGAACCAAGGTTACCGACATAGCCCGAAGGATCGCCAAATTGAAGTGGCAGTGGGCAGGGCACATTGCTCGCAGAACCGATGGTCGATGGGGCCGAAAAGTTTTGGAGTGGCGACCGCGTACCGGAAGACGCAGCGTTGGAAGGCCTCCCACAAGGTGGACCGATGATCTGGTGAGGGTCGCGGGTAACCGATGGATGCGAGACGCACAGGACCGGTTGTTGTGGCGACACTTGGGGGAGGCCTATGTCCAGCAGTGGACGTCTTTCGGCTGATATGATGATGATGATGATGATGAGTCACAACAAAAACCCACGGCTAGCTCGACATAGTTAATAATTTTTAAATAACGCACGAACGACATTCCATCTTGGGATGCGTTAGTGAACGTTCAGTTTTTGGACACAGTTAAATACTAAAATGACGTGATTTTTACGAACAATTTGGTACCAATAATAAATCATTTAGTTTTGATTTCGAAGTAAGAAATCTAATTGCATACACTAAATTTAGGTGACTTTAGTCACCTTGCGAGTTCGAGCGGCCGCCCTTAAAACAAAAATGTTTGTGACCACTGTCAGTAGGCAAAGAGGTCATTGTACGAAATTCTTTCTGCTCCGCGACCGGACTTTACTGGAAATAGTATTGTCAGCACTATTATATCAAAGGATCGATCTACTTAGCTTCTTCTCAACTAATTTGGAGTCGGCGTCCAGTCTAGGGTCCTGAGTACCTGTGTAGTATACCTAGTGTGTGAGTAGAGTACCAGTCTCCTACTAAGGTATTCTACTGAAAAAGTCTAATTAGTCCGTCAGATAGATTTCCAAAAATTATTGGATACGAATATTTTTTTTTACGTTAACAAAAACTGACGAAGTCACAGTGCGTTGGAAATTAGTTCTTCTCGTTCTGACTCCCTGTAAAGACTCCTGAAAATCTATAAATGACAGCCGGGACCAACGGCTTAACGTGCTTTCCGAAGCACGGAGGAATCTCGATATGTTAAGATGGTCACCCATCACAGACCTACCTCAGCAAGCGTTTCTTAACCTTGAAAGTCAACCAACGAGCTCAAATACAAAGTCACTTTTGATAAAATACTTGTAATCAGTAATTGCAAACATGTTCACATAACATACATGACCTTGGAAATTTAGTGCGTAATGGATGGTCACCCATCCACAGACCGACCTCAGCAAGCGTTGCTTACCCTAGAAGATCAACCTCGTTATTATTTAGCCACAAGCTACTCTGTCGAACGATAACAATGAAGGGTGGATGCCACTGTGAGTTGCTACTTTTACCTCTGTAGTCTGATTGCTCCACCTTTTTTTATGAAAATATTTAAGCTTTTCCGAAACAAATTCAGCCATTTTTACCATCAAACATCAAACATCCCGAACTCGCCCGAGCGCACCCGAAGGTTTCCGACCCAATCCGATCTTCCTCTGTCCAACAATACAAATACAGGAAAGCAGTGGGCCAGCTTATCAGCTGGGTTGGCTGCACCGTATTGGACCCAACATTTGTATCGTGATTATCAATTTACTTGGGTTTGTGGGTTACAATGGATAAACACACTTTTCAGGATTTTCTAGCTCCTCTTTGGTTTAATGGTAGCAAGAGCGATTGTTAAGTGTCGAGACATAGGTTTGATTCCAGTGTCGGCCACTGTTTATTTTATTCTTCCATTAGTAAATTTTTAGTAGTAGCTGTCCAGATTTTCGCAACTTCGCCAGTGATTAAAATAAAGTATGCTCTAGGAAATCGAGCATTATTTGTACGCGGGCGAAGCCGCTGGCATATGCTACTCTGATATATTAAACTCCTTAGAATTCCGCTTACACGTCTTATCACACGAACAAAAGTCAAACGTCAAATAAAAAATCCTTTCCAGACCTCAAGGAGACGTATCTTGTCCGTGTATCAGGTTCCCTGCCTACCCCACAGACTCCGGATGGGCTTCACGTACAAATGATATCGCTACTCCGTGTCGATATGTCCGTTTGTGCGAAAAAACCCCGAAACCGGGCGAGATAACAAAGGATGTACGTATTGAGGAAAATCCACCCTTAAATAGATAAGGGGATGATGTTTTTTTTAAACAAAAAAGCGGTTTTGTTTGAGTGGAATTAGGGTGGTTGGTTCTGTACGTAAGTGTGTCTTTATATGGCAAATTAGAAGCAAATATTCAAAGAGGATAGGGCGCTGACAAGATAAAATGTACGTCGCGGGCGCGCAGCCAAACTCCATACATTTTCGTCGCCGCGCGCCCTTGACTTACTTGACTTAATGTCCTATGTCCCCTAGATGGAGCAGAGGGCGTCCACAGATATCCTCCACCGCGATTGGCCTTGAGCTTCACGCTTCACCTCGCTCCACGTCATCCGATGCACGCCGCTTCAGCCAACACGGTGAAACGCCAGGTTTGACGGGGACGGCCACGCTTTCTTTTTCCTTGGGGATTCCAGTCCAAAGCTTGTTTGGGTATGTGGTCGGGGTCCCCTCGGAGCGTGTGGCCAACCCATCTCCACTTGCGACGCTTGATCTGGCGGTCGATCGGGCTCTCGTAGCATTTCTCCAACACCTCTACGTTGGAAATGGTCTCGGGCCAGTAAATTCCGAGAATGCAACGAAGACAACGGTTGACGAAAACTTGGATTTGGCGTGAGATATCCTTTGTGATCTTCCACGTTTCGCACCCGTAAAGCAGCATGGATTTCACATTGGACCCGAATATCCTGAGTTTAATCTCTTGGGTCTGTTTCCGCGACTACCAAACAGGTCTCAGCTGCGCGAAGGTAGCTCGGGCTTTGGCGATCTCTTCACTGCCCCCAGTCTCTGCCATTTTGTTCCACGATTTCGGTGATCGTTTTTGGGATTTTGATATCAATCAACATAGCAATTAATATCCAATTATAATGGAGTAGGCTCCCAGCCTAACGGGATGTAGCTGAGTGCTAGTAGTACATGGAGCGTTAGCCTATCTGACCCCTTGGCAAGTCTGCTGTCAGATTGTCTGGCTTCTGATTATCCGTAAAGACTTTCAAAGACCATCAAATGTCAGCCGGGACCAACGGTTTAGCGTGCTCGTGCTCTTCTTCTTCGTGTGGGTAGTAAGGTCTAACGACCCCACACACCCTGGTAGTGTAATTGAAACCGGATACTATACTTCTTTGCACAAGAATTTCTATGGAGGTAAGCAGAACAGAGTAAAGTCCTGCAAACCTCTGTTGAAAAAGGAGGATCCTCCGGCCAGATGGTCGTTGTGTCTGGTGGGCAACTGCCCGATAGTTGACATTCGGACTGTTGCATATGTTCAAATTGCACTGATAACTCTGACACCGCGATGCAGGATTTCGTTCAGCTAGTTCGCAGCTGCCGGGATAGATGGCGTTGCGGTTATTTTTGCTGAGATGTAGATTTTGCTACGTTTTTTTGTGGCGGCGTTGATTCTGCTACATTTCCTTGGCAGGAAAAAGAACTTCTTTCTTCGAGTCAACTAACTGAAAATCCATAGAAATTGATTTTATTTTTAGATTTATAAATTCAGCGTTTTCCCAAAATATTATTTTCATTTTCACCGTTTCCCTAAGGAACCCTAGCGGTCACACAATGTAGATTCCGGCGTCAATTGAACGTTTCGCAGAGCGGTCCACATCGGGTGCGGTGATAATACTTGTCATTTGACAATACTTGAAACGAAATCAACGGTGACGGGGTTATCGGGATGTTTCGCTTTTGTTCCGTATCATCACGCCTGGTTAATACGCAGGGGTATGCAGAGACCATCCACATTCGTATTCATATTCATAATTCTTTATTGTACCTACACCATAGTAATTTATACATTTGTCATTGTTATATTTTTTCGTGTTTCGCATTGTTATATTAGATTTTAGATAAAAACTCTAAGTATTACAGTTCTCTGCTAGGTCACAGAAACATAATTATGTAAATGTAGCTTTTTAAAAAAAGTAGGTATCGTGAAATCAGCAAGCAGTTAGTCGACTGTACACGTGACCAGAGGGCTGGCCTTTTCTTTGGCCAACGAATCAGCATTGCCATTCAACGTGGCAATGCGGCCACTGGGCATTTTTCCCGTTGACAGCGATGTTGACGAATTTTTGATGCCCTACGAGTTCTTCCCGTCCCTTTTTTATTCCGCTTTTATATTTTCTACTAGTTTGTTTTCAATATCTATAAGTTTTATGTATTAGTGGTAACTACATAGTTTTAAAATTGATAAAAAAAGTATTAGGTATCCTTTTTTTTTAAACTTAAGATTTTTTTTTCAAAGTTAAGATTTTTTTTATCAAAGTAAATAAAATCCTAACTTTGAATAATTGAAAAAAAGATAAATTATTATAAAATAAAGTGACACTATTATTATAATAATAGACATTTCAGTATTAGTTTAATCATACTACACTAAACCAACAGTTATGTTTAATCTTCAAATAAAAAGTGAGCATAATTATTACCATTTAAAATTCAGACTTCAGACTGTTGCTGAAAAATGAGTACTACAAAAACCACTAACACTTTGCCCGACCATGGGATCGAACTCAAACCACATTTTCAGCAGTCGCACATGTAACCACTGGACCAACGACACTTCATACGCCCATAAATAGCTTAATGAGGAAACCAGGCTGTAACTCAGTGCTAAATTTATAGTCCCTGAGGCTTATCGCCTGTTAGTATACCCTGGAGTTCGATTCACACCTGACGAAGCGCGACGAAGCGCATCGAAACGCATTATGCAATTAAACGAAGTTATTTTATACTACATACTCGAAGAACTCGTGGCTAAATTATAACAGCTGCACAGGTCAATCTTCAAGGTTAAGCAACGCTTGCCGGGGTCGCTCTGTGGATGGCTGCCCATCTTAACATATCGAGACTCCTCTGTGCCTCGGAAAGCACGTTAAGCCGTTGGTCCCGCCTGTCATTTGCAGTCGTTACAGATTGTTAGAAGCTGTTGTGGTGGTCAGGAGGCAAGCGCACTACATAAAATACTGGCATTTAGCTGAATCCAGCTTGACTGGAGGCTGACCCCAATATAGTTGGTAAAAGTCTAGGCAGAGGATGATTTAGACAATGCATTTCGTTTGTTCACTCAAAAGGATGACGTTTGTGTTAGTACTTTCTTAATTAATCAACCTGGCAGTGAATGATTGTTCGTTATCTGTTGAGTACTAATCTAAAGACCATAGAGAAAGATTCAAGGTTCGATTACTAGATCGGGCAAAAGGTGATTCTTGGGGGAGGTCTATGCCCAGCACTGGACGTCTTCGGCTGAAATGATGATGATGAGACAAGCAAACAATTCTGACTCTTTATTATTAACATAATCTTATTAAAATTTAGTTGGAACAGGATCTCTGCGACTGCCGTCAATGTGACGTCATTGCCATTGACCCCGCGACCGCAACAAAGCACGCAGCCTAATCACCGTTTGAGTGTCGGCTTATCTGAAACACGAGCGTGTTGGTGTCGTGTAAGCCGCGCGTGTACTCTGTGGTCGCATTCATGTGGCTGCACACTCATTACACGTGCTTGTTTGATTAGCATGTGTGTTTTTAAACTTGAACAAGATGTCTTTGCTTCAAGGTGGACGTCCAACCTATACGCACAAAACGTTTTGAGAAAAGAGAAATTCTCTGCCGGAGTCTATCTGTTTCGTGGTAGCTACAACCTGGGCACCTTTAAGTCAAGAGTGAATAGGTTACTTCTAGGAAAGCATGTTCCATGTTCGACTACATAATTGCTTTCCATGAGGTGTGATCTTAGTCAAACGCGAGAGTATCAGTAATAAAAAAAATCGTTGGTTCAGAATTTCCATTAAAGGGGGACAGAACCTTTGTAGCATAGTCGCCAATTTGTGTTTTTTTTTTCAAAATCACGGCGCGATAAATAAACAAGTATAGTGTGGGTAGAGGACACTTAAACAAAGAAAAAATGTTTCCCCCACCGTGCCCTAAAGTATCACGTTACCGAGATATTTTGAGAGATAAAGTCGCCAAGTCAGAAAAATGGCAATCATCAAAAATAGACTAATCCAGCGCTTATAATTATACAGTAGATTATATTCAAATAATAGTTCCCGGCATGATTTAATCATTTGTTTAAAAAACACACTAGTTTTTGCAATTTCGACGCAAATTAGTACGCAAGATCTTAATAAACCGGTTTTCACGTGCTCGTATTTTTATTTTCTTCCAATAAGTGCTTGAATTAAGCTGAGAACTACTATTTTAATATAATCTGATGCATATAAGCACGAAATTATTTTTTGTTTGTTCAAGTGTCCTCTGCGTACATAATAATAGTATATGTTTCTTAATGCGCTGCGATTTTGCTAAAAAATTAAATGGCGATGGGGAGCTGTGCCAACTCTCATAGAAAAATGTTCGAACCCCTTTCTAAATCTTTGACAGTCATTACCGGTGGTCACCAACGCGAAAACTTGACAATCACTCTTGACAAACAGTAAGTCCGTTGGGCCGATCTTATACATTCTACAAATGCATTGCAATAAAACCGGGTCGGCCTTTATTAGAGTGGCCCACCTGGACCACAAAGGTCTTCACAGACCTGCAAGAGGTCTCATCATATCAGCCGAAAGAGGTCCACTGCTGGACATAGGCCTCCCCCAAATTGGGTTGCCATAATCGCTACGCTTGGCAGGCGGGTTGGAGATCGCAGTGTAGCAGTAGCAATGTACAGAGAATGCTGCTGCCCATTCTCTGGTGAGTCTCTTAGTCGCCTCTTTTGACACCCACGGAAAGTGATGGGATGGAGCTACTATTTTACGTCCGACACCATACGGAACTAAACAAGAGGTCTATGACAAAGAAAAATAAAATTTAAGCTTACCGTGGTCATATCACAAGTAGGTGCTGTACTTTCTTTTAATTTACATAATTATTTATACAACGTGTAACAGAATAAACGCAATACCTCTTAACGGGTCATTCAATGAAATCGCAAAAAAAAGTCGACAGCCTCATACATTTATTTATGAGCGGATGTACTGAACAGCTGATTTTATTTTCGCGATTTTGGATTAGTCCCATAGTAAAAGTTGTTCATAATGATGAGTACAATGACCCCTCAAGAGGTATTGTGTTTATTCTGTTACACGTTGTATACTGGAGGAGGATCGACAGAACTTGTCCGTTCTTACTTAGATGTACAAAAAATAAGTAAAATACTCTGTCCACCCATTTTTTTAATTTCAAAATAAGTGAATAATGTATTGAGTACTCCAGTCCATACTGCTTCTTTGGCTATATCTTTTCCTTACTTTAAGCAGCCCATATAAGAGGTCTTACAGCATTTTCTACAACAAGGATACTTATTAGATTTTCCTCCATTACTTCCTTTCTTTTTCCCCTTCCCCTTCCCCTTCTTTTCTCCAAAGTTAGGGCATTCTTCAGTCACTGTGTCATGTCTGTGACTGATTTGTCTCTCTTTGTACTGTTTAATCTTCTGCTTCTCCACTTCTCTCATTTTCAACCATTTGTCCAACTTTCCTTGAAGTACGATTAGGTTTTGTACCTTTTCGTCTTTTCTTTTAACTAATTCATCAGTATCCTGAAATATTCCGCTTTTGATGATTGCATGTTTGATATGGTCGTGGCCGGTGTTCTTTCGTTCAACATGTTTTATTTGCGACCTTCTTCCATCATCAGATAAATTTATGCTGTTTGGAGAATTGACAGCGGTTGTTCCATTAGGCTGGCATTCAGTTCCGTTGCACACTGTTTGTGGTTTCGCAAGTTCTGTGCCGTTAAAGTTGTTTATAAGTACCATCAAGTCTTTCATGTAAGTGATTCCTTGTCTTGCATCAGAGTCGTTAGTTTTTTCTAAGGTTTTTATTGTATCTTCAACTGCTTCGTTAAGTTGCTTGTAGATTTCTATTTTTTCTTTTTCTAAGTCTTGTATTTGATACGTCTCATTCCCTTCAACTACAGCTCCTATTGTTACATTAGCACATCTGATCGCACAAATGGTGTGAATTAGTACAATTAACAGACTCGTTTTCATTTTCATTATATTTTTGAGTGGTAAAATTTATTCTCGTGTATGGAGTTCAATGCGTCTTTATTTCTTTAAACGATTAAATGTGACTCATTCTCGATACCAATTTTTACTTACTTTCGTAACGTATTTCAATTTAACAGTTCATTTTATGATCGCCGTTTTTGTTTTTACAATTTAAATATTTTCCTCTTTGACTATGTTTGTTCATGTACCTATTGGATTTATTAAGTTTATTTATTTGTCGGTAGACTTTATAGCCCTGCGAAGCCAAGGCGTAGAAGAAACATATAATTCTTAAAATATTATAGTAATTTACAACAATATCACGGCAAATATTGAACTAGATTCTTTAGGCAGCACATTCAAAATCAACAAAGGAGTGAAACAGAGTGCTTCACTCTCCCCAAACTATTTCCATGTACGCTGGAAGAGCTATTTTAACGGCTAGAAAAGCAGCGCAAGGCAGAGAATTCGAGTTGTCAGTAAAATGCTATCTCACCACCGTTTTGCGGACAACATGGTTCTGTTTGCATCTACGACAGATCGACTGCAAGAAATGCTTCAAGAACCAAGTACGTGAGGTTGAACTGACGTTGAATCAGTCAAAGACCAAATAATAGGGTAAAGGTTGATGAACAGGAAATACAATACGTCGGTCATTTATCTAGGCCGGTTATTTTCTGTCCAGAACAGACAGGATTAAGATATCGACTGTCAAGTTGAAAATGCATAGAGGAGCTACTGGTCCATAAAGGCGCTCATGAAGGGTGATCTTCTTATGTCACTAAAACGAAAAAAAATCAGCGAGACTTAAGTGGAATTGGGTGGGCCCCATTTACATAATACACGAGGGCAGATGGGCCAAGATCGTCACGCGGTGGGTGCCTGAAGACGGACGTCGCAACCTAGGCAGGCATAAAAACGATGGCGTGACGATTTGGACTCATTCCTGACGGATTGGCCGGAGAAGGCAACAGATTAGTTACTTAGAAAAAAATGAGGTGTGACTGTGTCATAGACACGGCCGTGTGTTGTACATAACGGGTAGTATTTTCTATATAAAATAAATTATACGCTATTTTATGTATGTCATAATCATGTACCACAGCAATTGATAGACCGTCGATAGATGCCATCGATCATTGGTACAATAACTTAGAACGGATTTCACCAATGGAACTGAACGCGATCAGTACATCTAAACTGCGTTCAAGAGTTGTCAGCGTCAATATTCCATAGGAAAATGGTGACACTGACAGCTCATAAACGTGGTTTATACGCTGATCGCGATCAGTTTGGCTGGGTGAAAATGGCCCTTAGTCAACGTCGATCAAAAGTTTTTACTCCTTTTTTCTATCAGCCAAAGATACCACACCAATCTATCAACGTCGATCGATGGCATCAGTCGAAGGGCTTCAATGAGCGCAGAAACCATAGACGATCACACACATCGCACTTATGTCCGAATGGATTGTTGACGAACGTCGTAGTAAAACGTGGATTATATTTCGTCGCTTCATTCTTCAGATATTTTTTAACCATGTAGTCCCCTTTCCTTGCGCTAGCAACTACGCACGTCTATTTAGAGATTTTTTTTTTTTTTATAAACTGGCGACATCGTACCCCACCTCGCCGTGTCGGTCAGTTGTAACCGTCATTCTTTTTTCGTGCGCAGCAACGAACGGACGTCTTCAAAACTAAATAAGTAGTAGGTAAGTTTAAAAGTATATTTACCAAGTATTGTTATATTTAGAGAAAATTGAATTCAAATTCAAAATATTTATTTGTCATATATGTCGCGTCATGGGTGGCCGAGACGCGAAGCTCCGGGACACACACATCTTCTTCACAATCCAATATAGTTTTGGATGTGGACACTGTTGCAGGTACTCGAACGAACGATAATTTAAATTAAAATAACTTTATTCAGACCAACATTTTAGACAGGAAACAGACAACGTGCGTGGTTGGGCATTCAGCCGAGACTGCGTGAGCGCTGGAGCGACCACCTCTAGCCCCACCCGTACTCGCTGTCCCCTCTACCGACGATCGTGTCCAAGCGGTAGGCGCGCTTGCGTTTCCGGTCACGTGATTATAAGGTTTCGAAACAATTTGTTAGATGGCGCTGTCCGTAGTCCCACAGTAGCGCCATCATTCTACGACACGGCCATCACTGACTAGCACCCGTCCTCGGGTGTAGTACTTGTGGACAAAATATGCTCAGAGAGTAGCTCTCTCTCTAGCTCGGCCATATCCTGCCCAAAATAGAAGGGCTGATTCACTAGGTACCACAATCATCTGTCCTAACTCTCATACTGTGTGAGGGTTTCGTGCACAATGCTCCCCGCACTACTTTACTCAATGGAAAAATGTCCGATCTGACAAATTTAATTTCATAAGAAAATGCAGTCAACTCATGAAACTCCCACTACAATCTGTGCACCAACACAGACCAGAATCGCACCAACGATTCCAACTATGTAGCTACAATATGTGCTACAACACATTAAGCACTGCACGCACCAGCACAAACAGAAATCGTACCAACGATTCCAACTAAGCCCATCGCTTCACGAGAAAGGGCAAATTAACACAGCAAAAATAACTGGTACAGCAATAAAAAAAATTGGTTGATTGAAAACCAGACGTTACGATTTGCTTTACTAAATTCAACAATATTCTAGGCACCAAATTCATTCATTGGAAAAGGTCCGGTCAACTACAACACGGTAATTCTAACAATTCTGACTTGAACTTTACCATAATCCGTAAGCAATGTATACTCAACTCATTAAACTTTCTTTTTAGTCTGCGCACCAACACAGACCAGAATCGCACCAACGATTCTTCACATATCTGCCTCCACATATGCTACAACACATGAGGGGCTCTGTGCACCAACACAGACAAGAATCGCACCAACGATTTCTTGTAGACCCATCGCCACATGTTACTCATGAGGTGCGGTCAGCACTAAAAGACCCATCGCCTACAGGTTACTCCACCTGAGGTGCGGTCAGACCCATCGCCTACATGTTACTCTACATGAGGTGCGGTCAACACTTCCAGACCCATCGCCTACAGGTTACTCCACCTGAGGTGCGGTCAGACCCATCGCCAACATGTTACTCTACATGAGGTGCGGTCAACAATTCCAGACCCATCGCCTACAGGTTAATCCACCTGAGGTGCGGTCAGACCCATCGCCTACAGGTTACACTTCCTGAGGTGCGGTCAAAAGTTTCGAGTATGAGTATACAAGCCATTCTTAATCAGATTTGGTTTCACTACCACTGTCATCAACCTATGACATCTAATTCTCAAGGAATCTGGTGATTGGGGGAGAGTCAAGCGCCTTTAGTCGGTATCCATCAACCTTTCAATAGAAAAGGTAACCCTTCGATAATCCTTGAATGGACCTTTGAATTTAGCCTTTTACTGGTTTCACTCTTAGTTTGCTAATAACACGAAATCGTTCACGGAAAACTTCGTTGTAGCTTCTGAACAATAACATTGAGCTTTATCATATTCCGCACATCGTTTAAAGTCCTAAATCTAACGGTCTCTCTCTTTAACCGACTTTAGCATCTACGTCACTAAACATGAATAATAACGGTCTCGCAAATCCCCAAATTAAAAGCAAACTGTACTTCACCTCTTGCATCCTGCCACAATTTGCTATCGTTAATCGCTACGGTATATTGTGCCTACAAACTTTTAAACACACAACGCTATTCCATGATTTCACTTTTCCGACTAGTCGGTCATTCAATCAGCCTTTTGACGGTTCAAAAGTAACTGCAAATGGTTTACTTGAAATATGAACTTTGAGTTTGATTTGCAATTCACTAGTATTCGAGATTACCTGGTCTAAGCACCAGTAAAGGTCGTCAAACTCACATCAATTTGGATAGAAAGAAAACCAATGACCAGGTATCTTATTCACAGTCACAGCTTTCTCATAGATCAGCAATAATTACTACACTCGCACTTCCCCACGGGAATGCAGACTCAACTCTCTCGCCTGCACTACCTACTCTACCTAGAGCTACCACAACGATATCCTGATTCAAACTCTCCCGTCCATGCCATCCAAGACTACCACTCGATTCCCAGGTACTTGGCCTTGGGCATCTTCAAACAAGGAGAATGTAAAACATATCGACCGGTAAGCTTTGAACGTCGGTGCGTGCGAAACGAGGAATAAGAGCTTGCGTCCAAAAACACATTTTAATTAACCCCGTTCACGAATTACCGCACGTTAATCTATGAACATCAGTGTCATTGCTGCACTATACGGTGTGAATCCATCAATCTTATTTTAAAATAATCTCATCTCATCATATTAACTCAAATACCTAGTATTCAAAACAGAAAAATCGATTTAGAAATCGTAACAGCTCAGAATTCTCTGTACTCGTAAAGCTATAAACAATGACATTAAAACCACTAACTGTTGTCGGAACATGACCTTTTCGTACTGAATAAAATGTTGAAACTATTACCGCCAAAGGGAAATTCTTCAAATACTTGCTTTGTACCGAGTATGTAAAAATTACCTAGCACTACCAATCCATCCACTGAACTGATATATGAACCACTTTAAAGCCACAATCAAAATAAAATGGAAGTGACTCACTCGATATTCCAGTCGGCCTCGAACGCTCTTGTCCACACAGATGTTGACAAGATGCTCGGCTATTGCAGCCTGAAAACTGCTTGCCGACCTTCGGCCTGCCACGCTTAGAACTACTCAGGAGTTGCAGCTGCTCAGCAGTTGCAGCTGCTCAGCAGTTACAGCAGCATACAAACCGCTAGCCTCCAGCTGGCTTCATCAACCAATATACGATATCTGAAACTGAGAAACACTGCGAGAGTACAAGTCCAATCAAAGCTGTGGTGGAAATAATGGTTACAGGTTAGCGTAGTAACCACATTATCAAAGTCAATCAAAATCTAAAACTAATCAGAACATTGACACAAGAAAGAGGACTATGCCCACCAGTGGGCAAAGTCACGCACTATGGTTTGTGATGATAAATCAAAATATTGCTTTTGCAATTATCTTAATTTTTACTGTCCAAACAGCAACAGCTCTGAACTGGCACTGCACTTCATTACTCAACCTGCGATAGCAGAATATTACCGCTTAGTTAGCATGATTTTAAAACGCCATTGCTTAACCAGCAACACCAAAGCTATAGCGCCTAAACTACTACTATACTGTTTACAGTAAAGCGATGGTCACCATGAAAATTACAACCTCACTTTAGCATAGAGCAATAAAGCGAAAAATAATTATCCAACATAGGTAATCCATGAGAGCGTAGCTCTTAAATTTTCACTCAAAAACAAAGTAGAAAATCGATAACTAACGAGCACCCCTGCTCCACAGTAAATACAAACTGAAAATGACTCACCAGGCTGACCTAAAGAACCTTACACACATTCACGCACTTCTCCTTGACCTGGCCAGCTGTTATGAAGCTGCTCGCCTCCGTTCTGGACTCATTTTTCATTGTTCAGGTTAATGAGGGTAGTCGCATAAAACTTGACAAATAGGAGTTTGACCATGGAATATTCTTTTATTTGGTCCCGCGTTAAACCCAGATAGGTGATCTACGACAGGCATGTTGGCACGAAGGTTTTCAGCACCTTAAGGTCGAAAATAAGCTGCACTGCACAACACTTATCCTCGAGAAAACATACCACCGCGGTGACGCACTATCATTGCGCGTCGAACTTAGGTTTATCGGATCGAATTACACAACACTTCACAACACACATCGAGTTTTTAGCGTCTGGGGGTAAGCGCACCAGTTTGTTGCATTTTAAAAATAAAGTGCAATCGGTTTTCACTATCACTTCACTGTCACGAATTTCCAAGTGAGCCATTTGAGGTATATCCCAACTTCTGATGTCGCGTCATGGGTGGCCGAGACGCGAAGCTCCGGGACACACACATCTTCTTCACAATCCAATATAGTTTTGGATGTGGACACTGTTGCAGGTACTCGAACGAACGATAATTTAAATTAAAATAACTTTATTCAGACCAACATTTTAGACAGGAAACAGACAACGTGCGTGGTTGGGCATTCAGCCGAGACTGCGTGAGCGCTGGAGCGACCACCTCTAGCCCCACCCGTACTCGCTGTCCCCTCTACCGACGATCGTGTCCAAGCGGTAGGCGCGCTTGCGTTTCCGGTCACGTGATTATAAGGTTTCGAAACAATTTGTTAGATGGCGCTGTCCGTAGTCCCACAGTAGCGCCATCATTCTACGACATATAAAATGTTGACCACTGGTGGAGTAATTTATAATTAAGTGTTTCACTATGTGCTGCCTTGCTGGGCATACAAATGTTGTACAAACAGGTGTAATACTCAAAAAACAACAAGTTAAATCTTTACACATAAAATATAAAACATAAATTGACAGCGGCTTAACAGTACACATGTAAAATTATGCATTACTAGAATAAAATACGAAGGTTAGAAAAGAAGGCTTATCGTCGTCGAATAAGAGGTTTTTCGTCATCAGATTCGGAACAAACTTCAAGTAAGTACATAATATATTTCTCATTGCTGGTGTTTGAAAAGTGATAATAAAAAGTTAAAATACTGCTTGGAGCCTGGAGGTTGCCCGAGATGGTAACAAAATGGCTAAATACATAAGTTACTTTACTAAGTAACCCAATAATACCGAGAGGTTGTCCGCGATGGCAACACGAATGTTTAATGATACCGGGAGGTTATCCGAGATAACACGATGGCTATAAATAGAACAAACATGGTTTCTATGTACTAGAATCACGTGTGAAACTGTTCTTATGTACTCACGAATTCTTTGCCGAGTAAAGTTGTGACTACCCTCATAACTTACGAAAAATGTTAACAGGTCCAAGAGACCCCCCTGAACGGATTACGAAATAAATGTGTGCAATACAGCATCTATAAGTCTGCCTGGAGGGTAACCGCGAGTTATACACGATGGCTAGACATGACGCAAACAATCTAAGCCTGGAGGTTGACCGAGAGTCATACACGAAGGAAAAATAAATGTGTGCAAAACAGCGTCTATAAGTCTGCCTGGAGGGTAACCGCGAGTTATACACGATGGCTAGACATGACGCAAACAATCTAAGCCTGGAGGTTGACCGAGAGTCATACACGAAGGAAAAATAAATGTGTGCAATACAGCATCTATAAGTCTGCCTGGAGGGTAACCGCGAGTTATACACGATGGCTAGACATGACGCAAACAATCTAAGCCTAGAGGTTGACCGAGAGTCATACACAAAGGAAAAATACATATACCTACCTATGTAGATACATTGTGAGCATTTAAAGAATTTAAAAACTCTGTCCCTGAAAATGTGGACACTGGTAGACTTCGAACACTTCGAAACAGATGGAGTACTACAACCCCATAGTACAACCAAAATATTTTGGTCTAAACAAGAGAAATGTGATATGGCGATCGCCATTAACAAACTCATAGACCTAGGCGCGGTTAACGTTTGTGAACCTATAAAACACCAGTTTATATCTCACATATTTGTATCACATAAGCCAGACGGTGAAAAACGATTCATCTTAAATCTAAAATCATTTAATAAGTTCTTCAAAAAATGTCACTTCAAAATGGAAGATCATAGGACCGCCTCTAAACTTATTCCAAAAAATGGTTTCCATGCAACAATAGATCCTTTTTAGTTTCAATAATAAAATCATTTAGAAAATACTTGCGTTTTCAATTCGAAAATGAAAAACCGGAAACCATAACATACGAATTTAACACCATGCCATACGGTCTTTCCATTGCTACTAGTGTTTACACAAATTATGAAGGAGGTTAACCTACCTTAAGGGACATAAATCGGTCATATACTTAGATGACATCTTATGTATCGGAAAAACCTACACTGAGTGTCTCAGTAATGTTATCGAAATTTTACGTGTTAACTTGTCTCGGTTTTGTGATAAATTATAAAAAGAACTTATTTATAATACCCCAACAAGAGTGCAAATTCTTAGGTTTCATCTATAATACGACAACCCTTTCGGTTTCCTTACCTAAGGACAAACGTCGTAATATCGCGCAGCTTGTTAAAAAGTTTATTGGTTTACCTCCCTGTACCATAAGAGAATTCGCTCAGTTAGGTAATCGGCGTTCTCACAGCAGCGTGCCCTGCCGTCAAATACGGGTGGCTATATACCAAAACCCTAGAGCACCAAAAATACATTTTAGTGAATAGATTTCATAACGACTATAATTCTAAAATAAGCCTGGAACGACACATACTTAACGATTTAAATTGGTGGTCACAAAATATATTTACATGTTCAAACTTCGTCGACATCCCCGATTTTGAATTGGAAATATTTTCCGATGCTTCGAATACAGGGTGGGGAGCATTTTTTGATGGTAATCGCGCTCATGAATCATGGAAGGAAAGAGAATATCATATAAATTACTTAGAGTTATTAATAATAATAATCATTTATTTCGGAATAAAGACATCCATATTTTGTTAGTACAATTGCGAGCTTACAACTAGGTTTCAACTGGGTTTCTTAGCACTAAAAAACTTCGCGAAGGAACGACCAAATTGTTCCATATTGTTAGGAGTTGACATTAACACAGCGTTGAGTTATATTACTAGAATGGGAGGAGTACAATATCCTCACTAAACCGATCTTGCTTATTAAATTTGGCAATGGTGCGAGAACCGGAATATATGGATATTCGCATCTTATATTAATACTAAACAAAACATCGAAACTGATATTGAATCAAGAAAAATTAACCCCTATATAGAATGGGGCTTATCAGATCAAGCATTTAAAACTATCATTCGTAAACTAGGTCAACCTGTAATTGATTTGTTCGCTTCTCGCATTAATGAAAAATGTGATTTGTACGCATCCTGGTTTCCTGACCCAGACGCGTCGTTTGTCAATGCATTTACAATTAATTGGAAACACAATTTTTTCTACGCTTTTCCCCATTCTCTTTAATTCTTAAAAGCCTTCCGACGTAATATCCCCGTAGAAGCAATAGACCTCATGTAAGCGTCGCTTTCTGATAACACCAAAAAATAATATAGCGTCTCATACAAACTCTGGTGGCAGTTCTGCAAAATTACCAAAATTGATACTTTGAGAGCACGGTAGCAAAGGTATCTCTTTTTTGACAACAGAGTTCAATAAAGGCGCCTCGTATGGATCTTTGAATTCCCACAGATTCGCACTCTCGTTACTATTGGGCAACAAAGTCGGTTCTGATGAATGCATCAAGCGGTTGTTAAAAGGAGCCTATAAACTTAAACCTAGCAGGCCAAAATATATATACACACCTGGGATCCGCAATTAATTTTAATCTCGTTTCTAAATGGTACTCGAACCGAAATTTAGACCTAAGTCAAGTGACCAAAAGATTCGTTATTTTACTGGCTTTATGTACGGAACAGCGAGTCCAAACTCTTAACCTAATAAAACTGGAGAATATCAATATCTCGTCAAATGGAGTAAAAAGTAGTGATAACAGACGCTATCAAGGCTTCTGCTCCAGGAAGAGAACAACCCGTACTTTTTCTGCCCTACTTTTAGAAAATAAAAATATTTGCCCTGCTGCCGGGTACTCACAGGTTACATATTTATTACAAAAAATCTTAAGAGCTAAAAATATAAACAACTTAATACTAACAATTAAAAAACCTAATAAAGCGGCCACAGCTCAAACCGTAAGTCCATGGATAAAATTAGTATTATCAAAAGTGGGGTCAATACATCAATATTCAGTGCACACAGTACACGATACGCCTCAACTTCTTCTGCAAGCTCGACAGGTGTGTGCATTGACACAATACGTAGAAACGCGGGATAGACCAGTCGTTCTCAAACGTTTTTCAAGTTTTGTAAAGTTAATAAAGTTAATGAAGCCGAATTTGCAGAATCAGTATGCTTATAATTGTAACTAGTTGTAAGGAATTGATTGTAAATCAAACGCATAATTATTATCATAACTTAAAAGAACATTCTTTATTTTTTCAATAGGTACCTATGTACTTAAAAGTAAATAATTAATCATTTGAAAAATCCTTGCAATTTATTCAAATGAACCAGCAAATCTCATTATCTCTTAACATCTACATGGTTAAAAAATATCTGAAGAATGAAGCGACGAAATATAATATATGATCAAACGAACTTCCAAGTGAAGTTCGATCATTATTATATGAGTCGCTTCATTCGAAGATATAATTTCCCGACCCACCCTAAAGAACCCTGAAGAGATTTGCAAAAATCATAACTATAATCATCTCTAAAATAATGACGGTTACAACTGACCGACACGGCGAGGTGGGGTACGATGTCGCCAGTTTATAAAAAAAAAAAAAATCTCTAAATAGACGTGCGTAGTTGCTAGCGCAAGGAAAGGGGACTACATGGTTAAAAAATATCTTCGAATGAAGCGACTCATATAATAATGATCGAACTTCACTTGGAAGTTCGTTTGATCATATACTAGCTGCTGCTCAATGTGTCTTCATAATTGACGATCGTAGACAATCGATGCCTACACTGTCCAGCGTCGTTAGTTATTGCAAAAATATTTTTTTATAAAGTTAAAGGCACATGGCCATCATCAGTCAATTCTGGGTTCATTGCGGCTGCCGAGCTGTCGTGGGTAGGCGGGCGAGGAGAATTTAAACCACGTGTTGAAGATGATTAACGGTGCACGATTATTATTTCAACAGAACATTAACAGAATTATTGCAATCAGCACTTTCTAATAAACTAGAATACAGCGACGCTCCACCGAACACGTTTTACTTGAGCGCATGCTATGGCAACTTAGAACAAAATTAAAATTTCATTTTTTTATTGAAAACAGCGCCATCTAGTTTTTAGTTAAGGTAAACAAATTGCGGTGTTGCTACGGTTAAATATTTTTTTTTTTCTTAGGAGTAACTTTATAACATTAATCAAGAAAAATAATATAATTTCATGATCTTCTTATATAAAAATAATAGAATATATGAATTAGTACATAATTAGGTTTTTATTATGAGTTTTAAAAGTGAAGAAGTTATTTTTTGGTATTTAAACGTGCAAAAATTTGTTTTTGAATGGCCACACTTGAATTGCAAATGGCTGCGTGAGAGTGTAACTACTCGTGTGCATTTATTTTCCTTTTGCAATAGAGTTTTTGTTGTTTCGCTAGTGCATCTGCAGGTTGAGTTGAGCTTTCGTTTCTCCATGTTGTTGAGCCGAAAATTTTATTGTAAATGTGTGATGTTTTTCTAAATAAAATGGTTTATTATTCAATTATGTGGTTTTTTTTTCCTTTATATAGTACGTATGTTTGTAGTATAGCGAATACACTCATGTCTCTACCTAATAGCATAAAGAATCAGACAGCAGCTATAGGTACACCTACCAACCTATACATTTATACATAAATTAGTTCCCTTAACTAAAAACTAGATGGCGCTGAGTTCGACCGCTTCCTAGTATTAAAAAATAAGGTAGAGTTGCCTGTCTATAGCCAGTATACTATTGTAGTCTTTGCTTGAGCGCGATGCAAATGAATTCTTATTCGTCTGACGGCCGCGTGCAAAAGAACCCGGAGTTGCGTCAGAGCGAAGAAACGTCAACCCGCGCTTGTCAAAATGTCCGCTGTCATTCTTGACGTTTCTTGACACTCTAAAAAGGTCGAACCGCCGTCAAAGTTGAAGGAAATAGGCTTGATATCATCCTGGAAAAAGTTGTGAAAAAGTTTTATTATTTTTCACTTTTTAGTGGTACTCCACACCTAACAACACCACTGGAAAGTCACAGGAAAGCAAAAATACGCAATTTCGTATACGTGTATGATTTTTCGACGTATTTTTTCCAGCTATTTGGATTTAAAAACCAAACTACAGAACCAATTTTTATAAAATTTCAATAGTACCATTTGGTTTGCAAGCGACGGAGTTATGCGCAAACAAACATAAAAAAAAATACAACCATCCGAATTGAGAACCATGTTTCTTCATTTACGGTTATTAGTATTAAATACTAACGCATGGTCTGTACTATTCCCGTTTGCAAGGTAAATAAAGCTGATAGTAATAATTGCACCGCACAAGGTTCAAAATCACTTGGCAGACATGATTAGAGCATCCACTGAACAAACCTAAACAAGACTGTTTCTATTGAAAAATGGAAATGCAAGCTGGCGTCGTTAGCAAATCTTTAATTTCCACCCGCGGATACACTTTGCCTTTGTAATGGACATTTGTGGCCACTAGAATAGCGACTTGCAAAATATTTTTTCTACCATCCTTACCATCTTCTCAGCCGAGGTTGGTTTCCCGAAGGAATTGTCAGACAAAATTGCCGAGAACAGCGCCAAGCATGGGTACGCCCACTCCCGTCTTCCAAAGTTCACTGAAGAAGATAAAGCTTTCGTCAGGGGCACTACTGACTTCTTCGGCGTGAACCACTATACTGCGCACCTGGTGTCAGCTACTGAGAGGAAACCTTACTACCCTGTGCCTTCCTTGTTGGATGACGTGGACAATGCCTCTTTTGCTGATGATGACTGGCTCAAGTCTGTGATGTTAAACAAATCGGCGCATTGAATCGAAAACAGCAGCGTTTGATTAAAAATGCATGTGTGAGAACTTTCACCTAAATTATTTTTTTAAATCTTTATTTTAAGGGGCTTTTGAAACCATAATGATTTTTGACACAAAAAATACCTACTGCTCTTGGGCTTCATTTGATAATCTTGAAATAATTAATTTAAAATGTTTAATACCTAATCGTCTCACAAAACACCCTATTAAAATAACATTGACTTATAATATAACTTTCATCAAAAAAATCAAAACATTTTATTTTCCTTGAACCTGTATAGACTTACTCGTATGAAATGTCTGAATCGGTGCAGGATTCTAAATGGTCCTTTCGTATAGAGAAGAACCGGCAAGAAACTCTATGGTTGCTTTGTACGTTCTCATTGTGTGTTCTCAGTTACAACGCGTATCTTAAGGTTTCAAGTTTTATGATTTCTTCTTGGTAAGCGTACTCCATCGTCGACCACATTATCGCTGTCCATCAAGTGATATTGAAAGAAAGAAAGAAAGAAAGAAACATTTATTGCCATCACTACAGTCATAATATTATGAAAAAAACAAACAAAAATTTTTTTTTGTGCTGTGTGGCAAAAGAAGCGGGCTCAGCAAATGTTGAGCAGTGTGCAGCATGGCCACAACACTGGTCAACGCTGATTTACAGTTATATTGTGAGCCATACATACTAATTAAAACACTAGCATAGTTTTCATTGCCCAACAGGTAACATCAACAACAAAACCCAATCTTACGTCTATCGCCATCGATAAAGACGTCGCTAATCGAGTTACATCGACGTTGCGGTGATCGACGCGAACGGGTTGAGTCGTCGGCCGGGCAGACAACCCACTCATCTGCATAATGCTGTATTTTAATAATAAATGAGATTTTGAAGATTGTGTGATGAGCTATGAATAAATTGATTGACATTTTCTTAGCGCTTTATGGGTTAGAAGATTAAGATTTAACACAATTTTAATTCCGATTCGGTTAGTGTGAATGGTTTTTGGTATTGTGTAATTAAAATTAGGTTCAGATTTTTTTATCGTCAAGCATGAATAACTATTTAGTTATTTTATTACTAGCCTATATGTTCCACTGCTGGGCAAAAACTTCCCTTCATTCCCTCCAATAGTCACGATTATGCGTTTATCTCTTCCAATTCTTTCGACATCCAGGCCTAGACATCATCGTAGCTGAAAACGAAATAATAAATAAAATAAAATAAAAAATGTTTCATCTAATTTTAATTATTTAAAGGCAATAATGAAGTTACATTTAAGAAGACATTCCAAAAACTGATACTAAACAAGACAACAGATTATGTAAAATGAACCTTTCGTAAGAAATTTGGCATACAATCACATTCAAAAGCAACTTTCAGTGTCCATGATGCAGCTTAAAAGTTGCCCGTCTACTTCGAGACATATAAATCATCGTCCATATTAATTTATTAACTGAGTGCCGCGTCCGGAGTTAATGGTTAAAGGCGAGTCTAAGCAAGATTGACATAAAGCCTTATTTAATAAACTAGACATTTTGTTCATTTTATGACTTGACGGGTTAATGGGCCTTCGGGCATTGAGGTGACAAGATCTTAGATGTATAGAATGAAATTTAACTTAGTTAATTCTATTTATTTTGCTGTAAGCTGACAATAAGCTTATAATAATTTAATTTAGCTAAAAAAAAAACAAAGTAGAAAAATCGGCATTGTCTTGTCTCTTTTTTAACTACGACTAAGCTTTAATTATTTACAGTGCATAATATTATTCCCTGGTTTCTTATAATAAAACCAAAACATTCTTATTCGCGCCTCAAGATCGGCCAGACGCCGTGAAGCAACTCTTGAGATGCAAATGCCTGGAAAATAATTGAACGCTGGCCCCGCTGCACCGTGCGACGCGGCGAGGTAGACGGGCTGCAGCGCGCCACTCATTGTTGACGATGTTCGTTAATTCGTGAAGACCTGCTAAGTGCTATGGCTTTTTAATTATTTTATTTTATTGTATGACTAGCTTCTGCCAGCGGAATAAAGAGGATCCTGTATCTTATTCTAAGATGTAGTCTACCCGTGTGCGAAATTTCATCCAAATCCGATCTGCCGTTAAGAAGTAAAAGGCTAACAATGAGACAGAAAGAGAACTTTGCTATCACTGATTTTTTTTATTTTACTGATAGGTTTTCATTTATCTAAGGTTCCTAGTTTCTTATAATAAACTCGAAACATTCTCATTTACACCTCACGATCGTCCAGACGCGAGTCAGCACAACTTGAGATGTAAATGCCTCGGAAACAATTGAATGCTGTGGCAGTAGTTAGAAATGGGCGAGCTTGAAAAGCATTTATCTTCATCATCTGCCTAGCCTTTTCCCAACTACATATATTGGGGTCGGCTCCCAGTCGATACTTTTGCTTAGAATTGCTTATTTAATTGCTTTTTAAATAAATACATTATACCAAAAGCCAACAATGTGTACGGGATGAGGGTTGCAGAATATTTAGTAGGTACCTTACTTTCTAAATAAACTTCCAGAAGATTTACAAAACGTTATAGGTGTACAAAAAGGGTTCGAAAAGTTATAAGTACAAATTAAAACGTTTCTTGACACAAAACCTTACTGTATAATTTATAATTTACCTAATTATTATATTTAAACCGTCACTGTTTTAAACAATGTAAAATGAACGGTTCGCATGAACGGCTCGCCAGCACACTTTGTCAACTTGAAGCTTAAAAACAGCTTATCATAAATTGTTTACTAGATCTAATAAGTATTTTATTTGTTTAATAAAATTAAAAATGTGCATGCATATTCTCTATTGTGATGTGATGATCGTGCATGCCTGGGCATTCACAAATAAAGCAATTTTTAATTTCTTTCAGCACGATGATGACTCTGGTTTTTAGCATTATAAAACAAAGAGTTTCTACAGGAACCGTGCAATTTTTACCGAGATACATTTAGTAGAGTAGCCAATGCCACTCTGGTATACTGCAGCTTTCAATCAGTGAAATAATGTTCGTTATCCAATCAAAACTTCTTGAGTTTACCTATTTTAAACAAACATACAAAAATAATTTTACCTTCACTGTATCAGTTCAGATAAAGTGTTAGGTACTACTACTAACCACATTGAGTAAATCTTAATTAACAAATTGCACTAGTTGGGACAGATTGAAGCACGATAGCGCGTAGGACTCGCGCCAGTAGCTATCTGCCAGTGCTGGCGGCTAGTAAAACAGTCTAGTGTAGCACCAGCTCTGTTGAGACAAGACCCACGTTATCTTATAACTGGATGAATTTAGGTAAATGACTGTAAAGTGGTAAACAGAAATACTAGTCGGGAAGAACTTTTAAATATTTTGCTCCAAGGTGCATATTTTACACTGAGAAAAACTGGCGATGCTGGAGTTAGATTTATGGGCTTTGGACTACCCGAAAAAACAGGCTTTCCAATGCAAGGAGGAGTGTCATTGTGCACATTCACAGAGCGGTTTATAGAATAGAATTTCGAGTATCCTTAACTCAAAAACTGCTAGTAAAACTTACGGCTATGTAAGTAAGCACTGTCACTATACAAAATAAAAACAAACAACACAACAAGTAACAGTGGATCACTGCTGCGACAACCCATGAGTAACTGCACAACCGTGGCCCACATAAACACAGTCCAGGCGACTTGCAATCATGCTTAGGATAGTGCTGGTGCTGCCCAACAGGGAAGCTCACCTTTTAAGCATTGTTGTGTAAAAACAATCCACATGCACATCTGCGAACATCCCCGACGCACTACAGAAGCGGGGCAGCTCCTCCAGCATCCTAAACGCGTTATTGTACTGAACGCGACGAGTAATATACGATCTTTGCGTACATCTAGTCCACAGGCTGCACGTGTATAACGAAGTACAGTACGCTCGAAAGAACGTGACTTTGGCTGGAAGTGAGCATGGTGCAAACCTGCGAAAACAAAAAAGAAACGCCGACGCGTTTAAGAAAACGTTTGAAAACAATTGAAGGCTCATGTAATATGCCAAGTTCGTAAAGTCTCCCGCATGTTAAGAGCTACGAAAACCGACTTTACTACTTCGAAATTATGACCGCGCGGAGTTTGAAAGTTGATGCTATGACAGGGTGCCTCGGAAGTCACGTTAAGTCTGTGGTCCTGCGCCTGTTCATTCTCCGGTCGTGTCGAATTGACGTCCCATTGTGCTATGAGAGTGATGGAAATGGCAACATCTGAGTTTGCGCATACACGTCTACACATAATATGTGTCGCACAGATGCGCCATAGCCGTCGTCGATCTCCGTTGAGAGTGGCCGCCATGCCCAAACCCTCTTCAATTTGACTGCAAAAATGTTTTTGAAGATTTCAAAATCAATTTGTTCGAAATATAAGTATGTAGCTGCTAGACTGTAAACTGAAACAATTACATATTGTTTCAGTTTACAGTCTCACAAATTTATTCTGTGTAAGTATTTATTTTCAGAATTGAGAGATTCCAGATTATTTCGAATTGAAATGGAATATTTTTCAGCTGATCAAACGGGTTCGGCGTGTATACAGTTGTAGTCACACCAGTGGTAACAAAAAACTGATTGAGCTGATCTAGTTTAGTACGAAGTTTCAATGGAAGAAGAGGTCAAGTTAAAAGTTCATTATCGTTAGTCTAATTGAGTATCTACAAAACATTTTATATTTTCTTTAAACAAATGAAGTGTTCAATTGATGAATGAAGTCTGCAGAGTACCATATTTTGTACCGTATTTATTGCAAATAAATAACATTGACGTCGACTCTGATATAAACCATTCAGACTCTGAGCTACTACTTTTAAATTCGTAATGAAAAAACCAAATTACTTTTAGACCAATTTGATTTAATAAACTTCTGCAAATCCTCTACACAGTGACACAAGACGTCGACGGCGGGGCACAGACGCGCGGGGGACTGCAATTACCGGAATGCAATTAGAACAAGCGGTTCTGTGACAGAGCCCAAACCCACAGGCAGGTGCGAGTCTTATACCGATGCTTAGTAACAAGTTACAGACTTGTGTTGACGTACTGCCTGTTTGTCTGTACAACTGAGGGACGGTTTTTAGGCTGTGGTTATTTTATATTTTATTCCAAGGGTCTTACAGCAAACGTCCGTCTTATGGAGTGCACAACAAAATCTTAAAATTACTTCATATTTAAATCGTATCTTACTTATGTTTTGATTGTGAATGTGTTTGTATTTCGTACAACCTTCTTTATTTCCTTCTAAAGAAAACATGAAGGAGTCGTCTGAAAGATGATTATTATTGTGATAAAAACTAAAAGAGAAGTGTGGAAGAAGAAGAGATGTTCGCCGACTCTAAACACATTGGGATTGACCAGGGTTTTGTGATACTTCATCATCATCATCATCATCATCATATCAGCCGAAAGACGTCCACTGCTGGACATAGGCCTCCCCCAAGTGTCGCCACAACAACCGGTCCTGTGCGTCTCGCATCCATCGGTTACCCGCGACCCTCACCAGGTCATCGGTCCACCTTGTGGGAGGGCTTCCAACGCTGCGTCTTCCGGTACGCGGTCGCCACTCCAAAACTTTTTTGTGATACTTAACATGGTTTAAATGATGTTTCCTGCATGTTCTTCTCCAAAGAGATTTACTCTTTAGAATGAAAGAAAGAAAGAAAGAAAAGAAAGAATAACATTTATTTAGCACATACATGAAACACGCACAGTACACAGAAATAAAAAATAAAAAATATATAGGTATGCCAAAAAACCTGGCGTGCCTCACGGCTGCACTAAAAAGGTCCATTTCAGCGTTGTGTCAGACAGACTGATGCTGTCTGACGCTGGTTTTCTAATGAACCTTTTATAGGACGAGTGACGGCTCATTTTCTTCAACATAATACATAGGTAAACAAAATAAATAAAATATTCATCTTAAATAAAGTAAATAAAATAATAATACCTATGTGTTTTCGAGTAACCACAACAACAAACCTTCCACATCTCCTCCTGTTGTTTACATTTCGCTGAGTACCTATAGTACCTACCTATAGTGCGGTATGGTTCCGCGCAGTGCGCGCGCCACGCGGTGACTCACAGAGCGATGCACAACGTCGAGCGCAACAGACATACCACCGACATTTATAATAACAGGCACTCAATCGAAGAATCCTAGAAATCGAAGAATGTATTATGAGCTTCATCTTTCTGATCTGACTGACCGAATTCTTGACAATTTAAAGTGACCAACTCCTGACTCTGTTGAAGTCATTTTGCAGTCTAATAGGATGCGGCTCAATACCAGCATTACATTTGTAGAGCGACTGCTTGTCTGACCTTCAGAACTCTGTTACTGGTAACACGACATATACCTCTTGGGTTTCTATCTAGACCTACCTACTAAGGTATTATCCTTTTCTTAAAAACATACGAACAGAATCAATATGGGAATCTGCTGAAAAAAGAAAACATTTAATTTTTTTTTACAAAGAATCGAAGCTGTTCACGGAAATTCTGTTCCTAAAATGTTATTGCGATTACTACGATTGCCAACTTTAAAACAATAGAAAAGGTAAAGAGAACAAATCTATCGTGTGTGGCCGCAGCCTCTCAAATCTCCACTGATCTCTTAAAGGCAAAATCTTTGAAAAATAAATACATCTAGTGTTCAAATCCCAGTAAAGACGATTGGTATGATTCTAAGATCGTAGAAATGAATGGAATATAACAGTGTTGCTTCAGTATGTCTGAATTGTGCATACAAACGAAGAATATTTATTTGGTACTTACAGAAGACAAACAAAATAACAAAATAATGAAGACAGCACTAATAATAAAAATCAAATATCCTAACTAAGTTAACCCTAAAAGATGGCGTCAATAAATTCATCCGCATCGCTGTCGACTGGAAGAGTGCCCAAAAGACTGGCGGCATTGCCACGTTGTATGGCAATGCTTATCCTTTGTCCAAGGTAAAAGCCAGCCCTTGGGTCACGCGAAGTGTCAACTAAGTGTTTAGCAAGTTCTTTAAATAAAAAAAAAAAAAATTGATTAATTATCATAAAATATAAAAAAAGACCTGTGGGAGACCTATCAATTGTTCGTGTTATATTCATTTTATGGAACTGATGTAATTTGAATAAACGGACAATTTAAGGTCAGTACTAGGGCATGCAATTATACGCCCATTTTAGTATTCGGATAATTCAAATACTTGGATAAAGTTATCCGGATAAATCCGGATAATACGGATAATTTGGATAGGAGTGATAAAAATAAAATTTTACTACAATATCATTAAACATTTATATTAAGTAATCAGTCTAACGAACCATGGCAAAAATAAAACAATCAAACCTAAGTAGGAAACAAAACAAGTCATAAAATTGAACACCTAAGTAACATCTTGTAACATTTTTATAAATTTTAAGTACTTACATTAGTAAAACATCTTAAAATTGGAACTATGAAATAATAAATGACTGTCGTCATAATGAGATCAAATCTATAATTCTCTTTAGAATCTGTAACTTCTATCTAAGTGTTTAAAAGAAATATTTTAAGGTAACCAAATAGAGTAACCTTATTTTTTGACAAGTGCCTGGCCTACCTTAATCTCGTACCTTGACTAAAATTAAATACGAAGGGTAAAACCGTTAAACATAAAATAAAGTCATACCTATATCTAATAACAAATTAGAACAAACTAGTATTACTTTTTCAGTCTTTGATAATAAGATATGAGGAAACTCAAGCTATCTTTTTTTTATGGATGGGAAATCCCGGAAATCATCAAATGACTCCTGCCGCTCTGGGTGGAGCAGGAGGGAGTGTCATACTCTTACTGACTTAAACCCATCCGTGCTCCTCGTAGGGCCGCGGTAACTCTTTCGAACAAAATCCGCAATCCTGGCAGGCTCTGACCCTAACGGGTCCCTTCTCCTATGCTGACATCTCTTTGAGGCGTGCGTGGAACACAACGCGCTGTCGACCCGGGCCGGACGGCGAGCCACCCAACGGTCGCCGTCCGCAGACCCGCGCCTATGGTGGCCGGGAATTGCCCTGAAACTCCCGACGCCCGGGCGTGTCTTCGTATGTACCTAACTCAAGCTATCTAATGTTGAGTCGTTTAGAGATGTTATGTGTATATGTTATGATGTTACTTTATTGCACAAGAACGCCTTTTCAGATTCCACTTTACGCTTTTGGAGGTAGCGGAACAGAGAGTAAAGTCCCGCAAACCTCCATTGAAAAGGGAGGATCCTCCGACCAGACGGATGTTTGTGTCTGGTGGGCAACTGCCCTTTTCAATGGAGGTTTGCGGGACTTTACTCTCTGTTCCGCTACCTCCAAACTGGTGACCCCGACGTGATAATTATGGTGTGTTATTTGTATAAGTTAAACGTAAATAAACTAAGTGGTAGGGGTGGACCCTACACGCTGATTGGAGGAAAGGTCATAAGAAGTCATAAATATATTTGACTAAGATGATGGCTTCTTGGACCTCCTCTATCGAAGAGTGCCGTTTGGACTCGGCAGAGTTTATAAGTCTACATTTTGCTTTGTTCTTTAATTGAAAAAGATTCCTGAGATGTTCTTTGCTGTAACCCATCCAATGCTGTCATCTTAGACACAGCAGTTTGAACGTCATCTCATCGACATCATCAGCTTTAAAGAAATAATTTATTTTAATTTTTTGGTTCATACCGCGTTCGGAATTTTGTTTCAATAAATCTGTATTTTCGATGTCTTTCGTAGTTTGTTGAAGTCCTTTTGCGGTTTTAAAGTTTTTGAAAGTACTAATTTAAGGTGATTATGAAGCGGGTATGTAGAACCAGAGTGTTTTACAATTTAATTGCATTTTTGGCATTCTGCATACAATCCGTCAGTGCAACGACGAAAATAATGCCATACGGATGCCGTGTCACCACAGCTGCGGTTGTTTTTTCGAAAACCAAATTATTTCGATTGACTTTTGCCATTTACGAAAAATACCCAAAGAATTGTGCCAAAAAAATAAAACCAAAAATTATCCGTTTTATTCGTATTATCCGAATAGTATTGCAAGTGATATCCGAATATTTTATATCGCGGATATACGGATAATTCGGATATCCGGATAGTATGCCCTAGTCAGTACGATGTGCTCATCAATTTCCGTCAAGTTCGGGATAAAAAAAAGATATGGATCAAGGTTCTTCTCATTCTTAACCGGAATAATTTATAAAAAACATATTTGGTATGCTATAGTACCTATAGACACTAGTTTTATCTCCTAAAAATTAGCGCCCAACTTGGGACCTCTTACAAATGGCGCCCGATTGGGACCTCTTACAAATGGCGCCCGATTGGGACCTCTTACGATTGGCGCCCAACCTGAGTCCTCTTGCAATTGGTGCCGGACTCCCTAGTCAATTACAGTTAATAAATAAAAGAATACATAAGAAAAAGAAGATAATCTCTAGAAGTACCTACTCATCCAATTACGATCTTTCACTGATAGAAAGCTACTAGCATCACCGAGTTTTATCCCGGGCCAAATGTACGGTAACTACAGAAGAATTAATATCTGGTGATAAAACTTTACATCTATACTCGGAATTATAATTCGATTCCACATTTGACATTAGCTACTGTCATTTTGTAAAATAATGATACCACATATAATAGTGTAGTGATGAACACAAAAAATCGATAAATAATCGCGATTTATGTTTATGTAATCATAATATTGGTGTGCCAATTAAAGACTAAATTATTGATTTTTATTTAAATAAATACATAATTATTCATAATAATTATTTATTAATTAGTAACCGCTGCTTTATTTAATAAAAAGTTAATATTTTTGTTTTTTATATTAAAAACAAAACTTATAATAAAAGAGAACTCATAACTAAATTATCCGTTCAGAAATATTTAATTTCCTGATATACTTACTTAGTTTCTATTAAAGTAGTAGTTGTTTAAATATACTACTATAAACGAGAGGAATCGATCCGGAAATATTCCATTTCCGTATCGAATAATTTCGCAACGTCACTATTTAGTACTTGTCATAACGTTGCAACACTGAAATTGTCAAATCTGGAATCCAATTAAAATTCCGAGTATAGTCAATTCCAGTATTCTAAAAGGTTGATCCACATATATGTATATTAAGGCCCTACATTTTAATTTAATGTTAAAATGTACGCACTGATATTGATTGAGCCTGATTGAATTCCATCACACAAATCCGTGCCCGGGTGGAGATACGGACGTGTCAGACAACGGTCCCGATATGTGTAGATTAACATTAATGTTTGTTATGTCATATCTACCTTACTTCCTCAATCTCAGCCCCACACAGAGCTAAAGTATAAGCTTTGCGGATAACTAGAACCGGCAAACGGCCACATCACAACCAGTAAGGTCCCTTTGCACGTGTCTCAGAGGGAACTAGTTAATCTGCTGGTTTGGGCAGGCTGTGAAGCACACAGTGTGTCTTAAGCCTTACACTTCCTGCTGTGACCGAGTATAGCTGGCAATGTTTTAGAGTGCAAGGCAAGTAAATATAAGCTACGGAAACTGCACCAAGAGTTGAGCTGTGATCACCTTGCTTTGTATGAAGTGATGCTGTGTAGTATGAAATTAAGTTGCATCCGAACCTTCACAGAGGATGAGATGCCGTTCTGTTTATGTACTCCACAGTATCATAATTTTCACGGGACGTCCCCATATGAGGACCTGATGTCTATGTTGCAAACGGTGGTACCGTAGTTGAGTAAATATTCAGCTACGGAAACACCGTTTACAAACAATTGAATATGGGAATGAGTGGAATACATGCTAAGAAGACGAATATCATGTCACGCCTCTATTTTCCCATGTTTTTCCGAAGCACTTGGGGAAGAATAGATTTTCTGATTGGTATAGCGGTTGCAAGCGCGACATCTGACAGCAGAGTGCTACTTTTGATCCTTGTGTTATAAAAACCTCACTTTTGTATCTGATCCTCGTTGAGGCGATCGGCGGCAATGAGCTCTCGCTACCGGCCCTGGTTCACTCCATGGTCCGAAGCGAGGAGGCATGGGATGCCGAACCACCTTCTGCGAAACAGTAATGCTAGTCAAGGAGGACGCGTGAGGGAGAGGAAAACCTCACGCCACAGCCGCCGCAATAGAAGAAGACGCCCCAGGCATCGGGAGTCGCAGGGCGATTCCCGGCCACATAGGCGCAGGCCTGCGGACGGCGAGCGTTGGATGGCTCGCTGTCCGAACACAACCAGGCTCGGGTGGACGGCGCGTTGCATTCCACGGGCGCCTCAAAGAGATGTCAGCAAAGAAGATGGGGCCCGTTAGGGCCAGAGCCTGCCAGAGTTGCGGAATTTATTCGAAAGAGTCACCGCGGCCCTGGAAAGCAAAAGGCTTGAAGAGGAACACGGATGGGTTTTAGTCAGTAAGTGTCTGACACTCTCTTTCGCTCCATCTAGAGCGGAAGAAGTCATTTGATGATTTACCATCTATTAAAAAAGCGGTGATACGTTTGTTTTGAGTGAGTAATTCGGTTGAAAATATGAATGTTTTAATAGACCAGTCACCGGGCTGTGGCAAACACCATTGGTTTTATTATTGGCATTTGAATTTAAACTCTATTTTCTTGATTGGACACTGATATATTGAAAATTATCGGAATTTGGAAGAGAGCTTGGAGTCTACTTTCTGTAATGTTATGTTTTTGATAAAATACGAATAGATTTGTTCAAACAATCAAATAAAAAATGTTTCACTATTTATAGGCAGCAATAAAATTAAATTAAATTGAAAACGTTACGAAAGTTACTAAAATAAAATAAAAAAATAATGCACAGCAAAGGGGTGGAACTCTCTGCCTGCGTCTGTGGTTCCAAAAGCTTACAGCCCTAACCTCTTCAAAGTTAGAGTGAACAGGCTCCTTCTGGGTAAGCTCGCTCCATCGTAGACTTTGTCTCTGTCATATCTGACATTGACTAGAGTCAAGAGCAAACCCATCACTAATAAAAAAAAATATATCTAAAGTGAACTACATAAAATTGTTTAGCGAAATAAAATGGCTGAAGCAACACATTCCGTTTGTTCGAAACTACTACAAAAATGAAAAGTGCACTGTTCATGCTAACATCATATGTCCTCTGTGAAATAATATGTCAGGACAACAAAAGAGAAAATGTGAAAAAGCATGAAACTGAAGAAGCCTCAAAACCACCGACAACTATTAAAGCACCAGAAGCAATGGAAATCATTCACCAGAACAATACGACAAAACCGAAAAAGATAGTCGTGTTGAAGATGTGCTAAAATTCTTACAACAAAACACATCCCGAAGAGAACGCTGCGTTAGCAAAACAATTGAAAGAGTTAATTGACAAATTCAATGTGTCAGAACTCACTGTCAACATCAATCAAAGTGAGTCCATACTAATACTAAGCTCAGTAGTCAATGGGAATTCATCAAATATTGCAAGAGAAAGACCTGTCAAGGACGGTTTTGACCACGTGAAAAGATATATAGTCTCTCATTATTTATTGGTCATCTCTAAAGGAAGAGTC
Source organism: Melanchra persicariae (assembly GCA_947386135.1). Lineage (NCBI taxonomy): Eukaryota > Metazoa > Arthropoda > Insecta > Lepidoptera > Noctuidae > Melanchra > Melanchra persicariae. The sequence goes on along the minus strand of OX376668.1, from coordinate 465,631 downwards.
AGAAGACAACGAATTAACAGAAGCTCAGTTATTTGAAAAATCTGCGCAAAAGGGACGCGAGTACAAAGAAGAATTTATGAAAAAGTACAATATAACATTAGATTAGATTAAATACTTAGTTGCTAGGGCAACTTTGTTTCACTTTGATAAATATATTTTATTAGTAGTAGATACTTTAAAACGTATGGGATTATAATGAAATAGTAACAAATCTTCATTTTGTGCCCAGTTAGGCCTCTTAGTTAATAGGCTGCCAAATCTAGTTGTTGCAGTTATCGTAACTGCTACTGCTTACCATGAGGTCCTGAGGTCGATTTCCAAGTCAGGCAAATGTCACCGGTTTTTTCATCTGGAATTTCTTAGTAGCAGCCCGAAGCCTGGATTTGTTTCTGGCAATAGGCTCACCCCCAAAAAATCCACGCACACTTAAAAATTCACTATGAGGAATATTAAACAACACTGAAGGAATCTCGAGTTTGATCTTGATGAAAACTAAAACTGCATCATTAAATTGAAAAATCGGTACTATTTCTAGCCACTTAAAAATGAGCTCTTTCCTTTAGTTTGCCATGTTTTATTACTTCCCAGAATTTTATCCTTATTAGCAACACTTTCGGATGGTGTAATAATATAGGGTGTGTTTTTTTTTTCAAAATCAACAGGATATCGATTCATGGCTAGAAATACCGATTTTTCAACTTTTGTATGAAGCAGTTTTAATAATAATTATAATAATAATTTATCTTTATTTCAGACACAAGTCCATACGTTTTTACAAAGACAGAGTTAGTAGGGTTGTTAGTAGTCGGTACACATAAAAATAACAAAGTGTTAGTAATTTATTAGTAAACAAAACAAGTCGTCTAATAGGTAGCTATTTCCTGTTTCTGTGCAGGTGTACACCTGCCCAGTACACAGTAAAAGGACCAACACTGTCCTCAGAACGTTATCGTGCAAGATATGCACGATAACGTTCTGAGGACAGTGTTGGTCCCCGGACCCTGCTCATCATCGATGCAGTTCTTTTCCTAATGATGGAGAAGAAATCATCGATGGAAGCATCCGCAAACATTGCGGAAGCGCTGCAGTACCTGGGTTTTTTCAACACTGCCCTCAAAGCGTCATTGTACTGAACACGCAGGGCGTTGAAAGCCCGCCGCGTAAAGTTGATCCACAGACTGCACGTGTAAAAAGACTGACAGAAGGCTCTGAAAAGTAACAGTTTTACATCTGTGGTACATCGTGCAAATCTGCGGGACAACATATTGCAGCGGACTGCCAACGCCCTCCTTTCCCTCTCAGGTCCTCATCGTCCTGTAGCCTATCTGTCAGCATGTGACCCAAATATTTTACTTTAGACACCCTCGTTAGTGCCGACCCACCGATCTTAATTGGCGGTACGTTTGAGGGAGCCTTGTTCCCTGCTTTGTAAAGCATGAGAACACTCTTGCCAGTATTATATTTGAGTCCATGAGACATACGATTCACAAATGCCCAGAAGTCTTCTGAGCGCACTCACTGACGGGCTCAACAGAGCCATGTCGTCCGCATAACTAATATTGTTGACCATTCTTCCGTCTATTGAACATCCGATCATAGCCCCGCTGAGCCTGCCAATCAGCTGGTTAACAAACAGGTTAAACAAACTCGGGGAGGTCAACCCACCCTGCCTAACACCGCACTTTAGATTATATTCCTCACTGTGAGCGTTGACCCATCTAACAGCATTCTTTTGATTACTGTACCAATACTTGAGGAGAGATACCAGCTCCCTCGGCACAGTGGTCTCCTCGAGTAGTTTATGCCAAAGAATATCATAAGACACCAGGTCGAAGGCCCTTTTTTTTTTTTTTTTTTTTTTTTTTTTTTTTTTTTTTTTTTTTTTTTTTTTTTTAGAGTATGGGAAATCATCAAATGACCCCTCCCGCTCTGGGTGGAGCGGCAGGGAGTGTCAGACTTTTACTGACTAAAACCCACCCTTAGTCCTCCTAGTGCCTTTCTTCCCAGGGCCGCGGTAACTCTTTCGAACAATTCCGCAACCCTGGCAGGCTCTGGCCCTGGCGGGCCCCGTCTCCGTTGCTGACTGCTCGTTGCTGACGGCGCGTTTGGAGTGAACGCGCCGTCGACTCTGGCCTGACCTGACCGGACAGCGAGCTACCCATTGCTCGCTGTCCGCAGGCGTCAGTCACTGCGCCTTGCCCAGGAGCGTCAGTTCCTGAGAGGCGCAGCGACTAACGTACGTCTGGAGGAGGCGAAATGGGGCCATTACTGGCACTCCATTTCGGCCCCCTCCCGAGCAGTGGCAGCGGCGGCGACGGTGGCGGCGGCTGCGGCGGAAGCGACGGCGGCGGCGGCGGCGGTGGAGGAGGGTTTTCTCCTCGACCCGGCCCTGGCGGGTGGACCGCAGGCTTTGCCCCCAGCCCAGTGATCGGCCAGCTTGCCAGCTGCCGCACATGCGAAGCAGTGCGGCGCGGCGTCGCACGAGCCGGCCCTGTGACCGGGCTGACCACAGCGGAAGCAGTGGTCACTGCGGTCCACCTCCGAGGTGCAGCGTACTCCCACGTGGTTGCCAACTTGGCACCGGAAGCACCTCAGAGGTCTGGGCTCCAGCAGTTTTACCTGCGCGGAGACCCAGCCCACCAAAAGCCTTCGGCCCTCCGAGACTTTCTTGGCCGCCGACACGGGGCAGCTCACCACTACGGTTCGCATGCCCGTGTTGTCAGAACGGATGGTGCCCGCCTTCACCTCCTCTGCAGAGCACCCCCCCGTCCTGACGACGGCGGCCAATACCTCCTCCTCCGTGACGGAGTCGTCCAGGCCCAAGATGCGCATATCTATGCACTTCGTGGGCCTGGACACTCGGACGTCATCCGCGCCCAAGGACGCCCTAAGCCTTTCGGCTAGAGCGTCCGCGGCCGGACCGCTGCCTGCTCCAGGGATCTCGAGCATCCTGGCCCCGGTCATCGTGACCCTGAGCCGGAGACCCCCGACGATGCCAAGCTCACCGAGGTTGATGGCCTCCTTGGCCTTGGTGAGCGTGTTGGCATACGTCACGCCCCTCTTCACCGCGTCCGGCTGCAGTGTTAAAACTACAGCCGCGGTCTTCGGGGCGCGGAGCGCAGCCGCGACGCCTCGCGCTCTCTGCCGCCGCCTTCTCTCCCGCCTCTTTGCCGCCCTGGCTGCCTTTCCCGCCTTCTTCTTCTCCCCGGCCACTTGCCATTCGGCTTGAGCCGGGGGAGGAGCTGAAGGCGAGGAAGCCGGGGGGAGCTGCTGCACGGCTGGCGCAGTAGCCTTCGCCGTCCGCGCAGCCGCCCCACCCTTCCTCTTCCTTCCCGGGGCCGGGTCCGGTTTTCCCGACACCGGCTTCGCGGGTGCCGGCCCGGACCCTTTGTCCTGGCCGGACGACCCCGGTGTGGCAGCCACGGCGGCCGCGTACGACGCCGCCTTTTTTTGGGCTGGAGCCTTCCCACTCGCCGCTAAAGGGGGGCGCAAGACGATGCCCTCCAGGACGGAAAACCGCGCCTGGAAGGCAGCCATCTCCCGCCGCACCAGGTCCAGCACCTGGCCCTCCTGCGGCACGGGGTGGCTGTTCTCCCTGCGCCCCCCTTCAGGCGCCCCCTGTGGGCCGGCTCCCTGTAGCCTGGCCAGGTCTGCTCGGAGCCCCGTATTCTCCCTCTGGAGGCGCTCCGTGGCGGCAGCCAAGCGGGCGACCTCCGCCCGCAGGTTGGACATCTCGTCCACCGGAGGCCCACCTCGGTTAGCCTCCGCTGCCGCCAGGATAGAGGTCAGCGCTTCTCTTATGGCCCTGTTTTTAGAGGAGAGTTTCCTCTTCAGGGCCACATCGCGAAGCGCGGCCTCCACCGCCTCCGCAAACCCGGCCCTATGAAGCTCCTGTCCGGAGTCATCCGGCTCACCGCCGGAGGACTCCGAACCAGGAGCCCTGCTACCGCCCTCTCCGGGGGGTCGTCCAGCATCGGCGAGCTCCCCGGCTCGCCAGCCAGTCTCCTTGGGGGCAGGAGCTCTGCTCTTGCCTCCCTCTCGGCCCTTACCCCGCCTACTGGTGGGGATCTTGCGAGCCGAGGCAACCTCGTCGCTGCAGGACGACCCCTGGTCTTGCTCTGGTCTGGGCCGCTTGCGGAAGGACCTGGAGTCCTCCGAAGCAGCCCTCGCTCCCTCGGGTCCAGAGCTCGCCGAGCCAACAGTCACCAGGTCGTCGGAGTCCAACTCGGACTCCGACTCTGCACCCGGGTGACGCTCAGGCGAGCCCCTCCTCCAATATAGAGCGCCTCTCTCCGCGCTCCGCCCGACCGACACTCTGTCGGGCGAGCCAAAACTAATACCGATCGGGTCCTCCTCGGATAGTTCGGATCGGGGGCCTCCTCGGCCCTTGTTGCCAATGGCAAGCGGTGGACAATAGACAACGTTGCCCCCCCCAGAATACGTGGGGTCGAAGGCCCTCGACATATCAAGAAAACACGCATATACTGGCGTTTTTCTGTCGGTATAATACCTTACAGTTTGTTTCAGACACATAATTGCCATTTCTGTTGACAGGTTGGGTCTGAAGCCAAACTGCAAGTCATGTATCTGAAGGTGTTCGCTCAGCTGTGCGTTCATGAGACTGTCAAGGACCTTCGCCATGGTTGTGGCCAATGATATCGGGCGGTAATTATGCTTGTCAGATGGGTCCCCGGTCCTATTCTTTATTATTGGAACGACTACTGTTTTCATCATATCAGCCGGTATAAAAGAATGACCAATACAAAAATTAAACAGCAGACTCAGTACTCTGGGCAGGTGTACACCTGCATAACGCAGATGTTCTATACTTATACCGTCATGACCTGGTGACTTTCCACGCTTCATCCTTTTTATGACATTCCTTACGTCTAATGGCATAATTCAACTGTACTTTTCACCAGGTCTGACGTGTGGTTTACTTAAATTACTAACGTCACAAGGCACTGGGTCTACAGTAAACAGATCTTTAAAAACATTCGCAATATTTTCATCCCCCACCACCCTGTCGACGCTCACAGGAATACTCGGCTTAGGATTCAAGTGCCCCGTATTTTTCCAAAAACTGCTAAAATCTTTGGCCTTATGTTTTGCTGCCAGTATGTCCATTTTTATTTGCTCGGTATTATCCTGGCACCATTTCAATTTCTTCTTAAACTCTTTTCGAGTTTCACACATACTCAAACACTGTGGCCCCGCGCGCGGCTTCCCTTGCAGAACCCAGTTACTGAAACTAAGCCGAGCCCTCCTATGAGATTCACCTACGTGCTTATTCCACCCTATAATACATTTATTTTTATATATTTTATTGGCAACTCGAGTTTTCTCCGAGGCATCACTCAATATAGACTTAATATTAGCGTACATTGTGTTAATTATGTGCCTATGATCTACATTGTCACATATATAGTCACAGCAGTCCCGCAATTCCACTGGAAAGTCTATATTTCGTAGTGCAACATTGCATAACTCCCTATATTTACAAATTTGTTCCTCATTTCTAATCCCCCATAATATTCTGTTATTTATATCTCTGCTTGCAATCGTTTTACTTGGTATACTCTTAAGATTACATATAATTTCCAATGGAAAGTGGTCTGACCATGACACTTCATACAATACCTTAATACTTTCAATGGTTTGAAATGCCATTGACGTAACCAGGCAATGGTCTAACCATCTGACAGTTCCGTGAGCTTCACTTAAGTACGTATAACTGTTGAGACAACTTGGTAACAAATCTACGTCGGCGCATGACCAACTTTGTTCCTTACAGAAATTTAGCATTTCATTAAAAAACAATTCACCCGGATGCGCATTGAAGTCACCCATAATAAATACTGTATCTACATTACAATCGTCAATTACCGCATTTATTTCCGAGAGACACGCAGTAAACTCGGAAAGGTTGTCCTGAGAGTCCGTAGGCATATACACTGAGAACACTAACACTGATTGACACTGACTCACGCATTTGATTGCCGAAATGCGCACACTATTACACTTAATAGTCTCGACGACACTAAACGCACTCTTTCTCCAAAGAAGGGCCACCCCACCATACGGCCTCCCACGCAGCACTCCTTCCGCTGTGTCTACCGCTGAGACGCCCACCGCCGCAAAATCACAATGAATGTCATTGAGATAGGACAGATCGTGAGGTAGCAGCCACGTCTCCTGCAGTGCAACTATATCCGCAGTGTCACACATTTTTTTTACACAGTCTACCGATCTCTTTATAGACCTACAATTAAAACTCAATAGTTTTAGTAATCTATTTTTCGCAACCATCTTGACGTTTTACTGCCCGCTCCTTTCCATTGACTAGGTACTCTTGTCAAGCCTTAAATATTATATATCTTCTAAAAAATATTCCATTCGGCCAAAAATCATCTTTTACAAATAAGTCTAACCTACTTCTAGGAATATAGATCTTATAGGAGTCATACTCTTTCGAGTATTTCATGGGTACTTTTTCTGGTGCCACTACAATGCTAGTTTTCTCCATGATATAATCTTCAATATCCTTTTCCGTGGTCTCCTTAGACACATTGTATATAAACAATGGAATTTTTACGTCAGCGGCTCTAAATTTAGACGATGAATCTACCGGAGCACATCCTTGTTTCCCTTTAAATCTCGTCGACCGACGCTTTTTCACTTCGATCCATTCCCCTTCATCACCTTCCTTTTCCATTTTTTGCCCTTCCACTCTTATTTCATTTACGGTATGATCCTGCGTGCTAACATTGCGCGCGCAGCTAACTGTAGTATGTTGCACGCACCCCACCACTTGCGCCTGCTGTTTATACAGTAACGGCGCCTCACTGGACGGCGACACAGCTGGTTTCGCACCGTTCGAAACCGCAGTTGACATACCGGTGGACTCCACGCGCGCACCTTGTGAGTTCGATGACGCACGCAGCCTAGGCGAGATAGATGTACCTCTCGCTGTGCTCGCGTAAGATGGAGACAGTACAGTTGACGACTCTCTGGACACCTGTTTTACCTGCGCCTGAGCTATTGGTGACTCAAGCTCGGTCACTGACCTTTGTGTACAATGCATTAAGCCCATCGGTCCGCTGTTACAAGTAAAACTATCCTGCATGCAATAACCACCCCTCTTCGTGTTCACATTTGGCTCACTATTGTCTGCATTTTTCTTTTCTGACTTTAAACTATCAATTTCGAGCCTAAGCAATTTTATTTCATCTACCGTCGCATATTGAACATTCGTAAAACACTTTTCCTGTATCTCACGCAGTTCTTTCTGAATCAACGAATGATAAATGATCAACACAATGTCCTTCAGTAATCTAGTCACGTCAATGTGGTCGAAAGTTACTGGCGGTAGCTTCTGAAGATCTCGGGCAACAAAAACGGGTGTTTCTTCCGGATCCGTTGCCTTCAGAAGGGTTATAATATCGTTTAAGTTCTTGTTTGTTTTACGTTCACCCTTTCGCAACACACTACGCTGCGTCACCGAGTCAAAAAGCAGTGATTTTGCTTCTTTAATATCTTCCTCCGAAAAGGCAGATGCACAGACAGCGAAGAGGCTTTCTTCGTCCATTACGTCCATTTTATTTTGAATGAAAGAGAGCACTTCATTAACAACTAGATTGCAGTTATTGCACTTTAACACTTTAGAGGTCATTTTCAATACAGGTCAATGCCCTCCGCACGCACGAATACAAACAACCGAACGCGACCGCGATCAGCTGATAGTTTTATATTATTAACATTTAATGTACCCATACCCCAAGTCAAAGAATTTATTTGAAAATAAACCATTTTTTTTTCTTTTAAAAAACGTTACCCCACACTAGGAATTTCTCCTGTATCGCGGGTGCGTTTACAAACATACAAACTCACATACACAAACAGCCAGACCCGGAACAACTATCTGTAGGCCATACAAATATTTGCTCCGTGCGGGAATCGAACCCGCGACACGCAGCGCAGCAGCCGATCGCTCAACCACTGCGCCAACCGTGTCGATAATAATTTTACAATGGGTTGTTAAGTAAATAAATAACCCGTTAGGGGGAATTCAGGCTGGCCAGGTTGGATGGCACCAATAGTTGGTGCTACAAGATTGATTTCTATCGGATATTGACATATTCTTTTGTTGTTGATCTGTTTGCTTTGAGTAAGTGATGTGGATGAAAATAAAAAAAATAATATGTAACTGGGTTGTTGCAAACACAGAAAGTTTATAATGAATCGCGTCAGAATGAAACTGTTTCATCTTCATAAGACTCAGATATTGTATTGTTTTTAGAACTAGCTTTTGCTAAGTATTGCTCGCGTTAATATAGATTTTTGCAAAAAAAAGTGGCCTAAAGCCTTAATATTATGTTAGTCAGTAGGTAATAAAACATTAACCAAATCATGAATGTCCAAAAAATCATGTATAAAAAATACGTAAAATAATATATATCAACAAATAAAGTAATTATCGATAAGTGTCATCTTGCCATATATAAAGCTGGATAAATCTCCCCAGTAGGTACTGTAGTCTCTGGCCTCTCAGAGATCATCCTTAGGATTCCGTTGGCGCTCTCCCGAATCTGGCGCATCAGAGAAGCTGTTTTCTTACGCATAATGGCATAAAAGTCATCGATCGACTCTTGCATCAGCAAACATGACAACAAAAACGCGCTGCAGAATCGAGGGAGCCTCACCAAAATCCTAGAGGCATTTGTACTGTATGTGAAGAGCGTTATAGGCCCGCTGGTTGTAGTTGAACAATGAAGCATTGGCGTTTTGGCAGAATTGCGAATCTATAGACCAAGATGTTAGCACGCATCTATTCATCATCGAATCTTTTATTTGGCGTAATAAAAACTCGGAAACCATTATACTTATATAATAAGCTTGAGTGGACAAGAGGTCACAAGAACCGGCAGGGAAGACTATGTTCCCAGAGTCTTTTAACACCACATCACAAGTCGGCAGCGTTTAGAGGTAGTTTCCGGTATGCGGCGAGTAAATGTTGGAACAATATTCCCCCACCCATAAAATACTGCGGAAGTGGACTAACTTTTAGGGTAAAGCTAAAGGAGTTTCTGCTAAAACACCAGAGACAGAATGAGAATACTCAAGGCACCACATCTGCTGTTTGATCCATAGTTGCCACTTCGCTAGGCTGTTATTGAAAGGCTGGTTTGCGAGCCATCATTGAATTTTATTTGGTTTTTATTTGGTTTTTATTTACTTTTTATTCAAATTCTTTTATGTTTACTTTTTTAGAAGTGTGAATCAATTTATAATATATAATGACATTATTATATTTGAATGACGGTTTTTTTTTGTAATTTTGTGATCAATTTTATTTTATTTTTGCTTATAATGTTCATGTTGTTTTTTATGTAATAATATTGTGTTATAGAATTTTTGATTAATTTACAACTTCACTTTGATTTTGCTACCTATGTATTTATTATGTTTACACTTATTTTCTTTTTATTTTAATATGTCTACTGCGTGTTCGAGCGTATGGCACCCGTGGGCTGCAGCTGAAAATCAGCGCTAGGTGGTAATACCTAGTGTTGCCACCTGACATTATGCTGAGCTGAGGCCCTTTTGGCACAATATTGTATTTTTGTTTTTACATAATTTATCTCTTCAATTTGTAAGGTGTTTTTTATTGTGTCAATAAATGCAATTTTCTTTCTTTCTTTCTTTCACGCACCGACCAGGATCTTCGTTCTCGCACGATGTCCGTGTCGTCTTTCATGGTCTCTGTCACAATGTGCCTAAACGCGTTCGTGTGCGAGACACGTTCTAGAGGCACTCCGTTCAGATGGACAGGTGGTATATGCTCCGGTTGTTTATTGCTATTTTATTAGGACTGGGAAAGTCAGGTTTTTTTTTTTGCTGTCAGTCTATTTTAAAGTTTTGGTTAGTTTAGTTAGTTTTGGTTTATCCATAAAAACTATATATCGTTAAAATACTAATGCACTTGTATAAACACCACCAAATAAAACAATATTTACCAGTAAGCAGAAAATCAGCAGCAATAAACAAATCGTTAAATTGAAAACGTTACGGAAGTTAATAAAAATGTTCAACAAAATAAAATATTTTATGCAACACGCTCTGAAATTTGAAAATAATACAAAAATGAAAAGTGAACTGTTCATTCTAACTGCACATATCGTCAGTGCATTATGTCGTGAGGACATTAAAATAGAAAATGCGAAAAAGGAAGAATTTCAAAGATACGATAAAGACTTACAACTGCCTACAACTATTAAAGCAGAAAATGAAAAAGCAATCATACAAAGAAACCATACAACACATCCGAAAGAAAGTGTTCTGTTAGTAAAAGCATTACAAAAGACGTTTAAAGCAGAAGACGTAATGAAATACTTGCAAAGGAGCAACAAAACACATCCAGAAGAGAGCGTAGCGTTAACAAAACAATTAAAAGAGTTGATGGACGACAATGTGACAGAAATCACAGTTAACATCAAGGAACGTGAACTCATACCTCAGTTAAGTTCAGAAGTCAATGGAAATTCGTCAAACATTGGAAGAGAAGGAACGGAAAAAGATGGTTTTGAGTACGTGAAAAAAGCTATAGTATCACATTGGTCATTTGTGAGGAAAGCGTCAGAAGAAACAGAAGCTGAGAAATTTGAAAAATCTGTGCAAGAGGGACGCGAGATCAAAGAAGAATTTATCAAAAAGTACAATATAACTTTAGATTAGATTAAATATTTTATTTGGTCGGACAACTTTAATACACAATATACTTTGTTAATGGTTACTCCGAAAATATTATGTACTAAACTAAACATCAATAAAATAGTAAAAACAAGTGCAACAAATACCACTTACTAAAAAACAATAATTTATATAAAAATATTAGGTTTTTTATTAACCCTAGAGTGGGGTCGCTTTTCCGCGTAACATGAGTAGGATTATAATTATTTGCTAAACCTGCTTATAACAAAAAAAATGAAACAGAAACTGTAATTGATCTCATACGTTGTTCCTATAAGTTTACTTATTCTACGTCTGCATGCTTCGTCATTAGATGACGTTAAATTTTTGTTAAACTTTAAATCTCCTACAAGTGAACTGAATACTGTTCCAATGAGATATAAATATTCTTTAAACCTAAAATAGTTTCAATATTTCTGATATACATGTTTTTCCAGCGAAATTTACAGACGACGAAGCTCGAAGTGCACTAATGTCACGTGGACTAACCATGTGACATCAGCGCATGTATTTAAACATTGTTACTATTGACAGTCGGTATCGTAGACAGGTTGTTGTGTAGGATGTTGTTGTTAGGGAATTCATAATAAAACACAAGTCCTCGCTAATTAGCTAAATAATCCAAGTGTAACCAGCTCCTGGCAGCTAATAATTGGCTCATAAACACTAATCGAATAGTATCAAGTTCTTATCATACAGGATGCTTTCAAATAGTTTCGAGACCAAATTATGATACATTCAGATAACGCTAATAATCAGTGCTCATTTAGGTACAGTCTTTGATTTTTTATAGACATTGTTACGAGGTTTCCTAAAATTACTATTACAGATATTTCAGCATCGCCCGCACGACAGTCGGAAATTATCCCAGGGTAACATTCTCCCGGTATAAACAGTGGGTATCTATTCTCTATCCCGGGACATAGTACACAGGTGTAAAACATAATTTTATAATAATAACATTAAATATAGTAGAATTGTAGTTAGGTTACACCGCAAAGGAAAAAATTTTAACCAATTTTTTTTTTATTTTCTCGCACAAGACACAAAAAAAAAAAACTAACAATACAAAAGCCCGGAGGGCCATTTTTGACAAACTGAGACTGAGCTACGAATGCGAACATTCCATTCCAAGAGGCCACACAGTTCTCAATCTCAATCTCGGAATCTCAGAATGAGTTACCTACGACATTAAAAAAAGGGTAGTATTTAAACGAGTGGCTGTTAATTAAAGTTTTAAGTGGCAAAGATAATTAATTTACGTTATAGTATCACTAAGTGAGTGACTGACTGCGAGTAACGAGAAATCAACAGAACAGCAATTTACAAACATTAATTTGAGTTACTTAAAATACAAAATGAGAATCTTCATAATATTTGAGCGACCTCATATTTGTTTGAGTGTCAACGTTACGTTCTGCATTTCTTTCAATATTTGGCAAATGATATTTCCGGGTGGTTTAAAAAAAAATAACCACGAAGGGGATGGCGGGGTCTGTTCGCTCGCTCACTAGACCCCGCCATCTCTTTCTAACCTAACCTGTCCGAGTCGGGGTGCCCCAAATCCCGAGCTCGCATCACTAGCTCTTGCGCACCAAATAAACCACCAAAATGTTAAAACCTCAATTGGAAAAATCGTCTCTATCTCAATATTGAAGTTGCCCTCTCTGTATTTCTAGTCGCTCACTTAGTAATTTAGTCGCACGGGTAGAATTTTAATATCTGAAATGGATTAATCACAACCCACTTTTTAACCGACTTCTAAAAAAGGAGGAGGTTCTCAATTCGGATGTTTGTATATTTTTTTTTTTTTTTTTTTTTTTATGTTTGTTCGGGCATAACTCCGTCGCTTGCCAACCGATTTGAAAAATTCTTTTTTTGTTGGAAAGGGTATACTTCCCAAATGGTCCCATTGAAATTTTATCAAAATCGGTTCAGCAGTTTGGTTATTAAATCCAAATAGCTGGAAAAAATATGTGGAAAAATCATCTATGTATACGAAATTGCGTATTTTTGCTTTCCTGTGACTTTCCAGTGGTGTTGTTAGGTGTGGAGTACCACTAAAAAGTGAAAAATAAAAAACTTTTTCACAAAAAAAAGAAACCGACTTCCAAAAAACACTACAAAGTTCAAAATAACTTTAATTTCGGAAGTCGGTGTCAAATAACGAAGAAGCAACCAAAACACCGACTTCCGAAATTAAAGTTATTTTGAACTTTGTAGTGTTTTTTGGAAGTCGGTTTCTTTTTTGTAAGCTCGTTCTGGATTTTATTATTAATCAATATTCGTCGATGGTTTAGTTAATTTTTCGCTTACTCAAATTCATAACGCTCAAGTTATTAAAACAGTCGAATAAAAAATAACTTAACGACTGATGATGAGATATCAGTCGTTAAGTTATTTTTTATTCGATCGTTTTATAAATTTCCCTTAAAAAAAATAACGCAAATGTCACTCATAATAGTACTAGAGCCCACGACCAAAACCATGTCTCATAGCAATACGGCAAAAACCCTATAAAATCGTTAGATTGTATGATTCTGAACCCGACTAGGTGTGTAGTAACGGTCGAAAGTGTAGCAACTGCGTGGGAGGCCATTTCTGCTGTGTCAAAAAAAAAGGCAGTCGGTATTATAGCAATACGTCTGATAGTGAAAATGTACATAGATTTTATAATTGTATTACGAAAAAGTTTGTTTTCAGACATTTTGCGCGTAGCACATAGCCTGAGCGCATTTTTGAAAATGTCAACAAATTTAGCCGACCTGTATCATAGCAATACGGATAATTTTTTTTTTAACTTTTCGTATTGCTGCCATGATTTCCAAAAACCTGTTTTCAGACACTTTAAGTGTAGCATATACTCCCAAAAACGAAAATAACGTTTCGGAGTCGCCTGGCCGACGACTCTGTTAAATGTTTTTTTAAATTTACAGCCTTCATAGATATTCAAGAATCTCCCTTGTCTATTATATGTACTTTGACAGATGACAGATGTCATTACTTATTTTTTTTATAAAAGTTTAATTATCATCTAATAAATTCAGGGTCGCAACGTATTCATTGGTTTGTAACAGAGAATTCAAGATGCCTCAATACGATTTTTAAATGATATCTGAGTATCGAAAAGTTGTCTGATAGAGAAGGTGCTACACTTAATTTGTCTGATATAAATTTTTTGCACATGTGGACAACTTATTTTATAATGTCCAACAATTTTCAGACATATTGCTATGATACCGATCGGTAAAATTTGTTAACATTTTCAAAACGGTCTCAAAATTTAATGCGTTCACATTTCCGTCTGAAAATTGTTTTGTTCGCATCAAATAACCAAAATTTACTAATAAAAAAGATTTTCAGACGTATTGCTATGAGACATTTTTTTTGTCTCATTTTTAATTTTTTTAAGTGATTTTACGGGTTTGTGCTACACCACTAACGTCTGAAAAATATGTTTCCGGTATCTCAGAACTATCATTCAACTACAGTCTGCAAATCAGACATATTGCTATGATGCAGTTCGGTAAAATTCTTTGACAATTTTGAAAATTCGGTCAGATCAAACGCTACGCGGAAAATGTCTGATATTGGTATTTTCGAGTTCAGGATAATCGTATCTATCGATTTGATGCGGTTTTGGCTGTACTGCTATGAGACAAACATTTTGGTCGTGGGCTCTCGTACTATAAAGGTCACTGTGACATTTCCATCTTCAGCGTAGTAATCTATACATATAATAAAACAGTAACGAAAGAAAAACTGTACATTGAGAATTTTCGAGAAAAAATAAGTGGCTTTTGTTAGAAAAACGTAACTGATGACAAAAAGTGACTTTTTAGAATTTTTTTCTGTTTGTCTGTTTGTCTGTTTGTATGTGTGTATGGTACGGCTTCACGCCAAAACTACTGGATAGATTGAATTGAAAATCAGCAAAAATGTTCTTTGTAAACCAAGGAAGACTTTAGGCTACATATTATCACGCCGTATGTTATGGGAGGTAAGCAATATTGATTTTAAAAGGTTTTTGTTCGTAATTGAATGATCAAAATAATTGAATGCACAAAATGACATGTTAGTTAGTTATAAAACCATTTAGATAATTTTTACACATAAACCTGATAGGAATTGTAGCAATCTAGAAGAAATCAACTTATTATCTACATAATTCAGATACCCGTAATGCCATCTGTTGACCGAAAAAAGTACTAACTATCAAAAGCATGAGAATTACACCAAAATATATTTTTTAGTTACTAATGGTACTTTTAAAATATCATAAACAGTGATTCTTTTGATAAAAAACTTACCGTTATGCATTTGATGCATAACATAAAAAAAAGATTTGGTCTGATTGCTCCAGTGACGTTATTTTAATTTTTTTTTGAACGGTTAATTCTCTCCACTCAACCTGTAAAGCACCCTGGTTGCTTCTGTACACTTGGACGGAGCTAGGCCGGCAAACTTAGCCAGGACACCTACGCACAACGGACTTCTACTCTACTCTATCCGTTGCGGGTTTTTTTTTATGGACGGGAAATCATCAAAATGACTTCTTCCGCTCTGGGTAGACTGGAAGGGAGTGTCAGACTCTTACTGACTAAAACCCATCTGTGTTTCTCCTTATGATCTTTGCGTTCCAGGGTCACGGTGACTCTTTCAAACAAATTCCGCAACCTTAGCAGGCTCTGGCCCTAACGGGCCCCGTCTACTTAGCTGACATCTCTTGGAGGCGCGCATAAAACATAACGCTTCGTCGACCCGGACCAGTGGCGCTATACTGGATAACTTTTTTTCCAGTGCGCAAACTTTGAGAACCACTTCTGCCTATGTAAATGAACAACTTTCCCCAAGAAAGCCATAGTAAAATCCTAAAAAAAAAATTTGAATTTCCCATACAAAATTGTCATCAACTGACCACAATTTGTATAGGAGACTCATTTTTTTTTATTTTTTGCAAATTACTGTTTCGCAAAAGGAGGTGACGGCTTCCCACGCCTTCGCGCTCTGGACGATGGAGTTAACCAGAGCCGGTAGCGAGAGGTCACCGTCGCTGATCGCCTCGACGAGGACACGGTGGTGCTCCGCCCAAGCAGGGCAGACCTTCACCGTATGCTCCGCCGTGTCCTCTGCGGGGGTTGACTTCTCTTCTGGTTGGTTTTCCCATGGACAACTTTATGTAGCTCTATCGCGTGTTAACAAACTTAGCAAATCATTATCCACAGTCCAAATTCGCTCACTGCTGAGCATAGGCCTCTCTTTTCGTGTGCCAATCCCCACGTTCCCGTGCCAGCCTCATTCAGGTTCTACCCACGATGGCAACAATATCGTCCGCCCATCTCGCCGCCGGTCGACCAATACTTTTTCTTCCAGTCCTCGGACGCCACTCAGTCACTGCCTTACTCCACCTATCATCACCGCGCCTTGCCATGTGTCCTGCCCAGCTCCACTTTAGTTCTGCAATTCGTTTTCCGATGTTGAAAACCTTCGTACGTCTTCGGATCTCGACGACGTACCTCTACCAAGCATGGAACGCTCCATGGCTCTCTGTACAACTATCAGTCTGTGAACAGCCTCCTGCGTGAGCGTCCATGTAAGTAAGTCATGGTGGGAAAAGCACACTGGTTATAAAGGCGGGAATTCAGACATTTGCGGCATTTTGGCAGAATGTCATCCATTTTGATAAAAGCGGCTCATCCAAGATGTGTTCCTCACGATACCTCCGTTTTTTGATTTTCTTTGCCAATTGAAAGGATATGGCCAAGAAAAACATTTCGGTTAATCATCTCCAACAATTCATTTCCAAATTTGAATCGCTGAAGGTGTTTGCCATAACCTTCGTCTTGGTCATATTCATCCCAAGAGCCAACTTAAAAGAAGCATCTTAAAGATTTTGAAGCATTTTCTGGGGGTCATCGAAGTTCTCAGTGAAAACCACAAAGTCATCTGCAAATCTTAAGTGAGACAGTTGGGCAGAAAATTGACGAACCGGCAACACACCGGTGTGTGCCGAATTAATCGCGGATTTAATGTTTATTACTTTAATTTTTTATTGGGAATTTTCACAAGTCGGGGCTGGAGCGGTTAATACCGCTACAGTCCCAATCTATACCCACATTTTTAACGACATATTCTAGGACCACTGTGAATAGTTTCGATGAAATGAAAGAAGCATTATCATTACAACGTTTCTCACGAAAAATTATTTGAACAGAAGAGGTGATACTCGACGGCGCGTTGTGTTCCACGCGCATCACAAAAAGATGTCAGCATAAAGACGAGGCCCGCTAGGGCCAGTGCCTGCCAGGGTTGCGGAATTTGTTCGAAAGAGTCACCGCGGCCCTGGAACGCAAAGGGCATTAGGAGGAACACAGATGGGTTTTAGTCAGTAAGAGTCTGAAACTCCCTTCCATTCCGCCCAGAGCGAAAGGAGTTATTTGATGTTTTCCCATACATAAATAAAGAGGCAAGCAATGATAATTATTGACTGTTCGTATTAGATATACGAACACATTGATGTTACCTAGCCACATCATTTTATAATACATACACGCGAACGAAGTCGCGGGCAACAGCTAGTTTAATATAAATTAATCGAATTAATCATTCTGCTTGCCTTTCAACCAAGCTCCGTTGTTGTTGGCTTCCAATCTAACCGGGCTGGCACGTGGCTGACTAGTAGACTGTCTGACCTTCTAGTTACAGAGTAATACCAAAATTGTAATATGCTTGCAGGGTCTTTAAAGTAAATTGACAATTATCTTCAGTTGTCCTATTAAAATCACAACCGATCACACACGTTAAAATGTTTATGTATTTTATAATGGCTTTCATTTTTTAAATTATTTTGTCCATATTCAGGTATGTGTCGTAATCCATGTGTTTCGTCCAAATTTATTAAGCGATTGAGCCGTTGCTGATAAACAAACATAAAAAACATAGCTATTTGCACATTTATAAAATCGAAGTAGGAAGCACACACAGTTACCGGCAAGGTTTTACTTCTAAATATATTTATCTGACATTGCATGAAAAACAATATAGGGAGATGCAAATACAACATTTAAAAAAAAAAAAAAAAAATTGATAAGTAAAAATGAAAAAGGGCCGCGGCAACAGTTTTAGGTATTTTAGTTGAAATTGATTTTTGTTAATAGCTACGAATTAAAATAACGTGAACCGAAACCACAAACAGCGTCTAGTAACGTCAATGTTGTTATGACAACGAAAAGAAGAACTTAAACCTTTAATTCATGACAGTTCAGGACCAGTGACAGACAGGAGTAGTGACTCATCGTCTGTTTTCGCGCGAAAATATAACGTCAGCTTAAAACCGCAATTTACATGGAATTCTTTAAAATTAAAATGTTCCCTATCCTACCGGGTCGGTCGCAGATTTTGTTCGAAAGAGTTATCGTGGCCCTGGAACGCAAAAGGCTCTAGGAGGAGCATGGGTGGGTTTTAGTCAGTAAGAGACTGACATTCCCTGCCGCTCCACCCAGAGCGGAAGGGGTCATTTGATGATTTCCTATCCTTAAAAAAAAGGCCTAGTAATTAGAATGGCAAGGTGTATAATCACTTTTGTCTACCGAACGAACAGACACCAGCACAATATTTTAATCACTATTTACCTAAAAGTCCCAGCTAAAGTTTTGAATCAAATAAGACAGCCATTCGTACAATATCACAGCACAGACTCGGCAGCACCCTGTGCTCGACAATGTACCATTATTATGTGTCAATCATTACAGTTTAATTAATCCAATATAATTCGCTTGTCGGCTCAGCCGAGGATGTGATGTGTTTTATACGCAGTTTAGCACGGCGCTCGATTTCCATATAATTAGGAATATTAGTGAGAGAAAGATCAAAGAGATTCCCCCATGCCTCGGAAAGCACGTTAAACCGTGGGTGCCGGCTGTCATTTGTAGATGTTTGACAGTCGTTACGTACAGGCAGAAGTCAGATTTAAATCAGTCTGACCAAGGCGTACCGGGTTGCCTTTTTTATAGATGTGAAATCACCAAGTGATCCATCTGCTCTGGGTGGAGCGGAAGCTCTTACGAGTTGAAGGTCGTTGGTTCGAACCCAGGCAGGTCCCTTTCTTTGTGAAAATTATTTTATCAGCTATGCTTTCAAAACGGTGAAAGAAAACATCGTTAGGAAACCGGCATGTCCTGTTGTGTGTCTGCAAAATGAAATTAATAATGGCGTCCATAGTTATTCAATTATTCCGACACCTTAGAAAACAAGTTTTTTGCTTATTTCTAAAAGAAAAATCCTAAAAAGTTTTAGTAGCATTTATCTTTCACTGTAAATTCGTACAGAATATAACCGATTTCCAAATAAAAAACACTATAAAGTATAAAATGTCGTGTTTTTTAATTTGTTTTGTTTGTTTCTTCGTTTTTTGACAACGACTTTGACATTAAAGTTATTTTATACATTTTAGTGGTGATACCCCACAAGGCTACAACTAAATTGACATTATTCCTGTAACGAGTTGTTGCGCTATTTGCCATTAAGGAGTAAATTATTGTGCCATCGCAGTCCAGATCCCGACCAGCTCATAGGATACTTAACTCACTTTACTAGATTTGATTGATTTAGATAAGTTGAGGAGGTCACTGGTATATTTTTAAAGTTCAACGTCCAATGCAAATGTGATATAGCTTATGAAATGCAAAAAGAAAAATCAAAATCGCTTCATAAACGATAAAGTTATGCCCGAATTGATAACCACAAAAACATGGAAATTGAACATAATTGGTGAGGTAAGGTTGTACCAGGTTGACTTGTACCCCTTCACAGCGTACCGGCCTGAAGTTATGTTATGAACTGGTGTAAACAATAAAAAGACACGCGATTTCAGCAATCCCGGGAGATTTGCTACCATTTATTGAAGAGTTCCGTTGTCCATCTCCGAAGTTTTTCATCAGATCTTAACCAAATTGAAATGGGAACAGTCTGGGAAAATACTCTTTCACACAAGAAAAAAACAATTAAAATTGGTTGACAATTGGCAAAAATATCGCTGGAAAAAAAAATCAGTCGAATTGTGAACCTTTTCCTTTTTTGAAGTCGGTAAAAAGAGTTATTGATAGTCTTTCATTTGCCACTATAATTTTAAAACAAGTTTCTAAAATAGATCCCCTGAGGTAAGTTCTAGCGTTATAAGTGATTTTTCCTGTTCCGAACGTGAGAAATGTGCAGCTGTCGAGTCCCCCTCAGCTTGTGCATTTTATTATTTCCAAGTAATGATCAAGTGAGTCTTTTAATAAACTGCATTGCTTTGTCATTAGATTCGAGTTGATACGAATACTGCGAAAACTATGTATTTGCAACTGCTGAGCCCCGGGGTACTGATTCGATTTCCAGGTCGAGAAAATAAGTGTAATTTTGGGTTTTTCCGGTAGACATTTTACAGCACGCCAGAAGTTCCCAGTGTGACACCCCGCGGAAAACACGTTGAGCAACGATTCAACGAGGGTTTGTTCGACGGCTTAACCCCTCGTACTATGGGAGAGAGTGAACAAACTTCATCTGTGTCTAGTCTCCAATGAGAATGGCCGCCGTGACTGAAACACAGTATGGAGCATACTCAGTATATCACATACACATGTTTCATTTTTCTTTTGGATGCAAAATAAAAATCTTGTGAAACAAAAGGTGTATGTAAGGATCGACCCCATGTGAAAAAGGCGTGAGTTTATTTAAGCATGACGTATTCATTATGTCCATATACATCTATACCTCCACGATATCTCGCCTCATTGCAAACAGAACGTACATAATTATGCAGAGCCTGCCTGTTATCCGTCAATCACGATGTATCGAGAAACAATGGTCTCGACTGCTCGATACCGAGGAGTGTGGTATCGGTATCTGTGTATGGTATCGATTACGAGGCGTCAATTACTTGCAGGCGTCTACGCCCGCGGGACGAACACTTATCACTTTATGTCTGACACGCAAATATGTTGACGAAGTTAAGGTTTTGGTTCAAAGTAACTTAAGTTGCTAAACCTTTAGTAAAATTTATGGTCCAATACATTTGATGTATCGACACTAAAAAAATGTTTTCTTTTTTAATTTTTGAGTAAATCCTTTTGAAAGAAACTTCCACTCGTAAGAACTCAGTCACCGTCGATTATTGTGAATAGAAGACAAGCTGTAACTATCACTTTGATCGATTTGTGTCACGTATGAAATAACTTGTGTCGTTCGGTTGCTACGGCGTAGCATATGGATCTGCTACGACGCGGCTACAAAGTCGTAGCACATTGCTACGCGTAGGTCTATAATAAGAACTGGGCGTAGCCAATTTGTTTTGAATAACACGTTTGTTTTTTTTTTGTAACAAACTTAAGCTTTGGTTGAATTCATGCACAAACTCATATTTTCAAACAGCATTATTACTTTCAGCATATTTCTCCCGACAGTCACCTCAGACACATGACAGGACCCAACTAGTTGTCAGGTAACAAGTGTCACATCGTCATAAAGAGGCGGCAACATGTTGTAAAGGGTTGTGACGAGTGACGGGTGACGGGTGACGGGTGACGGGGGGCGGCAGGTAAAGAAACTGGACCGAATGAAATATACCAATTCATACCTTGAAAATGTTGACAAGGTCATCTGCCTTGATATGAGGTACAGGATGTTTCTTAATGAAAAAGGCTCTTTACGATTTTTCACAGATTGCGACCGACATACGAATGCGAAACGTTGCTTAAAAATGAGTGGGATTAGCCCTCTTCCTCCTATTAGTAAAATAGGCACTCAGATAACTAAATTAGAACGTTACTATTCGTATGCTGTGTTGGTTTTAGAACTAATAACAACGAAGGCACCTAAAAAATATGGTTTTTAAAATTGCATTTTTTTTTCTACATCCTGTGTAAGGATTTAAGAGTGACAGGCGTTATATACAGCAACGGACACAATGTAGGTTATATTCACACTGTGTACTGTGTAACAAAGAAATGCCTAGTTTTAGCTAAAGGTGACAATATACTCGTAACAGCAGACGAGTCAAAGGGAATGACTGATGATGGATGGATTCTCGATGTTCATTTGTCTACTAAAGGGGTAGACATGTCAGTATCACAAAGCACACGAAAAGTACAACTTCTAGGTAGTGCAGTGTGGTCACTACATAATTCCTCAAATCACTCCAAAAAATAGGTGGAGGTTTTAAATGTTTTTTTTATTTTTCTGTTTGAGACGCAAATCTCCGTGGGGATTTTTTAAAAAATGACAGACGGGTGACTTAGGGAATGTCAAAAATTAATATTGAGACAAGAGAAAAATAAAATGGTAAAAATTCTGGAGTTTAAAAATAATCGCGTGTGCACATCAAAATGTATGTGTTATAGGTAAGAAGTGATAAATAAATCGATAGGCACATGTAACGTGCTGCTGGATATTTTTCGTGTTGTGAGGCACCGTGGAGTGTCGAATGTTTTGGAGTAAGCAAGTTTCGGTTTGAGCAAGAAACCGGGTTACCAATTTTATGGTCTGGTGATTGTAAATTGCTGATTAAGCGAGGGCGAGGTTCCCAGGCTGCCACCCCAGAAGCCAGTAGCAGGGAAGGCCATATCCCCAGAGGATACTGCGGGAGAGGCGCCCCATTGCCGTCGTCAGGAGGACGACGGGGAGGTTTACCTAAAAATATTCACCCGAATATATTTTTTCTTTTTTCAAATACCACTTTTGGGTTGACGTCGGTTATCTCTACTTCGGGAGTGAAAAGACATTTTTCGTACGCATTTAAAACTAATGTAATAACGTTTCTTTTTTTCCTTGTGAGCGAACAAATCATTACGAGTTTCTAATCCTTTAGGAAACCGGCCTTATCGGGTTTAAAATAAAACGAGTTGCAACCGTATTTTTTAAATCCGCGATATTCGGTCTAATAAATTTATTAACGTTCTCAAATTAATAAAAGATGTAATGATTATCGTAAAGTAAGATAGATCTTTGTTTTGTTAAGATTAACGGTCACGACAACACACGATACAAAGAGTCATGAATATAAATTTGGTTGGATTGAGAGGGAGAGGGAGGCTAAAGAAAAGATGAATAGGTTTTGTGAGGAGCGGTATGAAAGAAAAAGGAGTTGATAGCGTAACGGCTCACAGAACAGAATGTAAGAAAAAAACGTGTTGCGCTGACCCCAAGTAACATGGGATTAACCCATGTTCTACTAACCTTACCTAAAGATATCCCATTTAATTTCATGGTTCAGCCAGTGAACTAGGCAGTAGCGAGGCTTGCTGCCCAGAGCGTGACAGACTATATTCCTCAAAGGATTAGACAGAACCGCAGAAGTGTACCTGTCATCATCATCACGTCCACGACGTCCACTGCTGGACATAAGCCACCCCCAAATGGGGGGGTTTGCCATAATCGCCACGCTTGGCAGCCGGGATGACGATCGCAGTGTAGCTGTTGCAATGTTCAGATAATGCTGCTGCTCATTCCTGGTGAGTCCCTTAGTCGCCTCTTACGACACCCACGGGAAGTGATGGGATGGTGCTATTCTTTTACGTCCGACATCATACAGAACAGCGTACCTGTAGTTCACTCAAATGTCAGTTATGTTTAAGTCCCATGTCATAGGGGTCCCATCCCAAACGCAGTGGCAGTGTGAAGCCCCTTCACAAGACATGCATCACCTCTTCAGTTGCCCGTCGTTCTCAACCAACCATCAACACCATCCTTGATTTAAACGAGGCCAATGAAAGAGCTGTACCAGGTAGCTCAGTACTGGTCGGAAAAAATTGAAAAAGAGTCAATCGCTACGAAACTGCGCGCAGGAACCAGACAGAAATCAGAATTCGGGCAGCTACCAAGTATAAATGCATCAAATTACCCGATTATAATAATGGATCCTTCTACAGCAATACCTTTTAGTCGTGCTTGAAGCTGCCAGTTGATTGTGAGCACATCGGAACATCGGCATGTGCCACACGATGCGTACGTACGAGGCGATGTCGATGAGAATCAATAGAGATGTGCCGAGCACAGAATCGGAATATAAGCGCCGTACTCAGAGGCTACGAGTGTCGTCAGGTAGAGTGGGGGCCTGTCGACAGTGTGCTGTCGATGTTGTGGCGAGTCATTTGAATTGCACGTGATTACTTTTTTTTCCCCTTATTTAAGTAACATACAGCGATATATAAAATGTATTATCGAACATTTGTGTTACAGTTTCATTAAGCTAACAATAATAGGTTTCCCTGTATATCTGGGATGCAATATACGAACGAAGATTACTTTGCTGTTAAAATATATTTGACTGTCGTTATGCGTAGTCAAAAGTCAGAAAATCTGACATCAGTCTTGTCAAAGTGTATCGTGTGACCCAGTCACCGGTTTGTGTAGGTCATACAGACAGTCGCTCCATGAAACTACCATTTATTTAAAGCTGTATTTACAAAAAAAAAAAAAAAGCTTTATCCATGTCTAAAGTTACTATATACATGTATGATAGTTGAAGATTTAAACGGATCCCTGTGTACAAAATGCTACCTAATTAAATTCATTCAATGAAACACGAGTAATAATTGCTTTTCAAAGAAACTGGAAGTAAGCCAGAACTCGGCAAGATTGAATATCTCAGAGTGAAACTAATACAAGTTGTACCGTGACGCATAAGTTTAACTTTATTGAAATATATCATGAACTCTTGCACTACACACACACACTACACTTTTACAGTGAAAACTTCTCTAGAATTCTTCGATATTTTTTGTAATTTGGCTAAAGTGTGTGTTTTCTTTTCCCTGTCTAATTTTGACATTTGTAATGGTGGAATCTGAATTTATTTATTTTTTAAATTATTTTCTGACTTACATTTTAATATATCTGTTTAATGTAAAACTCTTGTTATTTGTTTGCTATGTGTACATAATAATCGTGTGTTACGTATTATAATAATGGCTAAATATTTAAGTGTACGGTGGGATTTCGACAAAAATGTTAAAACTGTTTGTGTAATAAATTAAATGAAGTTATTGAATGCAAGCTACTTGTAATAAATTCAACATGCATTGAAAACATGATCGATCACGATCACGATCGTTTTTGATACGTATGATAAAGTATAAGAATAAGCAGTACCTTTGTGCTCTTTTTTTCTGTATACAAATTTCTATTTTTAAGGTTATTGTGTGTACATAAATAAATAAATAAATAAATAAGAATTTTTTTGCTCAAACATGTGTATACATACAGAATTAAAATAATACATGCATGTAAGATCAATATATAGAACACATAACTCGTAAAAAACTTCTGAAATTAAATTTGCTTGTCGATACTTTTTCCAATAATTGTGTCCCCTCCCTAGGTAACCCGTTTACACCCGTTGACACAGGTAGTGCGTAGCGGCAGCTACGGAAATCAAACAATCGGTAGCGCGACACTACATCCCACCTCTCTCTCCCCCTTACAGAATTCACACAAGAGTGAGGGAAGGAGAATGTGTTCACGGAAAATGTAAGCAACAATAATTGCTTGTCGGTTATTGAATGGTTGCGACAATTGTTTTGTAGCTGTCGATTATTATCGAAGTCGCGTATTATAGAGGTCGGTGATTCGACTTCGAGTCGTGTAGAGGTTTTTATTATTGAAGTTTTTGTGGTGTCTCGACATAATGAGAAAATTAATATTGTAAGAGGAGTGTTTATCGATTTTGTGTTTATGTTAGAATTCTCGTATTTAGTTTGTTTTTAACCGACTTCAAAAAAGGAGGAGGTTCTCAATTTGGCTGTATTTAAATTTCAAAGAAACAAACAATAACACCGACTTCCGAAATTAAAGTTTTTTGTACTTTATAGTGTTTTTTTTTTGGAAGTCATGTCATGGTTAATTTAGGCCTCAGAAAGGAAAGCTTCAGAGAAAAGCAACCAAACTTGTAGTAGATATTCACCAAGCATGGAAATAGATTTATCTTATTAGGTGAAGACTTTACGGGGTCTCCTTTGAACGCGCAACACTTCTTCCTGTTCAATATTCAAAGTCAAACATCATTTTTCACATACATACCAAGTAAGTCAACAAACCTATTTGGTATACAGGCAAAAATATTAATTTTTACACTACACTGGCAATATTTATTTCTAATGTGTGCATTATATAACTTTACAAGCTTATGACATACTTACGAGGGTGGTGTACAATAATTGTCTACTCAGCGCACTCACAACTTGGTTTAAAACTAGTAGCAAGTTAGCTGCCTGCATACCTAATAGCTTTGTTGACTGTACATACGAAAGCAATAAATAACTTTTACATTTCAACAAAGGAAAAGAAAGAAGGAGGGAAGGGGGGAGGAAGGTCATCAAACTTGACTTCACTCATGAAGAAAATG
The DNA here is from genome assembly GCA_947386135.1 of Melanchra persicariae. Taxonomy (NCBI): domain Eukaryota; kingdom Metazoa; phylum Arthropoda; class Insecta; order Lepidoptera; family Noctuidae; genus Melanchra; species Melanchra persicariae. The sequence continues at coordinate 439,503 of OX376668.1, read as the reverse complement.
GCCAATTATCCATAAAAGTCTGCAAATATTCCTTCAACAAACCCGACTTCAAATAACCCCACGCTCCTAACTCTTGAAGTAACTTCGAATAAAACAAAGTCCACTCACACGAGCCCATTTAATTTCGATACTCGGACGAAACAACGCGCTCGCGATCTAATAATGTCTGATATAAACAAAAAACTGGACGAAGACAAACACTCACGAGGTCCCGAGGACGAACGACTTAAAACTTTTGTGGCGTAGGACAAGTGAAGGCGCAGAAGGTCAATTGATCTCAACCAAGAAAGCCTGGCAGATAATACGAGTAAAAAAAAATATGCAAATTTTTAAGATTTTTTTTAATGAAAGTGAACTGTAAAAATATAGAATTAAAGTTTAAATTAATTCGCGATTTACTGTAACCAATTTGGTTCCACCCGGATGATAAACGCAGTCATTGTGAGACATACCTACTTTCAATCGTCCTTTTTGGACCAAAGCCAAACAAAGAGCACCACAAACACCTCACTACAAAGAGTAGAGTTTCTTGTGGAAGGGCTCCTCCCATACTGATTCTAACCACCTTATTATTTGGCTAAAGCAGTCATGTGTCGCGCCGACCTCAAGTAACATGAGATAAGGTCAAGACGATGATGATGATAGTATGGTAGGCGCCAGATAAACTTGCAATTAAGTACCTTTCCCTTCGTAGATATTCGAACAATAAATTAACGAACGTAAGGATCACGACAGAAGTCATTAAAGGACAGCTTTATGTCTTTATTTCTATTTTTGTTATTAAGAAAGTCAATGTATGTATGTGGGTCGATGGCCGTTATTGCACATTTATCTGGCGCCTACCTATGATAGTTTGTGAACTTCGGCAACGAATAACGATGATCAAGCAACTGACAGTAGTTTGATGTGGTTAGGTACAATACATTTACCAGATTCTAACGTATTTACTGTTTTTCATTTCCGGATGAATTATGAATTGACCTTCTAAAATGTTCTTGCTCAAATCCAAAGGGTCGTCGTTGAACACTGACGATGTTTGTTTAGGAACTAATCGATGGCTCAAGACGCGCGCGACGGAGACGTGGCAAAATATTGGCGGCAACTTGACGCGAGTGTGGAGTGTGGAGACCCTTCAGCTGTCGATTAAGTTTGAAAGGTTCTCTGGACAGGAATCAGATGACCAGTGGAGAAGATTGGGCAACTACAACAACCAGAGATAGAAGTTCAAATTGAAGTTCTATTTGAGTTCCTGATGTTTGTTATACTGGCGCTGACTGATAGAAAGGTTGGTTTCTGCACTAGTCGTGTTATAATTACTGTTTGCTCTTTAACGTTTGTGTCTACTGATGCAAAAAAAAAACATTTAAGCCCTTGATCCAGCTGCCTAACGTGACCTCGTAAGGTGTTGGTCGACACTCGTGACTATTAAGCCATTGGCTGATACGATTATCGGTACAATGACTGCTATGTCCACATCCCACATATCGACAACCTCGCGAGCCAAGTCAATTAATGTATTATTATTATCGTAACATACGTTCTCAAAACTCGGGTAAAATCATAAGACTTTTGATCTCTAATCATTTTAACTTTTACGTCTCCACCCACTATCATCATGTTTCACCTGCCATTGGAATGAAAAAAGGGCATTATTTGCCAATTTTCTGAACGTAGGATGCACATTATTAGATAGTATCTAAGCGAACCTGCCAGCTAATAACAAGAGTGGGTTTACATCGACAATGCGACACCCACTCATTGCTCTATTAGCATAAACCCACTCACTGCAACACAATGTTCCTAGAGCCAGTGTTGTGCTTTTATAACAGAAGATTAAGACACCTTTATTCTCGGAACTGGTAGATAATAGTAGATTATGCACTCAGGGGATAAAGCAGTGTCTTACGTCACGGGCATCATCGATGTTGTTGGCTTTGGTCGTATCCAGTACTTATGCAATTACACATTTGTACTGGATAGTTGCACGCCATCAACGAACTTTACTCAATCCTTGCTAAGTCCATGTCCTCTGATCCAGGAGTACGCAGAGCCACAAAGTTTCAAAGAACTACTTCATCAAGTAACTCCACAGCCAAGCAATCCATTTCCAATTGATCTGAAGATCTCACCTCGCAGTCAATTGCTCTAACTGGCTGGCGAAGTCAGAAACACTCAAACTTTGACACTTTAACTGCAGTTCCATCTTGAATCTTGGAAGCCTAATAAGCTGGGAGTATTTCATTAAAGTTTATTTGATGAAAATACATTAATAACATCATGAGTGACTATGTACTTAACTGTAAACTACTTATCTATACAACGTGTAACAGAATAAACGCAATATCTGAAGAAACGGTCATTTTACTCATCATTATGAACAACTTTGAATTGGGATCAACCCCGAAAACGTGAAAGTCGTTCAGCTGACAGAGGGGGCCCGTGCCAGCTGAACGGTGGTTTTTGGAGACGTAAAAATGTATGGTAATACTAGTAGCATATATAACGAATTTAAAAAGGAAAACTATCACAGCTGTAGGCTTTACAAGTTAACGAGTCGACCAACTTATAAAATATAACTGATTAGGTAAATGTTTCGTAGTAACCCCATAGAAAATGACACCTCTGAGATGTCATCTGTACACCCGTGTGTACAGATCTACACACAGAGATCATTGCGTTGGACGGGTTAAAACTAAGTGTATGTAATTTTGGAACTATGGAATTAACTACGGAACCCTACACTGTGCGTGGCCTGACCGACCGACGAAATTAAATACGATACGTATAACAAAAATACATTTTTTTATTGTACATCTGTCGGTCTGTCTGTTTGTTTCAGCTAATCCCCGAAACAGCTGGACCTCTTTTGACGGGACTTTCACTGGCAAATAGCTGATGTGAAAGAGTAACTTAGGTTACTTTCATTTTAGAAAAAGGATTAGGGAATCCGTGCAAACCCATGAAAATACTTTTGACACGAGCGAATTCGCGGGCAAAAGTTAGTCTCACATAAGTACTTGGGCTGTTGACCCGTCGATATGTAAATTTCAAACATTGTGGGTATTCACTTAAACTCAATTACCAAGCTTGGATGCAATAATAACTGTCGTGTTTCATATTTTTTGCATCGTTTTCGCAGTCGGGTTTTCATTTTTAACAAGATAATTAACATGATATTTATACAAATACAATACTATGTATATTCAAAAAGCGTTGTTATGTTTGGGTGATTACCGACTTCGCCAACTGCTGAGCATAGACCTAATAAACGATGTACCTAATGGATGCACACCTATCCACATACTGACCTTGGCAGGCGTCGCTTCTCCCCAAAGATCGACCCCGTATTGCTGTTAATAGTTAGCCACGAGCTTCCGGCAGTCAATTCCTCTAATTTGCTAACCCCGTGACCGTGAACATAACCACATACCAGGCGCACATAACTACACAACACGTATCGTCGTACACACGTCACCTACACAGCGGTACATCTCGGAGTAGGTGGCGCTAATAAACGAGTGTGCGGTGAGTTAATACATTAAATTTATTCACGCCGAGACCCGCGGGTGGCCTTGTGGAGAGCCGGGTAGGGGTGGAGTGACAGCGGGGACTTCCGGATAGTCTTAAGTTATCCGACCTCAAGTGGTTGTCATGAAGTGTTTAAAAAAAGTAAGTTCAAAAACTAAAACCTAAGTACTGAAAAACTGTGTTCTAAAAAGTATGGAACAAGAAAATATTCATAGTGATGTTCAGAAGATGGCCGTGGTCATTTGTGACATAGACCCTTTTTTTAGTTCATGACTTTATGTTCTTTAGAAGACGCCATATTCAATATGTGTATGTCACAACGCCTATAACCAGTGGACGATGAAGATTCTTCCACATGATTAACAATACCTTATAAGCAGTTTAGAATTTATGAGGGCACAGATGAACACAATGTAAAATCTTAACACTCCTTTTGCTTCGCCATCGCCGGGTAAAACTGAAGATGCGTTTCTAAAACACATAATATATCATTTCATTTTTTTTAACATAACTATTCATATTAATTAAACCCAACTAAGTATACCCAAAAGAAATACATAAGTACCTACATACTGTCAGACGTCAAAGTACTCCCCCACGTCGCTGTCATCTGGCAGAATTCCCACATTGAATGTAAATGCTTATTCTTTGGTAAAGAACGAGCCAGCGAGCGCTCTGACGGATGGTCCCCATCTAGGCAAGCGTTGCTCAACCTCGAAGATCGACCCATGTATATGTTGATAAGTAGCCGCACGCTCCTCACTGAATAGACCGTTTTAACAGTAAAATTATTAAACAATACTACCCCGTAAATGTGTAAACAACACAGCAGTAGTTAATTTCCCTGTGTTGGCGCCATTAGCGGCTGCGTGATGGTCGTGTGACGGATGGGTGACGATGAGCGCTCTCGTGCAGTAGGTCAATACGCTGATGAGGCTGCAATCATGTAATATTAATTAATAGACCATCCCACACGTAACAGAGTTCCATACACTATAGAATTTTGTCTTTGCTATAAAGTTTGTGCAGACAAAAATGTCGGTGTGGACCCACTATATCTGTATGGATACAGAGTGGAACCTGAAAGATATGCACAAGTATTATAGTGCCAGAGGTGAGACACCCAGTTACTGAAACGCTAACTTTTCTAAACGACGATCAAACTCATTTCATGTGATTTGATTAGCTGTCGCTACTTATCAGAATCGTAGATGGGGAACGAAGTCGTTAGTGAACTAATAAAAGTGTTTCTTCTGTTATTAGTTAAGTCTATACAGTATTTGCTCTTGTCTAGATGCTTCACGGTAATTTAAATAGCAAACTATTAGCTCTATACTGGATAACTTTTTTTCCAGTGCGCAAACTTTGAGAACCACTTCTGCCCATGTAAATGAACAACTTTCCCCAAGAAAGCCATAGTCAATTCGTAAAAAAAAATTTGAACTTCCTATACAAAATTGTCATCAACTGACCACAATTTGTATGGGAAGTTCAAAATTTGTTTTAGGAATTGACTATGGCTTTCTTGGGGTAAGTTGTTCATTCACATGGGCAGAAGTGGTTCTTAAAGTTTGCGCACTGGAAAAAAAATTACCCAGTATAGCTGAAATTTGGAAGGAAAATGTATTCTGTGTGCCACATTGTATGTTCTGTGTAAACATTACCTACGAGAAATGAAAATATCTTGGGGGATTAAATCTGCATATTTTATGAACCATTTCTTAAGTAAATCGTGTCATTTGTGTGTTTTTTGTCGCCTATAGATTAATTATCCATAGATTCCTTCATCTTTTTTTTTCAGAAGATAGGACCAATGTGTCACAGTAAATGTTGTCAGTAAACTCGTTTCCCGCCGTCACTGGCACGCTCGCCGCTGCTTTAAGAAGTGTCTTTAGGACGACTCTCCCGATTTCCGCCTGCCTTCAAGAAATCCCCTCAAATCTCCAAACACACTTCCCACTCATTCCAAAACCAACCTTACCTGATTTGATGTAGGGTTTCATTTAGATTGCAGTTTAAATGTCATTTCTTTGCGTAAAATTGGGAAGGTCGCATTTAGGTGTAGTGATAAGAATTCAGTGTTAGTGTACAGTTGATGGCGATGTGTGATATGAATGGCTTCGGTTTTTCTGTGTAATGTGGAAATATGCCCTTCATAATATATAGGGTTAGTGAGGTAGAAATGTCTGCCTTGTTGGTACAGCGGTAGTCGAAACAGTTACTGATATATATAGGAATGCTTACGATGACGTCTTAAAGCCATCATGATCCCAGTGTGAGAGGGAGACGAAGCTATACAAGACGCATAGTACTATCTCTTTTTCACAACGGAGTAATGATGGCATTGGCACGTCATAGTAGTGCTGGCGTGATTCTATGTTATTGTTAGTTCGTCGTCGCGGGGTACAACGCCAAGTAGAGGGTAACTCTACTTGGCGTAGTAAAAATACCATATTTCGCGTTTTAGTCACTTGGTGTGGTAAGACATCGTGTAGGAACATTACAGGTTCCACCTTTCGCAGCCATTTTCAAAACCAACATAAAAGACAACATTTCATAAACAATTAAATCATAACACAAAGCATAAATCCAAGGCTTTCACTTTACCCAACACGATTCTGTTTGCACGACAAATAATTGGGCGATAATCGTTCGACCAATGTTTGCGCCAACGCTCCGGGGAACAATACGGTTTGATCAAACATTCAGTCCAAACATTCAGTCATGCATAAAACATAAGAGTCGAGATTAAATGGCTGTCGTTGAGTTGTAACTGAGATGGAAGGGTTGGGAGTAGTGAAGACATAGTGTGGTGTGGAACTGCAGGAGGAGCTCGTGGCTCAATAATAAGCAACGCTTGCCAGGTTTGTGGATGGGTGGCCATCTTAAAAACATATCGAAATTCCTCCATGCCTCGGAAAGCACGTTAAGCTGTTGGTCCTGGCCGTAATTTGTAGATCTTTGGCAGTCGTCGAGGATTGTCAGAAGCCAGAAAAAATCTAACATCAGCCTTGCCAAGAAGTACCATGTTAATGGGTTGTGGAGGTCTGATTTGCGGCCGCTTCTCGTAAAATACTGGTATTCAGCTAAATCCGGTACAACAGGGAGCCGACCCCAATATAGTTGGGTAGTTTGTAACGCTTATAGGTTTTCTGCTAATGATGAAAATCTATAGATTTTAGTAATATAATGCGAGCGAAAGCTCTGGCAAAAGCTAAAGTTTTTATTTGTAAAAGGCTTTCTTTTACAAATAAAAACTTTAGCTTTTGCCCTAAACTTTGCTCAACCTGAGACTCGAAATTATTCTGAAATGTCCTAATTGCAACCTCCAGAACTATAAAACCATCATAACAATATATTTGTCTAGATTTTCAGAAGACTGATACCTTATTTTTGCAACAAAAACATCCAAGCCTCGCTCAGCGTCCTCCGGCAGTGAGCTCGATACACTGTTGACCTTACGTTACTACCCTCTCTGGTGCTCACTCCACATGTAGTGCTCTTGAAGGAGGAAGGATTCGTTGTATGCCATATACACGCTGATAAGCTTGCCTTCTTAGCAACAGACGTATATATGTAAAGATATACATAATTATTATTTTATTAGACCAGGGGCTCGATTCTGCTATTGCAATCGTGTCTCAATGACCGGTCAGTGATCGAATATTTGACAACTTTGACAGTTTTTGTATGGGAAATGTGTCAAAAGTTTGACGTTATACGTCAAAAATCGATCATTGACCGGTCATTGAGACACGATTGCAATAGCAGAATCGACCCCCTGTACGATTGTATGGACTTTAAAAGGGACTTTGACCGCTGGGTTTGTTTCGGTGTTTCTTCTAAGGGTAGTCAGCTAGGTTACACCGGCCACATCTAGTAGGTACAAATAAATAAAAAATATTGACATGTAAAAGTGTTATTTTTCAAACTTTTTAATTATCAATATCATTTAACAGGGATCATTTTTCTAATCAGAAACTAAGAAGAATGACGAAAATTATGGGCCCGATTTTGATGCAAGCTAAAACTGCGAAAACACTGTATTATTCTGTAGATTTGCACCTTTTCAGAGCCGGAGCGATTCACTAGTTTTCATAAATAAACTTTATATTATTTTCCATTTCAATTAGCTACTTTCCGACGAGAAATCCTCTCAGACTGCATACAATACAGAGTGTCCATCACATTATCTGCACGACACAGACGAGGTACTTCATTTCGATTAGCGCACTCATTAAGCGAACTTAGGCAGTACACACACTAGGCAACTCATCGGCAACTTATTGAACCGAAGGTGTCTTCATAATAAAATGCTCGTTCAGTTTTCAGGAATAATTGGGTACTAAATTCTACCAGCGGTTTCCCTCGTGTGTGAGTCGAAAATTAAGCCGACCAAACGGTAAAAATAGTGCTGTCCTACTACTCCGAGACATGGTCTACTCGTGTGCCAAATTTCATCCAAATTCATTCAGCCTTTAAGACGTAAAAAAGTTCCAAACAGACAGACAGACAAGCAAACCGTCACAAAGACATTATAACATATTAGTATGAGTGTAGGTTGTCGCGTTTGTATGTTTTCGTGCAACTGCCTTGAAGAGAAAGCACAAATTAAATTAAATAAGCTTACTTATCCATCCATTACCACGCCTATTCTTGCCTTTCAATACTCAATATTTTATTGCATTCCATATGTATTACAAAGATGGCATAACAAAGGTAAAAGATCAATATGGTGCCCTGTCGGGCACAGCAAAATTAAGAGAGAGGAAGAGGGCCTTTATAATTAAAGGCCCTCTTTCTCTCTCCTTATGTTTTGTGTATTGATACATGAGGACTTTTGAAGTCCATGTCTTGCAAACAAGGGCGAAATCAAGCAACTGTTGCCCCGCTATAATTCCAAGTGAGAACACCACTTTATCCCAGCCAAACTACGAGTAATTACCAACACGAAACTACATGACCTACGCCTGTCTCCCTTTGACATATCCAAAAAATTATACATGAAAGAGACAGAGCAAATTATTTTAGAAAATGTTTCTTGAATGGTAAATTTTTACAAGGGGAGTGGACATAAAAGATTGAGGTATTAGTCGCACTGCGTATAAGGGATATAATATTTATTATACTTTATCGTATTAAGTACTTAGTAAGCGAGTGCATTAAAGGGAGGCATAAGTGATTTTGTGTAAGTAATGGTGTAAAAGGGGCATTATGATTTAGTTGAATGCAAGGGATAGTAGCAATGATCCCTCAATCAGTGGTGTTAGCAAGTTTTAGTAACGCTTGCAGAGAACCAACCTCGGCAAGGTGGTCCGTGGCGAGGAGACTAGCCATTTCATACCGAGACTCCTTCGTGCCCCTGAAAGCATGTTAAGCGCCTGGCCCGGCTGTGTTTTTTTTTTTTGTAAATATGGTAACACGATAACAATTGGCGACGCTAGTGACAGATTGTCAGTACCTTCTATACCCGTAACGACTATCAAAGATCTACATATATGACAGAATCGATCAAAATACGGGTATTCCGCATCAGGTCAAAGTAGAAGACGACTCCAACTTAGTCAGGAAATGGCATCTTAGATTGATTGCAGTAATAGTACATGGTCGACTCCATATACATTTTCAATAACGGTCATTGCCCTTAATATCTCTTCGTGGTTACCTGGACAATACAACATGAATCGCTTTTCATTACTAGAAAATGTGAAGGATCACGATAGATGTCGATTCAGGACAGCTTTGTGTATTTATTTCTGTTTTCGTTAAAAAATAATAGTCAATAAATGTAGGTAGGTCAATGACCGTTATTGCAAATTGATCTGGCGTCGACCATAGTAGTAATAAAGAAGAAAAATATTTGGTTTTCAGAAGAAATTCTTAAGGTAAAACTAGATTGGAAACGTCGGCCTTATCCGTCGCAGCTGCGAACTGAAAGAATCTAGATTAAACTTTGAGATCACGAAAATGGAAAATGTTATTAATTTTTTTTCTTTCAGGAAATTCTTAGGAACTGTTCGACCAGAATTTTGAATCGAGTTCATTGATTGGCAATATCTTTTTCTTTATCTTTTTTACAGTGTTTCTTTTTCTGTTAACGGTACAGTTACATACATAGCTACACTGCCGGGTATATTCTGTAAAAATTCAGTAAAAACAAAGGTGTACTGACATTTCACCCTGTTTGTATGTATCTTTGGAGGTATGCGGTACGGAGAGTAAAGACCCGCATACTTCTGTTGAAAAGAGAGGATCCTCCGACCAGACGGTTGTTGTGTCTGGTGGGCAACTGCCCGATAGTTGATATTTGGGCTGTTATACATATTCAAATGGCACGGAAAACTTTGATACCGCGATTCAGGATTTCGTTCAGGTAATTCGTACCTGGCGGGATAGATGGCGTTGCGGTTCTTTTTGTTGCGATGTAGACTTTTGTTAGGTTGATTTTTTGTGCGGCATTGATGCCGGTACATACCTACCTAATGACAGCTTTGACGATGAGATTTTACAGAATAGTATTGCTGTAAATAGCCACGTTGATAACGGCGTCAAGGGCATCTTTCAGATCGTGGGTGCAGGTGAACGGAAATTTGGGACAGTCCAACAGATTGGACATAGTCTGATCAGGAGCTCGTCACTAGCACGATAATCCCTCATTCCGCCAAGTTATTAAGTTAGCACAGAGATCACACCAAAATGAAATTCTAACAGCGATAACGTTAGTCGAATGTACAAAAATTTTTGGGGTCGTCGCGCAGTTTGTCTCTTTGGTCCACTAGAAGTGCCTAAAGGCTTGAAAGAGGTACATTTAAACCCCTTTGTAATCCCTGAACTCTTTGGATTTTCTGCGTAAACGTTAGCTAGCTGCCCTCAGGGTAACACACTCGTGAACTGCCGAGATCTCGGGTTCAAATCCAGGCTGAGCCTTTTGAAGGCACCGTTTTATTTGTTCTTAAAAGAAAATAAGCTCAGACATGTTTACGGATTTTCAATGTTGTAACTAAATGAATACTAACTAATATTATGAATGCGATAGTTTGTTTGTTAGTTACGCTTTCACGACTAAAATCCTAAACCAATTTTGATCAATTTTGGTGCAGTAATAGATTCCCTGATGACGGATTTAGTCTACTTGAACGCGACTGAAGCTGCGGACAAATGCTAGGAAACAATAATTACAGAGCGAAGTCTCGAAAAAAAGCTAGTCTACCAAAACAGTACACAAACGTTCCCAAACTTATTTAATCCCAGTGAGGTTTGTTTTTGCGTGTCAGTTTAGAAATCACAACGGTTTAGCTCGCAGCTCAGTTTAGTGTAGTCTGCACTATAAGTTAGTCTGTATATTGGACTAACTTCAGTTAGTGCAGTTCGGAACTAGCGCCGATAGGTGGCGCCATCTGTGACGCGTGGAAAGGAAGAGGAAACTTTTATTAGTACCGAAATATTATTTCAATTATCTGTTTTTGGCAAGATTATAACAGACCATTATAAAACCTTTCAAGGGAGGGGGAGTAGTGTAGCACAGGTTCACATAACCCGAAGTTGATGAAACAAAGGGATGACCTGTTCCCATTAATCGGGCTAACTTACACCAGATTCAGAAAATAACATTACAAATAGGTACCTACTTGTTAAATGAATTATCATATCATAAGGCAGAATTGTCAATTTCTCACATTAATTTTTTGTTCCAGAAAAAAAGAACAACAACGTGCCCAAGCACGTTGTTGTTCTTTTTTTACCGTTACCATCAGAAGGCGGTTTTACACGTAGGCGTTTTCTCCGGGCTGCTACCGAGCGATTCCAGATAGTAAAACACAATAAAACTTGACCTTGGAACTCAGTCCCACAAGTCAGAACCGATTACAACCACTACACATCTCAGCGCATAAAAAAACCTCGGATAAAGGACACTTTAAAATCAAGCCTGTTGGAGTGTTATGTTTTATTATTACTAATAGAGAGCAACATTGTCGGCCCATAAACAAGATAGATCATAGACAACATCTTCTCCTATTTAGTTTACTTACTTTATGGTCAGGTGTGAATATAAAAGTACAATCAATTAATGTGTGTCTTATTTCAACCAAATAATAAATAACTATAGGTGGATATAATAAAGCCCATTACAATATTTGTTTATAATATCTCATTCTGTAGCACTTTCGTCATTTCGTTTACGCAGATTCTTGTCAGAGACGCATCAAAACATAATCAATCAATATACACCTTATGAAAAAACGTAAGTTAACGAAAAGAAGACCAACCAGGGGCTCTAGACAAGTGACATTCTGTCAACGGTACGTAGCGTAGGCGATTGTCAATACGTCAAAAATGTATGGGATTGACAGATGCTATCGCAATGTCACGTAATCAAATTCCTACATTTCGGCATTTCGACAGTCGCATTCGCTAATTGAATGGCACATTGTCTAGGGCCTCAGATCTACCTTTGTCACAACAACTAGCGTTACTTTTTGTTACGGTAAACGATGTCGTTCAAAAATGCATTTCAATCGGCTAATTGAAAAAAAGAATGTAGGTATTTACTTTGACTTTAATCAAACCTACCAACATTTACACGTGTAAAAAGTATAAAACATTAGAAACCGTCGCAGTAGGTCTGCTGCGCCGATGTGCGACAAATGGGCCGTTTAGATAACACTCACATCGCGGGCGGCGCATGAATCTGCCTAAACACGCAGCGTCGCTAACTATGACGCTAAGGAGAGGACACACTTGAGGTGACGACTTTTGAAGTCGGCGTTAATATAAATTGCTTAAACAACACAAATAATAAAATGGAACAAGAACTGAATTTATTTTTGACTGTAGAACAGTCATGTTTAAATTTTCTAAGAACTGACCCCATCCTGGACACTGAAGTTCAGTCATCTTAGGGGTATACCAAATTTTAACAAAATCGGTCTAACCGATTGGGAACAAATTGGCTGTGACAGAGGGACCGACAGCCAGCCAGGCTGATAGACAGACAGATGCACGAGAAATACTGTAAGGATTCCGTTTTTGCATACAGACGTTAAGAACCCTAAAAATAAAAATATACTGCAAAACACTATATCGCTCAAAACATTGTCAACACTCATCGTATATTGGTATGCAACAAGACAAATACAAATCTGTATCAGCAACCTGTGAGATTGCACAATTGATCGAAGTGATCCTACACTCCGGACTGAGAGCCAATATCTGCACGTTGAAATTGATTCTCAGTTCAGATCTTATTGTCTTCCAGTAACTGCTATTTCTGTTGCAATATCAATCAAATCATGTAGTGTAAACACATATACATAGATACATAAACTACGATATGCAGAAACTTAATGATAAATCATATTTATTTATGTTCCAAATGACTGTTACACGTCACATTTTTGTTAAATTTAACTGGATAATGCCAGTGCTTCTTAGCTGACTACCCTGAGCAGAAACACCGAAGCAAACACATTAGCTTAGTTTCGCTTCGTTAACATTCATGCATTTGATCATACACGTACGATAACTGACATCTGCCACTAATTGTGAGGATAACATAACATCACGCCGTATAGGTGACAGTAGACAGATGTGTTATACCTGATATGTAGAGATGTACACCCACCTAAAGAAAACACATTGTTAGAAGAACCTCACTGGTGTCGTGGCCACAAGCGTGGCTAACGTGCGTGGGGTCCTGGATCCCATTTCCAGTTCGGACAAAAAGTGTTAGTGTGTTTTTCCATTAAGAATTGCTCAGTAGCAGTCCGGAATCAAGAAGTTGGTGTCGTGACCGCCCGTGCCTTGGACAGCACGTGAACCCGTTGGTTCTGCACCTTATCTCACCCTAGTCGTGATTGTAATGGAAAAAATCAAAAAGAGTAGCATAGACCAACAAGGCAGTCGAAATATCAACTGAATGAATTTTTTTCTTTTTTTTTCTTTGCTTGTTTTTATTTCAAAACGTTTCTCCTTGTTAAAAATATATATCCTGTTCTAAATGTCAAAGAAAAAGTTTTCCTTTGACAAATACCCGGATATTGATCTTTTGATTCGTTATCGCTAAAGTAATAAGTTTAAATTAAAACAATGTTTGGTCAAGACATTCTCGTTTCAATTTGTTGAAAATCGTTTTAAACGTCAAATATCTACAAAGCTGTATATATATCTTCGCCGAAAGATATTTAGTACAAGGAATTACTGGTACAAGGAGTTGGTATTTTTATATAGCAATTTTTCCCATTAGGTAAACCAAAAACAACCATTTTAACCCACTCTTGTCACTACTATATCATGAAGGCGAAAACAAACTTAACTTTTCGATTGCAAAAACTAACGCTTCAATGCTTCGATTTCCTAGTAGGTAAATTAATTTGTGTAATGTACGAGTGATCTCAATTAAAGTAAGGAAACTGTAGACTTTGCGATTTAGGAAGTTCTCTACACAAGTCCTAAACAGTCAAGGAAAAAAATAAGTCTTGTCAAAGGGTACCCAGATATTGGGCTGTGGAGGTCAGATATGCAGTCGCTTCATATAAAATGCAGCTGCATCCGGGTAGACTGGAAGCCATACACAAACATAGTTGGGAGAAAAACTAAACCGATTGATTGATCTTGTACAATGTTTATTGTAGCGGCATCTATGCCACCACAAAAAACCAACGTAGCAAAACCTACATCGCAACAAAAAGAACCGTAACGCCATCTATCCCGCCAGCTGCGAACTAACTGAACGAAATCCTGCATCGCGGCATCAGAGTTTTCCGTGCGATTTGAACATATACAACAGTTAGAATATCAGATCAACCATCGGGTAGTTACCCACCGGACACAACAACCGCTCCATTGAAAAGGGAGTATCCTCCGACCAGGGCCTAAACCACCAACTCGGTCGGAGCTATACGTCCTGTATAGCTCCGTCTCTTTCCCACTGGAAGTAATATTGAAGTAATAAGAGTTGGTGGTTTAGGCCCTGATCGGAGGATACTCCCTTTTCAATGGAGGTTTGCGTGACTTTACTCTCTGCACCTCATCCTTCCTTACTAATATAAACACGAAAGTTTGTATGTATGGCTGTATGTATGTTTGTTGCTCTATCACGCCAAAACTACTGAATGGATCTTGATGAACTTTACCACAGAGGTAGATTATAGTCTTTAATAACACATAAGATACATTTTATCCCGAGAGCGGGATAAAAAGTATCCTTTGTGTGTTCACGCGGGCGGAGCCGCGGACGGCAGCTAGTACTTCTATATTATTAGCGATAAACACTAGGAAGTGGTGACAGGCGGGCGTTTTGGGGAACTGTCTTTATGTAAAATTTGACGTTTAAAAAGTGCTGGCGCTCCCTAATTTGAAAAAATAAATACATATTTTTTTCGATGAATTGCTAGTTATTAAATCATAGTTTTTTATTCGACTATTAGTCAAGTTAATGGATCAAAAAAGTCACCTTAAGGTGTACTGCTTTTCCACCTTTCACGGTAATGTCCTCGTACCGGCCACGTAGAGAAGTGTTCTGCGAAGCGGCAGCGGACTCACGTCAAAGGGACGTTGCTATTGAGTATGAATACCGGGAAGCTGTACCGGAGAGCTATTACCATGCAATGTTATTAACTTGAGTAAATGTGAAGAGGGAAAAAACTTAATTAAAGTGTTAATTAGAAAAAAATACAGGAAGCGGTAATTATAGTGTGACTACGACTGAGTACCTTACCCCTTCACACAAGCAGGCTCTGTGCGAGCATGACAACTACGTATGTATCTTATTTACGTAATGTAAAAAAATAATCTATTGATCAGATATATTACATACACAACAACGTAACCAGCGTCAGGCAGCACCTAGTTACCTGGAAATTTGCTGAACTGAACCTGTTTGGCGCAGCCGCGGGGCACACAATGTTATTGTTTTAAAATTTAGGTTCATTATTATTTGTATCTACCTACATTATGTGTATCTGTGTGTGCTTTTTATATTCGTTTATTTCGACGCGAGTCATAATACATCGACTTAGGTACTCTTTTTGGTTGTATTTGTTTCGAAGGATTAATAATACGTGTGAAGTACCATTGTTTCCGATAATTTGTTAGGTTCTATGTAATAGGTATTATACATTAGTGAAGCTCAAGCTGCTACTGAGAATTTCCAATTACCTATTCTAAATTCCATGCCCGCCAGCCAATCTGATAACCTCTGTGCCAAGGAGACAAACCCTAAATTACTTTACTTTTTTCTACTTTCATTCAACTGGGAATCTATGTTTCCTAAAAATAACACATATTTTTATTATAATAATTAGGTATTCATTACTATTGTGTGTACCTAAAATTGTTCAGTATTTTTGTTAAATGTTCCTTTTTTATGCTAATATTTGGTAACTCCGAACAGAAACACCCACACTCGTTTTGAAACCTCATTGTACTGTGTGCACAAATAAACTGGTTTGATTTATTTAATAACGCCGCGAGCTTTTGTCATCAACTTAAACAATTTAAAAAAAAAATATTGCACACTTTATTTATATCGAACGTGTTTCAAACAAAAATCCTGAAGTACGTGAAGTACTGCTAAATACTCCAAGCAACCTGTGAAAAGTGCCATTATATACGCTGTTTTTAACTTACTCGGCAAATAAAATAATGAAAGTCGTTCCCGCCAGTGTGCGCAGTGCTTTACAACAAATTCATTCTCTCTGATAAATATCATCTTAGGTCTGTGATACGACGTCCCGAACCATTCGTTTTTTACTAGACAAATGACGCTCTCTATTACCTGATATATCGGTAGAGGTATCTACCTACTAGAGATGTGCTTTATCGTTATCGATATGTTGTTATTTGCGGCGACTAATGCTTGTGTATATGGTGTAACGTAAGGTAAGGGGTGAAATGTTTTGTCTCTATAATTAAATTGACTACTATTTTCGCGATATGGTAAAGGTACCTTCATATGAAGTTCTATGAGCCAATTATAGTGTTTTACTCATCATAGATAGATACACAACCTATAAAAAGTCTAGTTCTAGTTTAAAGGATCATGTAAAATAATTGGTTCGGTACTTTTGCCACCGGAGTCCGACTCGCACTTGGCCAATTTTTATTAATAAGGATATTAAAACTATGCTGTTTTAATGTCAATTATTAATATAAAACCCTGCACTGGAACTAAAAGAATAAATTTAATTTGATTAACAAAAGAAACGCATTAACACTTATTTCAAATCGATTATCCGGTAAGTACAGTCCACTGCATAAAAACAAAAAAAATCACATTGACTGCGCCTTTACAGCGTAACGGTAAGGACGGTTTTCGTAGTTCACTGACCTGTGGTCGACTGTAAATAATATTTTATATAAATAAACGGGATAAGTGGGTAATGGCATTGATATACAGTGGTCGACCATGAAGTTCGTATGTGTTGTGTTGTCGTTTGCCGCTGTCATCGTAGTCAGTGCCGCGCTTGTTAGACCAACCCCGCAAGCTAGTGTCAGTATGTATTTAAGTCTTTATTAAGTAGCGTATGGTTTCCTCCTGCTAGGCAAAACCTCTCCCATATTTATCCAGCAAACTTTATCTGCTGCTTGCTCCAGCTAATCTGTCAGGAATGAGTCCAAATCGTCGCGCCAGCGTTTTTAAGCCCTGCTTTGGTTGCGACTCCCGTCATCAGGCACGCCCAATCCCTAGTCGGAGATAAATCTCCGACACTAAACTTGTCTGTCTTGGAGCATGTGCATAATTAAAAAAAATATAAAAAGGCTAACCTTCCCTAGGCTAGCTTATATTTTTTTTTTACGAGATAGGTTTTGTGGCTAATTTACTCTTAGCCTAAAACTGGCCTATGAGTAAATACGTTACTGAAAACCTGTATTTTCTTTCTCTCTTCTTTCTTAGTTACAACGTAATGTTATTTTTCAGTTTGCTATTCGGATGAAACATGCAAACTCTCCCTGGGCGGGCACTGCTTCTGTCTGAAGCCGAACTCACCTGAAGGACAGTGCATATGCAACATGGATCCTAAATTTTTGAATGGTAAACTTCCGAAAGAGATTTTCCTTTAAGATTCCGAACTTCCGCTTAGAAAAACGGAACCCGTATACCACTCGTATATATGTCTGTCTAGCTGGCTGGATGGCTGTCTGTCTTTCTGTCCCTCTGTCACAGCCAACGTTTTTAAAATCTACTTGACCGATTCAAATGAAAATTTAAAATTGAACGCGCTACTTAAATAAATTTTGAATTTGGGTCAATTTTTTAGCGTGCTTTAAACTACATAAAACGGCCTATAGTAATAGTTTCAAATACTGTTTCTTTTTTCAACATTTAAAATAAATATTTTACAGCTATTTTAGAAAATAGATGAAATTGGACCATCCCTTATCTCTAAGACTGCTGAGTTTAATTTTCGTTTTCTTATATTTTTACTTAGCTATTTTTAATACTTCTTTCAGAATGCATGGACGATGATGACTGCATAGGTCATCCCAACTCAGAAAACGGGCGACTATGGTGCGGCTGTCAGAGAGAGTACTACTTACAACCCAAGGGACAGTGTATCTGTCGCGAGCCTTTAGGCTAAGACGCACGAGCTAATGAAGTCCTACGACCTACATACACAGTCTGATTTTAATGAAACTTAAAACTGTACGTATGTGCCTAAATAAACTGTTTTAATTGCTTTAAAACGCTTATCATAAACTCAAACCAATTTTATTAAAAAGTATTGTACACCTATTTCTCCCCGTTTTGAAAGTATTCTAAAGTCAACATTTTTTACTACATCGCGCTAAATACCCCAAGTAACCTGTGAAAAAAGCCATTAAACGCTTGTAACTTAATCGGCAAATAATGTAATGGAAGTCGTTCCCGCCAGTGTGCGCGGTGCTTTAGAACAAATTCATTCTCTCTAATAAATATTATCATCTTAGGTCTGTGATACGACGTCCCGAACCATTCGTTTTTTACAAGACAAATGACGCTCTCTATTACCAGAGATATCGGTAGAGGTACCTACCTACTAGAGATGTGTTTTATCGATAAGTTAGTATTTGTGGCGACTAATGTTTGTGTGTGGGGTGAAATATATACCTAAATAAGGGACGGATGAATTTATAGGTCAGGGGAATAAATTCCTTCATCCCTCCAATCCTGCCAGGGTTGCGTATTTTGTTCGGATGAGCCACTGCGGGCCTGGAACGCAAAGGGCACTAGGAGGAGCACGCATGGGTTTTAGTCTAGTAATTGTCTGACACTCCCTCCCGCTCCACCCAGAGCGGAGGGAGCCATTTGATGATTTCCTATCCATAAAAATTGGAAATAAATATGTTTTCATTATATAAATAAACGGATTTTTTTGCGTGAAAAAAAAATGAGAAAAAACTATACGAATAAAAAAAAACTAAATCAATTTAGTAGATTTGTAGCAAAATTTCTGTGACGGAAGGACATACAAAAACTCGACTCTGTCGATCTTATAAGGGTTTCATGGTGCAAACGTAGAATTCATATACTTAATTAAGTTTAAAATAAAATACTTTTTCGTCATTGGAACAGATACATAGCTTCCTGAAAACGATTAAAAGGTTGCAGCAGAAAACATGGCAGAGTTAAAAATCAAAATCCTCGAGCCCTGATTTGAGAAATGAATGTCTTCCCCGAGTCGTGTGCTTGTGTTTGTCTCCACAACTCATCAAGCCCCAAACATATTGACTTCATACCGATATTAACGTGAATATCTCGTATTTGACTTACTTCGGTACACACTCCGTGTTCTTAAAGTACCCTAACCGCTTATTGCACACTCGTGTGTTATGGAAAAAGAAAAATAATAAGAATAATTACAACCTGCGTGTCTAGAGTGAACAAGTTACTACAAGGAAAGCGTGTCCCGTCGTCACACACATCATCGCTTACCATCAGGTGAGATTATGGTCAAACGCGAGTATTTAAAAAATACTTTAAATGAAATACAGTTTATTAGTTTACAGGTAAGGCTGATGGTAATTTCCAAAAATAATATGTCTAAAAATTCATTCTTCAGGGGTTGACTGGCTTATGTATGCTCATATATCTACTTGTTATGCCGGTGGATAAGAGCGTGTAATACTGTTATCAGTAAACACCAGATTATCGGGAGCATATTTTTTGAATAACATAAATAGGCTTAATTGGCTTTTTGGATTTTTTTATTAAAAATAAAATCCCGGGTTTCCAGGATTACATAACTAATGGCAAATAAAAAAAAACATAAATTAATACGGTAAAAGCCGCTAACTACGATCACGTTTAATTAGATTTCCCGCACAAACCACCATTTTAAGTCAGTTTTAATATATTTTCTGGCAATATTTGATTTTGTGCCAAATCGAATGTATTACATCTCACGGAGTAAACACTTCAATTTATTGATCCTGGAATCGCAGGATTTTTTCGACAAAAAGTGCTTTCCATAAGTCAACATCTTAATTATTTTAGGTAAATATGCATCCGTATCCGATCTCGAGATATCAGTCCGTGAATCAATTAAAGATTTTCATTAATTAGTTACGCCGTGAAACACAACAATTGTCTTCACAATTTCGTCGGCACGCTTTGCGCAGTGGTTGAGCAGAATGACTGCAGCGCTGCGAGTAGCGGATTCGATTCCCGCACGGAAAAAATATTTTTATGGCCTCTGGATAGTTGTTCCGGGTCATGTAAACTCACATACACACAGCCAGTAAGTTGTGTATGTATGTGAGTTTATATGTGTATTCAGAATGACCCGGTAATAGAAAATGATATTTTGATATTTTTAGAAGAGTCAAATACACGATTCGAGAAAAGGCAGGAATTTTTGCAATTTATTTAAAAAGTACATAATTTTTAAATTATGGTTATATTTTTTTAAATGTGGTGTGGCTGTGTCATGGACACGGCCGTGTATTGTTCTCGCGCATACACGTCGTAAATAATGTTCAGCGGTGTTGAATGCTGGCCCGGAGCAATGTCGAGACAATGTTCTTCACTCCAAACCATAGTGTGCTGCCTTAGCAGAACCTGACTCCAGTGCACCTCTGTCACACTGTAGATGCTTGATCAGATCGTCACCCGTGGCATTGGCTGCCACACAGCTGGTTATTGTGTTAGCATTAAACGAATCCCAGTTTACTGTAATCTTGTAATACTTATACCTCTACAAGGGTTGACCAAGTAAGAATAAAATTGTAGCCAAGCTTTTACCACTGACTTTTTCACCACGCTGCTCAAATACGTAGATTTATGTACTTATCACATTCTTCTTTATATTAACATTGAACGCCTTATCATCGTCCAATTGACGCGGTAGGTGTTGCACCATTGTGTCCACATCCACTGGTACATTAATGACCATCGTCCTAAGTCGCTGGTGTTCAAGATCTTTTCAGTGTGCAACGTTAGTAGAAGAAATGACACCTTAGCCCTCTATTTCTGTAGGAATGTCTTCCTTCCTTAAGGGTTTCCTTACAAAGGAAATTAAATTTATTTGAATTCAATTGAATTAGTTTATACTAGGAATGTAAAAATAAAAAAGTAAGGAAGCATTTCAATGTTTTATTTTTTCAAGAAGATCGTTAAGTAGGAAGTATCTTCCATGGTTGCGGATTTTGTTCGAAAGAGTCACCGCGGTCCTGGAACGCAAAGGGCACTAAGAGGAACACGGATGGGTTTTTGTCAGTAAGAGTCTGACATTCCCTCCAAGGAGTCATTTGATGATTTCCCATCCATAAAAAAGGTACTCCATAAAAAAGGTATTTCTAATACTTATCAATGGCAATAAATCTTTATCTCACGATAGCTAATAGGAAGAAAAAAAGAATAAGGAGACGTGAATTAATGGTAGTTATAGTCTGGGACAAAGTTTCTACCAAGTGTCTCATCGTGTAAACTTACATGCAGTGTGCTGTGCCACCGCTCATCCGATCAAGGTGGAGTGTAAGTTCACGAGATGTTTACAGAATATTATCAGCTGAAACATTTCATACATCTATTCTATTCCACATCAGCCTGCTGTTCAACTTCCAAACGTCACAGCTCATCCAATACCCCCCGATCGCGGCCGAACTCTCCCGACCTCTGCCGACGACGCCCGAGTGCACACGAAACTGACTGAATTTAATCCTCTACCATGTGAATTATTCAATGTGTCTGATACATATTCAAGAGTATTCTAAGAGGCTGTTTTTGCATTTTCATATAAATCTTAGCATTGGAATAAATTAAAACAGGTGTCATGTGTCGGTGTCGCCGCCATCGAGACAAAACGACGGAATATACATAAAACATTGCTTCGACTCGAGTTTCAGAGGGAAAATGAAGTCACATGGAGATTTTATTTGTTTTATTTAGAAGTTAAAGATGAGTGGCTGTTTAGTGGATTAAAGATGAAGAAAACGGCAAGGTTAAAGTTGAGCTCATTTTATTTTGTACATTTTTCTTTCTGGACTATTAACAGGCTCGCATGGCACCTTGTTAACGCACACAGCATCAACACTACTTACACACACACCTGCGCGACGAGGGGACCGGGCGGCGCGGCGTCCGCAACACAGCTCGTCGACGATCATTACCATCTCACACCTCAGCCGCGATCGCACGCTTAACTTAAATACTCCTATTATATTATAACTAATTTTATTAAACCTTAATACAGTCCACTCTTTTATTTATCTGGGCCTATCTACACCTGTTGGTGAGGATGATGTGGTCTACGATAGAGCATGCTTGCTTGGAAGTAACCTATGAACTCTTGACTTGTAGAGCGTTTAAAAATACAATATAGCTAAAACTGATTAGTAATTGCTCACAATATGTGTTTTGTCTGTCATTCCCACCATAGACTTAGAGAATGGACTGAGCGTTAAAATCATGAACAGGTACAAAATAAACATGACCAAATAGGAGTGAGGGAATTAAAGTGATCGTCCGGTCAGTAGCTGTCTGTTTCATATTTTCTGATTCGGCCATTTCACAGACTTGCAGGAGTGTATGAGTTCATTCTTAAAATCCGACTTCCAAAAAACACGACAAAGATAAAAATAACTTTAATTTCGGAAGTCGGTGTTTTTGGTTGCTTCTTCGTTATTTGACACCGACTTCCGAAATTAAAGTTATTTTGAACTTTGTCGTGTTTTTTGGAAGTCGGTTTCTTTTTTTTTTGTGAAAAAGTTTTTTATTTTTCACTTTTTAGTGGTACCCCACACCTAACAACACCACTGGAAAGTCATAGGAAAGCAAAAATACGCAATTTCGTATACATTGATGATTTTTCCACATATTTTTTCCAGCTATTTGGATTTAATAACTAAACTACTGAACCGATTTTGACAAAAACTCAATGGGACCATTTGGGAAGTATACTCTTTCCAACAAAAAAAGAATTTTTCAAATCGGTTGGCAAGCGACGGAGTTATGCCCGAACAAACATAAAAAAAAAAAAAAAAAAAAAGTAGAATAGTAGAGTAGTAGTAAGAATTGAGAACCTCCTCCTTTTTTAGAAGTCGGTTAAAACATATGAAAATATATAACAGTGTATTAACCCAAAGGTGACTGGTAGAGAATGCTTTGTTGCATTAAGTCCGCCCTTAAAGCTCTATTGTACATTTAGTTTAAATAAATACGACTTACTGTCGCCTACACAATTTGGGTTCAGACAAGGTGTATCAACCGAGGATGCAGTAACCGCCCTAACATCGCTAGTAGCTGATACTATGGATAGTGGCAACAAATGTGTTACTGTATTCTTAGACCTACAAAAAGCGTTTGACACCGTCTCTGTTCCAACCCTGGTCAGTAAATTAGAAAAATACGGAATAAGAGGAACTCCGCTTTCTCTTATAAAAAACTATCTCTGTAATAGGAGGCAGAGTGTTAGGATTGGAAAGTATACCAGTGACTACGCGGATGTAACTTACGGCGTACCGCAAGGAAGCGTATTGGGCCCAACATTGTTTTTAATGTATATCAACGATCTCTGCAATTTAACTATCAAAAACGCCAAAATTTTCTCTTATGCCGACGATACGGCTATCGTTTTTTCTGGTATCTCTTGGGAAGATGTTGAGTATACAGCTGAAATAGGCATGGCTAGGATAGCCAAATGGTTGAAAAAAAAATTACTTACCTTGAATACATCTAAAACGAATTTCTTGTGTTTCAGTATTAGTGCACGAACTGAACCGACGGATGAGTTTAAAATTAAAATACACGATTGTGAGGACTTCAAAAATAAAAATTGTAATTGCCCAAAAATAAATAAAGTAAAACAAACCAAATATTTAGGAGTAGTGGTAGACCAGAGATTATCTTGGTATCCCCATATCGAACAGGTTGCTAACAGGGTGAGGAAACTGTGTTGGCTATTTAGTGCACTAAGACACATTGTGCCAAAAAATATAATTAGCCGTAATAACACTTCTAGAAATCTCCTCAATGAAATATACATCGCTTTGGCTCAATCTGTCTTGGTGTACTGTATTCCTAACTGGGGAGGGTCAGCAAAGACTAAATTCATAGAAGTAGAGCGTGCACAACGTGCCCTGATAAAAATTATGTATTTTAAGAAAATTAGATATCCCACAGATAGTCTTTATAACTTAAGCGAATTACTCTCAGTAAGAAAACTATACATAGTTCAAACTATACTAAAGAAACACAAGACCCTACCTTACGATGCATCTAAACTAGCAAAGCGAAGAAAGCATGCTATTGCAGAAGTCCCCCAAACAAAAACTTTGTTTGCCGCCATGCAATTTAATACACGGTCTGCTCGGTTATATAACAGAATAAATAAAGAAATATGTATATATAAGAACCTGATATGTATGCGAACGTAAGACAAATGAAACGACGGTAGCTGGTAGCACACTGAGTTTATTTGGCAAGCGACACAACTTATATAGGAGTGGATACAACTACCCTCATATACATAACAAGTAATATACAACATTCCTCCCCATAGCTTGACAACATAAACATGATATGATTTTCCTACTCAGTAAAATTGTTTGTAATCGACCCTAGGTACAGTTCTCAGTTTTTTCCCGTCACTCAGTTGCCTTTCGGGCTGTGGGGTCTGGTCTGACCCTGCCTCCGCGAGGGGTTCCTCATGAGCTCCTTCTGTTGCCTCGTAGAATTCGTCGTCTTCGTCTTTTGATGTGTCAGTTGGTGTTTCTGTATCCATTATTCCCTTTCTCCCACTATTTCCCTCCCCTCCCGTATCTGCCTCCTTGTCGTCTACTGGGGGTGTTGAGTTTGGTGGTGAAGTTCCTTGTGGAGTAATGTCTTCGAATTCAATGGGGCAATCCTCTAACCGGTGGGAAATTGTTGCTGTACCTTTATATGCTATTAATTGATTTTTATGTTTTTTTACATTACAGGTAGTTATGCAGTCCTTTACAATATATATTACTTTTCCTATTTTTTTAATTACTACGCCTTTATTCCATGACCCTTGCTTATTTATGTTGGTTTTTTTATACAAAACATAGTCTCCAGTTTTAAAATATTTACAAGCTTTGTTGTCATTTAGCACTTTAGACTGCAAACACTGTTTGTTTTCGACGTTTCGAGTGAGAGTGACGGACGCCGGTGGCGGGTTAGGTTTGATTAAATCTAATCGCGATCGTAGTTTGTGTCCAAACACTAACTGGGCAGGTGAACAGCCCGTTGCCGAGTGAACGGAATTTCGATAGTCAAATAGATATTTCAATAATTTGTTGTTCAATGTCTTAGTGTTGCTGTTACTTGACATGCAAGATTTAATTCCTTTTTTCACTACCTTCACGTAGCTCTCTGCCTGCCCGTTACTGGCCGGATGATAAGCTGGTGACGTCACATGCGATATTCCGTTTGATGTACAAAACATTTTGAATTCCGCAGAAGTAAACTGCGTGCCGTTATCACTAACTATGGTATGCGGTATGCCAAACCTTGCCATATATTCATACATTTTATTAATCAGCGAACATGATGACGTACTTGTCCCCATATCATACGCTTCTACCCACTTTGAGTACGCATCTACAATAACTAAATACGAACGATTATATATTGGGCCGAGAAAGTCGATATGTATACGATAGAACGCCTGCGGTGAGTGTGGCCACAGCGCTGGCGGAGCACGCGCTGGTAACTGTCTCAACTGTAAACAAATCTCACAATTCGCAATCATTTTTTCTACCGCGTTATCTATTCCCGGAAACCAAAATCTACTGCGCGCTTCAGCTTTTGTTTTTACGATTCCTAAATGTGATTTATGTAGTTCTGTTAATAATTTAGTTCTGAGTGACTCGGGTATTACTACTTTATGTCCCCGCATAATACAACCGTTTTCATACGACAGCTGAGTTTTACATAAAAAATATGGTTTGATTGCTATATCTGATAACCGCTCAGGCCACCCCTTAACAATATACGATGAGACTTGATTCAATAATGCATCCTTAATAGTTTCACTATGAATTTCGCTACGCGTAACTGGTAAACTGCCATCGATAACGAAATTAACATACGACGCTCGATCTTCTACCGGCACTAAACTACCGTCGGCTTCGTAGCCGCACCCCCCTCTTAGCGGCGTTGACTCACGGTCTGGTAGACTCGCTCGCGAAAGATAATCGGCGCTGTTATCAGCACTGCGTATGTACTCAATAGTGTAATTATAACCACTAAGAAACATCGCGTAACGCTGCAGCCTATTTGCAGAAACCTCTGGAATTCCCCGATATGGTCCAAAAATCGATAAAAGAGGCTTGTGGTCTGTGCGAAGTACAAACGGAACCGCCCTTCCGTATAAATATTGGTGGAAACGTCGTACCCCAAATATAATTGCCGTAGCCTCTTTTTGAAGTTGTGAATATCGCTTCTCTGCGGAATTCAGTGTACGAGAGGCAAACGATACTGGTCGTTCCACTCCGTCAGTACCTATCTGTGATAAAATAGCACCTAACCCACTGGGCGATGCGTCTACCGTTAAAATAATTTTAGCATTCTGATCAAAATGTGCTAGAACCCGATTTGATGCTAAACATTGCTTAATTGCCTTGAATGCTTGATCATGTATGACCTCCCATTTCCATGTATTACCTTTTTGTAACAATGAATAAAGCGGGGTCAATATTGATGACGCGTTAGGGACGAAGTTCCTATAATAATTGACTAACCCTAGAAATGACTGCAACTCATTTACGGTTGTTGGTGTAGGCGCCTCAACGATTGCTCGGACCTTTTGTTTTGATTTACTTAAGCCATTCTTATCTATGGTATAGCCTAAATATTCTATTTGGTCCTCAAAAAACACACACTTATCCTTACGAAGTGTTAGACCTGCGTCCTGCAGTCTTTGCAACACCGCGCTTAATCTCTCTAAATGTTGCTCTTTAGTATAACCCGTTATACAAATGTCGTCAAGCATACACATAACACCGTCCAACCCTGATAATAAACACTCCATTGCCCGTTGAAAAATAGCTGGGGCACTTGCGAGACCAAAAACTAAACGAGTATATACAAACAACCCACGGTGAGTATTAATGCACGTTAAATTCTGAGATGACTCGTCTAGGACAAATTGCGAATAAGCTTGAGTCAAATCTAATTTGCTAAACTGCTGCCCCCCGTGTAATTTTGTAAAAAGTTCTTGTGCCGTTGGTAAGGGATACTGTTCTACAACAAGCTGCTTATTTACGCTAACTGAATAATCCACGCACAACCTAATTGAGCCATCTCGCTTCAAAATAGGAACAATAGGCGATGCGTAATCAGAGTACTGAACCGGTTTTAGTACACCTATACGTACTAAACGATCGAGCTCGTCGTTTATTTTATCTTTAAGTGCAAATGCTATAGGGCGAGCTTTGAAAAAAACCGGTTTTGCGTCATCTTTTAATTGTAGTTTTACCCGATACTTTGTAAATACTCCGAGTTCGTCTGAGAAAACAGATGGATATTGTAGTTTTAACTGTTCGGCAATATTATTTGACTGACAATAATTTATTTGCAACATTTGTAATTTAAACAAACAAATAAAATCTCTGCCTAATATTGGGGGTCCGCCATCACGTATAACTCGCACATTAACTACGTGTGTTTTGTCTACATATGTAATCGGTAATTGCACTATTCCTAGACAGTTGATAATATGACCTGTATACGTAAATAATCGATCCGACGTTGATAATAACGGAAACAATTCAAAATATCTTTTGTACACTTTTTCGGAAATCGCTGTGACTGCCGACCCGGTATCGACTTCGAACTTTAGCTTCATATCTTGTATCGAAACTATTATAGTCATAGGTTCGCCGCTACGTGAACATATTTTTTTTGTTTTACCGTCATCATCACTCTCGCTCGACCCGCCGGTTCCTACGAAATTTATTTTTTTGCACATTCTACGTAGATGTCCTTTTACATTACACTTTTTGCATGTATAGTTAGCAAACCGACACTGAGACGTTTTATGGTTTTTGTAGCCGCACACTGAACACTTTTCTTTGTTGGCACTGGGTTCGTTTGTGGTGACGATCTTGAACAGCGCTTCGCTCGACGGTGGCGCCTGCGCCGACGCCGATGATGATGCTGCTGCTCCCTTTCGTGCACTGCGCACGCTCTCCGCCAAATCCACCGCTTTCGCCAACGTCAACTCCTGAAGGTCACGCGCGAAAAGCTTGTCCTTCTCCGGTCCCGGCAGCATACCCATAACGAACCGATCACGCAGCGCCTCTTCTACATTCAGAAATCTGCAATGTGTAGTGAGGCCACGTAGCCTCGCAGCCCACTGCGAGAATGTTTCTTCTTGACCTTGAGTGGCAGCATAGAAATTATACCGCTCACCAAATCCGCATTTCCTTGGTGTGAAATGACTGTCGAGAAGTGTAAGAATGTCTTCGTATGGTGTCTGCGTCAGCTCCTTCGGTAACGCCAAATCGGCCGCCAGTTTGTAAGTGCTGTCAGTGAGTGCACTCAGCAGTATCGCCCGTCTTTTCACTCCCTTGGGATCCTGAATGCTGTCAACATCGTTCGCAATGAACCATTGTAAAATGCGTTGTTTATAGTTTTGCCATGTATGGATATTATGGTCAAAACTCGATAAAATTCCAAAATGTGACATTTTTTCCGTTTTCTTGTCCTTTTTGAAATTGCGGGTAAGTACTCGTCGCCACTGATATGTATGCGAACGTAAGACAAATGAAACGACGGTAGCTGGTAGCACACTGAGTTTATTTGGCAAGCGACACAACTTATATAGGAGTGGATACAACTACCCTCATATACATAACAAGTAATATACAACAGAACCAATATTATGAATGCAAAAAAAATATACTGAAATGGATCAAACCACTTACTTATAGGCAAACGGAAGAGCTCTTGAAACCCACGATATAACATATACTCTCACACAGGCTCACAAACACACAACACACACACATACTCGTACACACGCACCCTCACACTCACACACACACCATCACCCCATCACTCACACACACCATCACCCCATCACTCACACACACAAACTATACTTAGGCCAATCTTGTCTACTTATCTATGTTAGATATGTAAGTTATAATTTTCTTACTTTTGTTATGGAAGAGCGGAGTCTTCTAATACAGGCATTGTTTGCTTAAAAGAAGGCTCCAATCACAAACTAATTGTTGTAATCTTGTTGAAGAAATAAACAAATTTGAATTTTGAATTTGAAATAAATAAAACAAAATGTTGGTCGCACAGTCGCATTAACTCTTTCTACAGAGAGCTCTATTCAGTAAAGGTGAATTTTTCCTACACCCGCATCCGGTGCACAAACCTGGTCTCTGACCAGCAGAAGACAAATCTCATAACGGGCTAATTAGATAAGATTGCAACATTGCTCAGTCTATTCTCCATGTGTCTCTACGTATAGTACACACATCAATGTTGCGAGTCAAATCATCTTATGTTGTAGTCAGTGTAAAATCAGTCTCCCGTACACCTGGCTCGTCCAGCTGTGCGCACACAAACAATATCCTGCTATCGGCTGACTGCGCCATTGTGTGTAATCGTCTCTATTGGTCCATTGATCGGCTATTATCGGCGATGCTCGGAAACGCTCGACGATCAGCGGTGTCACTTGTGAGCCTCAAAGGGATTGCAATGTGTTACAACACAATTGCAACATACTTGTATAGACGGCGGCGGGTATACGGACTATGTTGAGTGATTGCAACAAAAAAGGAGCTTATGGCTAAAATAATAACAGGTGCACGGGTCGATCTTCATTAAGCCGTAAGTCCTGGCTGTCATTTGTAAATCTTGGATAGAAAAAAACAAAAGCCAGGAATTCTGACACCAGTCGTGCCAAGGGTATCGTGATACCCAGTTTCTGGGTTGTGATCGTCAGACAGGTAGACAGCCAGATAGGCAGTGGATGCAGCTGACTACCAGTATTTTACATGGCCTAACATGGCGTTCCTACCGCAGTTTAGACTGAAATTCGACTCCATCTATATATTCGGATAAGATTTCCGCACGTTAAGATGATCACCCATCCACAGACCGACCTCGGCAAGCGTTGCTTAGCCGTGATAATTAAGCCACGAGTTCCTCCAACCAAATTACTAACAAAGTATGTAGGTACTCAATCAAATTGCCACCCAATACCCGACAGCCTGCCTGCACCTAAATGCCTGCACTTATATCCTGAACATTTGATTCAGTACATGTTTATCGACTGACGACCGACATTCGACTCACAATAGAGCAGTGCCTACTTCGATATCGACACAAGTCCAAATGTTCTATAAATGGCCAGCACACCCAGTGACATCTATCGTTTAATTGTCAACGATTTGTCGACGTTTTGGCGGCGTTTCGGCGACGATTTGTCGGCGTGATAGCGGTGATCAGTGATCGCTGCATTGTATGTAGATGCTATTGTTGCTAATTGTCCGAGTGCTCGGTTTCTGTTGGTTCTGAGTGGATTAATGTAGCTTGGATACGGATGAGCATCGATGCTTTTGTTGCAGGAATATCGGCTTCAGGACATTTGGGAACATTTTTGCGTACTGTGAAAGGCAATTTGAAATATGATCGATAACGAAATAAATGAAGTTTCTGAAAAGAGACATTCTCCAAAAGAGTTTTGGTGAACAGTGGATAGTAATGCATGTGGATGCAAGCTCATATTTTGATTACAGATTTCTTTAGTATTTCAATTACTGTTTTTAGTCATATTTTTGTAAACTGTATCTAGTCAAACTCTTCACAAACCAAGCATTCTTCATATCCTAAAATCCTACAACAGTCATTTTAAAATAGGCAAATGACTCATAACCAGTCCACCAGCCCTTTCTTAACTATTTGCTGGTCTGTTTGCAGTCCAACTGGATCTGGATCTGAATGCCAATATTTTACGTGAAGCGACTACCTATAAGGCTACAACTCAATGACTAGGAAGCACGATACCCTGCCAGGGTTGCAAAATTGCTCTAGAAAGTCACCGCGGCCCTGGATCAAAGGGCATTTGATGGGTTTTAGTTAGTAAGACTCTAACACTTACTCCCGCTCCGACCAGAGCGAGAGAAGTCATTTGATGATTTCCTATCGTATCGTACTTAGCTACATCACTAGCATTCAAAAATAATCACGCTACCAGGGTATCAGTTTCAGCGAGAGGTCAACATTACCTCTGTTCAGTCGTGTACGATCGACAGCGCAGGGTGCGCGCTACATTGCTCGCTCTTCACTCGATGGCTGCGCACATTGTGTGGACAGGTGTACACCGTGACGTCAAACGTCATCCAACAAGAGTGGATGTTAGTGATGGAAGAGAAGTGAGTTTTGGGTGTTTAAATGAAAGATTATAGGAAACTTGCTAGCGGCTTCTCACACGTAAAAGTCGACACAGACATAGACGTATAAAAGGGGGTTAAAAAAGACAGAAATTGGACGAGTTGTACGTATAAATAATCCTTTTACCCAAAATATATTATTACTAGTACTGTCGAATGAGAGTGAAGTTCTTAATTCTGCGGGAAGCCCTGGCAAAAACTAGCATCTTTGTACATTTTTGTACCTTCGGACCCCCCCTTGCGAAAGCTATAGTTACGCCCGTGGACCCAGCCCATGGTCTACTTAGTTTCAATCAAATGTTTAGCTGCTGTGGCGTGATTGGTTATCAATCACTCACACATACAAAGTTTCACATCCAAACTATAATTCTATACATGTTTTTTTACGCTCGTGGCTAAGTTATAACAGCCGCACGGACCAATCTTCAAGGTTAAGCAATGCTTGCCGAGGTTGGTCTGTGGCTGGGTGACCATATTAACATACCGAGACTCCTCCGTGCCTCGGAAAGCATGTTAACCCGTTGGTCCCGGCTATCATTTGTAGACCTTTGGCAGTCGTTACGGATTGTCAGAAGCCAGAAAATCTGACACCAGTCTTGCCAAGAAGTACCGTGTTACCCAGTTAATGGCTTGTGGAGGTCTGGTAGGGAGCCACTCCACGTAAAATACTGGTATTCAGCTGAATCCGGTTTAACTGGGAGCCGACCCCAATATAGTTGGGAAAAGGCTAGGCAGATGATGATATTTTTTTATTCATCGATCCTCGAACAGATTTTGATTAATTTTGGCACAGAAAATCGATGGTAGACTGGAGATGGTTGAATGCTAGTTTCCTGCGAGCGAGCCATGGGTAAAATGTAGTTTATAAAATTAGTAGAAAGTAGAACTCACATAACAGCATCACAAACTGAACTCAAACCTAGAACCCCATGCGCAGCAGTCAGATTGGCGTCCAATTCTTACCGAATCTGGATGTGCCAGACCAAAATATCTGCCCCTGTATGGAAAACAGGCATGATTTTGTGTCAATGATCGATCACTCTCGCCAACTGCGTGACGCGTGACATCAAATGACGTAACTCGCGTCGGTACGTCAGTCTAGTGTTGACGTATGAAACACGTCTGACGTTATCGATAGTTTCCGTAACTCTCTTGTAGATACTAGATCACGCACAAACCAACCCATTAGCCTGTGATATAGGTACGATGTTAATTCGAGATTATTTCAATCTATCGCCCTCATCTCTAGTATGGACTTTAGCGTGTGTGTATTTTAAGTTGATTTTTAAGTGACCAAAGGGAAGGCTCACTTTATTCGAAGATTTGGCTGATTACATAGAAGATGATAAAAAATCGTAGAAAGAGACAGGTATTAATAAAAGAGATATAGATCTCAGATCACTCTATGTAGTTGAACTTTTCGCAAAACTTCATCGGCCAAACACTGAAGCATGGAACACAGAATATTGAACAACAAGTAACTACGGGCAACACAAATATGGCGATGTTTTGGCGATGACGTGCACTCAAAAAAATGTCTAAAATTGCGCACTGATTGTATAAAAGTAGTGGGAAGTACGACATCATCATCATCATATCAGCCGAAAGACGTCCACTGCTGGACATAGGCCTCCCCCAAGTGTCGCCACAACAACCGGTCCTGAATGAATGTGCAACAACTTTAACGTAAAAATGAATCATATTCTTTTCATGAAGGATACTCTTTGATCAAAGGTTTAAGTCCAAGTAAAACTCAATTTCAACTACAATTAATAATTTATTAACGAACCAAGATAACTTAGAAGAATACATACAAATTCAATTAAGTCGAATTAATCGAAATTGATAAATATGAGCATAATGTTGTTTATAACATGAGTCACATGCAACAGTGTCCAAAGTGCCTATGTCGCAGCCAAATTAATTGCTTACCGTTTCACAAATCGACGCGAAGGCGACGGATCAACGCTTAGCTGATTTTACGGCTGAAAAAGCGTCCGCCACCAATATTGAAGAACGTGAAGTGCTGATACAATAGCACTTCGTGTTCTTCATGATTGGCTAGCTGAAATGGATTTTAGTTGGTAATTTGAGTTGTATTTTAGGAATGGTATCGAACATAGGAATTGCGTTTTAATGCAGCGAAAGTAAAGCAATTTGGTTGGCCTTTGGTGTACTGGGTATAATATACCAAAGGCAAACTGGCAATGCGGAATTTTTATCAAAAGTTGACATAGTTGTCACATTTTCGTGACAGGTGCTGATTCCAGAAGAAGAAATATTATGAACGGAACTCACAAAATTGTCAGATTGTGACCTGTCAATTTATATTACAATTCTCGTGCATTTTTAAGGGTGCTTTCAGATCGAGGTTTCGGATCATAACATCTATTTCAGGCTCTAAGAGCATGAGCTTCAGCAGGAGCTGGAGACGCTTGTCAGACTGCACCTCCGCCGGGGTCAGCAGGCTCTGCACAGTCCACTCCTGCAGAGCGATGGAGACAGAATAAGTTTACAAGTAATAATAAACGAATAGTCCACCCGACCGATGTTCGATCACGGACTCACAGTGCCCAATTGTAACTGAGATTAGCCAAGTGCGCAGGAGATGATATAGTGCAGGCGTGTGTGCGCAAACACACGTGTACTCTCTGTTCCTTTACTGTCATAGTCCGACGGCAACCCGAAACACCCGGGGAGATCTCTGGCGCAGGATCAATAGCTGTAGGGGCTTTCCGAGGCAAGGGGGACCAACTTCTAAACTCCGAGCTGTTACTGACAAATGGAAAAGCCCAATTACACTTTTTGCCGGACGTGGGAATTTTAACCAGGACACCACGCTTGACGATCGTTTGGCAATAATACTAAGTACCCGGATTTTAGTAGGCTAACATCCGGTTTCCGGATCAACGACGTGTCAAACTGAAACCGTGTCAAGCGATCCTATTGGCTGTTGATCATAACCAGTGTAGTGTCATGAAAATTGGTTATGTAATTTTCTTAAAGGACGGGCGTCGACACCGAGGAGGACCTAGGAACCGCTGGAGTGACGACATAGAGGCCTTTATAACGAATTGGCCGAAGAGGCCAACATACGGATATAGAGGAAGGCTATGTGGGAGACTTTGCTTAGCAGTGGAACAATAATCATAGCTTGATAAGAAAATATAAAAAGATATAATTGAGTTGATCTTTGTTCCAGAAACCAGACTTTCAAGTTAATATCATGGTCCTGTCACCTATAGCTATTTGGATCAAATCAAATCCACCCTGAGTATGATACTCACATTTTTCTCGGCCCTTTCCTTCGAGGCAACGTCGTTATCGTCTCGGTCCTCGGGTGTGACAAGCGGGCTCTCTGAGGACTCCTCTAACAACCATTCGGGTTCGGTTACTTCTATCATATCGTCCTTACTGTAGTTTTGGTTCTTTAGAGTGACTAACGTACTCTCTGAGGTCTGCTGAAACAACCAAACAACTTGAGTTCTAAAACTAAGAGCCCTCTGGTGACAATAACGAAAAATCTTTTTTGCGTTCCCTGTACTCTCAGATGGCAACATAAAAATAAGGCAAATGCCGCGATCCCATACCCCGCGATATATAAATGTCTGGCTACCAATAAGTACCGATCCTGCTGACTGCGCTCTTAAAAAGAGGAGCTGTGATGTTGGTGCATGACGATCGAAAAATTATAAAAACTAGCACTAAGACACAGTTTCATTAATGATAACCACTCTGCCTACGCACATTGTCGTCAGGTGAGGCCGTCGGGCTGTTGTCACTGTCGTCTCTTGTATTTACTGTGACAAGAGGGCTTTCTGTCGACTGCTGTAACAACCAAACATTAATTAGTGTTAGACTTCCCATACAGTACACTCGTATTTTTATATTTTTTATTGCGGAATGGGCTAGCTCTTGACCTCGATCACACCTGATGGAAAACGATGGATGAGGTCTATGATGGAGCGAGCGTGCCCAGATAATGCCTTGAGGCACTGGTACTCCCACGCGTCGACGAAACACAGCAGGCTGCATAACGCCGGACTCCGGTGGGAGGGTGGTCGCGAACCAGGCGCTACCACCGCAAGGAAAGGATTGGCCAGTCTTATAAGGTGTTAGGTGAGACTGTCCAGGATGCGCCGAGCGCTCGGTTCAGTTGAGGGTCTGATGGAACAAATTGCGCTACACGAGGAGGATTTATACTCTTAAACTGAACTAAAAAATCCAGTCAGGAAAAATATTACAAAATCTAGTGTTGTAAGTGTAAGAGACTGGTCGCTAAGGAAAACTCAGAGCGGATTTCACCAATGAAACTGAACGCGATCAAGTACATCTAAACTGCGTTCAAGAGTTGTCAGCGTCAATATTCCATAGAAAAATAGTGACACTGACAGCTCATAAACGTGGTTTATACGCTGATCGCGATCAGTTTGGCTTGGTGAAAATGGCCCTCAGGCACCGAAAATGGGATCTAATATTTGGGAAAGTCACGATCATTCTGCCAATCATATCTTTTTCCCAACTAAGTCAGGGTCAACTTCCAGTCTAATCCTAGTATTTTACAGGTAGTGACTTCCCACCTAACCTCTACAACTCAGTAACTGGGTACCACGGTATCCCTTGGGAAAAAGTGGAGTGAGATCTGGTTTTTGACTACCGCACCAGTAACTATAGTCAAAGATCTACAAATAACAGTCGGTATGTAATGGATGATAACCCATCCACAGATTGACCTCGATGCATGGAAGATCGACTCGTGCGAAGGAAAATATAAATAAAAAATAAGCGAGACAGGAGGCTCTGTCATATAGGGTCTTATTGTGTGATATAGGGTATTTTAACGCTGATGATTCCGCGCTTCGGAAGGCACGTATAAGCCGGTGGTCCCGGACACCAAATGGCGGTCGTCAAACCATGTCAGAGGCCCTTGAAACTCTGACACTAGGGTATGTGCGGGGTCGTTAGACCGTACTGTCCGCACGATAACGAACAAAGAACACTGACTGCTAATACTCACATTTGTATCGGGTATTCTCCTCGGGCTGCGTTCGCTATAGGCTCGGTTCTTGGGTATGACGAACAGACTCGCCGAGGACTGCTGGAACAACCAAACCGCTTAGTGTTAGGCCTTCTAATCTGTTATTCTTAACCTCTTCAACAGAGATGCAATCAGATAATGTGTACGAACATACCAGTATGACGTTCTAGGGAACCAGAGATCGTTTGATTTATGGTAGATGCTACTGTCGCTTGGTTTCTGTTGGCTCCATTGGTTAGAAATGGTCAAATTGATTTGGCCTCGTGTATTTAAGCTATAGTATATTAAATCATACCTACAATGTGACTAAGATAGTCATCTTTACGTTCAGGCTTTTTACGTGCTGGCTAATTTCACAGTGGACGTCATTCGGCTGAAATGATGATGATGATACCGACGGCCCTTCAACTTGGTTCATTTGTGAATTCCACACTATACCATGTTTCACGATACTCACATTCTTACGAATTGCTTCCATCGGGTTTACGATGCTGTTTGCTAAGTCCTTGAGTATCACTGACAGGCTCACCGAGGGCTGTTGTAACAAAGCAAACATATAACGTGCGTTTGACAATTGTATAGCCAAAAAATATTGTGTTTATTTTTATCCCAGAAACCGGATGTTCTACTCAAAATTATGTTCCATACAGGCCTGCTAAACATTTTTAATATTATAAGTATGATATTTAACACAAAATTAATATTCCTTGTTACATAAATAATAATTTGTAGTAAAAGACCGTTCCATCATCGGACCACAAGACGCACGGCGATGTGCCACCGGCACAACCCAGCCACACGCACAAAACGTTTCGGGAACACATTCATTGTGCGCACAGCTGAGGAGTGAAATTCTCTGCCAGAGTCTGTTTCCTGATAGCTACAACCTAGGAGTCTTTGAGTCAAGAGTAAGAGAGTAGGTTACTTCTAGGCAAGCGTGCTTCATTTTCGACCACATCATCGCTTACCATCAGGTGAGATAGTGGTCAAGCGCGTGCCTATTAATAATAGAAAAAAACCTAACTATTAAGAGAGCTGCTCCTTCTGCTCTAGGCGAAGTGGAAGTGAGTGTCGGACTCTTACCGATTAAAACCCATCCGTGTTCCTCTTATTGCCCATTGCATTCCAGGGCCGCGGTGACTTTTTCGAATAAATTCCGCAGTAGCTCTTACCTGCCAAATCCTCCTACAGCTTATGTGCTCGTATGTAGTTTTGAACTGATTGCAAGATAAGCAAGAAACAAAAATATACTTTAAACGACAAGAGAACAGTTTTCCAAGCTAAAAATTTGCGGAATTTGTTCGAAAGAGTCGCCGCGGCCCTGGAACGCAAAGGGCATTTAGAGGAAAACGGGTGGGTTTTATTCAGTAAGAGTCTGACACTCCTTTCCGCTCTAGGCGGAGTCAATTTATGATTTCCTATCCAGAAAAACAGTTTAAATAATATGGTCAATCATCTACGAGTATTTTAACACTGAATCACGATGCTCACATGTGTGACCGCTGCTTCCTTCGGGTTTGCCTTGCTGTTGTTGTTCTTGGGTGTGACTGTCGCATTGCTGCGATTCAGCCTCCTGAGTATGATAGTCGGGGTCGCTGCGGATTGCTGTAACAACACCGTAGGTACTTAGTCAGTCGCCGAAACCGAACTTATCCGAACCGAACCGAACCGAATCTATTGTGCTAAGATCACGATTGCATTATAGAGGGCTTTGCTCGGAATTTATTTACTTAATCTAATCAGAAATGAAGAAATCCGCAGGAGAACCGAGGTTACCGACATAGATCGAAGAATCGCCAAACTTAAGTGAACATGGGCAAAAGTCGCTCGATGGTCGATGGGGCCGACTTCTGGAGCGGCGGTCGCGTACCGGAATACGCAGCGATGGAGGACCTACCACAAAGTAGACCTTTGACCTGGTGACAAGTCGAGGTGGCGACTTGGGGGAGGCCTTTATCCAGCAAAGGGAAATGGACTGATGAATCTTAATAATGATGATGAAATGAAGCACTTTAATGCTTAGCTGTCTTTCCGTATAAACACTAATAGATGCCTAAATAAAATAGACTCATTACTACGCACCATAATAAAAGAAAAATAAATATGAATGAATAACAAGGAAACAATTGCCGGGTTCACTCGTGCTAACATAAACATCATAGATAACATAATTCTAAGCACAATAAAACGATTCAAGAAAAAGGATAATATTTATTTGCAAGCATACGAGTTCAAACTACCGATGACCTGGTGAGGGTCGCGGGTAGCCGAGAGATAGACCCACAGGACCGGTTGTTGTGGCGACACGCGCGGGGAGGCCTATGTCCAGCAGTGGATATGATGATGACAAAGCATATGAGTACAACAAGCTAACAAATGTACATTAGGGATTCCGTAATATTCTACCAGGTCACTGGTATGCACTAATGCAAATGATTTCCAGATTCAAAACATATATTTCGAATGCATGCACATAAGCTAGTTGCACGCTCCAAAGTGTAGATCTCTATGGAGAAGAACGTGCAAGAAACTCCACGGAACCTCTCTTAAATAATTTAATGCTTGTTGCTTCTACAAAGTTTAAACGCAATACCTCCTAAGGAGTCATTGTACTCATCATTATGAACAACTTTTAGTATGGGACCAACACTGAAATCGCGAAAAATAAATCGACTCCATACATTTCTGTGCGCATAACTCGACAAAATGTACTGAACAGCTGATTTTCTTTCGCGCTGTCGGGCTTGGTCCCATAGTAAAAAATTTTGATGAAGTACAATGATGACGGAGATATTGCGTTTATTCTGTTACACGTTGTATATGTGAGAAAAATCTAAAGACAGAAAAAATAAATAACTATGTAAGTATAAAAATAAAAATAATTTTGAAAATAGGTCCAATCGCCTCCTTTTTGAAGTCGGTAACAATTCAAAATATTAAAATTAAAACAAGTCAATGCAGTTAAGAGAAAACCAGTCTCCACTGATGGCGCCCGTTCATGAACATGTTCGTGCGTGTATAAGCACCATTCAGCTCAACCATTTTGAAGAGCACTGAATGGTCCGACCGCCACCGTCAGCGAGACATTCGAGTGAGCATGACACTCTCTAAACTGCCCATGCTGCTGATGAAAGATGATACAAACAACGACTTACCCAGATGATACAAAGGGCCAGGAGACACAATGCTATGGTTCTCACCATGTTGACAGTACTGGAACAGCTCGCAGAATGACACCACACACTACTGATTCATGTTATATACAGGAAGGATGGAATGTGACAGGTCATGGCTAACATAATGGACAATAGGAAGGAGCCTTTATTTACACATAATTGTAATAATAATGTAGGACTAGCTACCTGCCAGTGACTTCGTCCTGATAAATGTCGTTTATTATGCCAAAGAATGGCAACTCCCCCCCATGAATAATCGCCGTAGAAAAGAAGGCTGCCAGATTTGGATTTGGCAGGTCACGTCAGCTTTCTGCACAGTGATAACTAGGCAAACGTCTCCACACAATTGGTGTCTGATCTAAAAATCGACAAGACAGCCCAGCAAGATCTGTCGAGCGAAACGTCTTGAGCCTGTACCGTGAGGGCTGGTACGGAAAAAGAATTTCAGTAAGGACTGGATGGATACCTTTGCCTTGCAGTGGGGCAAAATAGGCTAAGACAAAAAGGCTCCATGGAGGACATGATCTACCCATGTGACCAGTATCATCCAAGTATGTTGGACGTCGAGGTATGATAGATTAACAAACAGGGAATTTTACATTATGTAAGTATGATGATGATCATCATAATGATAACAGCCCAGTTCCGTATGTTATCGGACGTACAAAAATAGCACCATCCCATGACTTCTCGTCAAAGCCAAAGCATTTATTTCAATTAGACCATTTTGAACATTTTTTCTATGACCAGTGCGTGTTGCCAGTGATGACCTATGGACTTGAAACGTGGTCGTTCACAATGGGCCTCATCAGAAGGCTTAAAGTCACCCAAAGGGTAATGGAAAGGGCAATGCTCGGAGTTTCCTTGCTTGATCGAATCAGGAATGACGATATCTGCAATAGAACCAAGGTTACCGACATAGCCCGAAGGATCGCCAAATGGAAGTGGCAGTGGGCAGGGCACATTGCTCGCAGAACAGATGGTCGATGGGGCTGAAAAGTTTTGGAGTGGCGACCGCGTACCGGAAGATGCAGCATTGGAAGGCCTCCCACAAGGTGGACCGATGACCTGGTGAGGGTCGCGGGTAACCGATGGATGCGAGACGCACAGGACCGGTTGTTGTGGCGATACTTGGGGGAGGCCTATGTCCAGCAGTGGACGTCTTTCGGCTGATATGATGATGATGATGATGATTTTGAATTGTCAAAGTCGGTCGGTCAATATGATGAAGCTATTTGCACGTTCCAAAGCGTAGATCTCTATGGAGAAGAAAGTGCAAGAAACTCCACGGACACTCTTTTAAAAATAAGATTTTGTTACAAAAATTATGGTTACATCAATTATAATGAAATTATACATGTATGTGAGAACGATGTAAAAGACGTGCAGGATAAAAGAGTCCGGAGTAAAAAAGAAACCATTCAAAGAAATAATTAAAATAAACCATGGCAATTGAGAGATGACCAGTCTCAGCTGACAGCGCCCGTTCACGAACATGACGCATACGCTAGCACTTTTTAAGGGAGCCAAATGATCCAACGCATATGCCACCATCAGCCAGACTTTTGAGTGAGCATGACATCCCCAATCGCCAGGGTACATTCAAGTCAAAGACCCACCCAAAGTGATCATTATAGTTTGAAGGTACACAGTACTTACAGATGTGCATGAAATTTTACAATGCTAAATAAGTTAAGTCTATACAATGAAAAATATTGCATTCTTACAATCTTCAGCCGGCGCAACAATATTACAAAATGCTAACAGTTTACTTTGAGCCCCCTAGTGGCTACCTAGTGGCGTTGTGGAGCAGGATCAGCATTGAGCCAAGCATTTTTATCTTCAATATACTCCCCTATCTTATAATATGCTTGCCTGCATTGTGTGCGTTTAATACAAGATTTAAATTTTGTCTCATTTAATTCTAATATATGGGGAGGTAGTTTATTATAACATTTTAAACAGAACCCCATGAAAGATGTTGCTACTTTAGCAAGTCTGAAACCTGGTTGAACTAATGGGTTCCTATTTCTAGTGACATAGTTATGTCTGTCGCCTCGTTTACTAAAAAGATGCAGATTCTTTCTAACGTACATGATATTTTCATAGATATATTGACACGTCATGATGTTAATGTCTTTAAACAGTTCCCTTAGAGAATCGCGCCGGCGGAGATTGTAAATGGCTCTGATGGCTCTTTTCTGCAGAATGAAAATATACTCAATGTCAGCAGCCCACATCGTCGCTTACCATCAGGTGAGATAGTGGTCAAGCGTTTGCCTAACAATAATTAAAAAAAAAAAAAAAAAAACCCGTCCCCATAGTAAGATACCGTAAGACATTATACTATGAAAGTATGTAACTAAAATAGACTAGTCTCACGGTTTCAACATCTGTAAATCGGCGGATTTTCCTAAAAGCATATGCTCCTGAACTTAGCCCTCCTGTAAGAGATGTTAAATGAGGACCCCATTGTAGCCTTGAGTTAAGCGTAATCCCCAGGAAAACTGTTTGATCGACGAATTCTAGTTTCTCCCTGTTCAATACTATGTCACAGTCACTACTTTTGACATTTGGTAAAGTAAATCGTCGTTTTTTTTCCATACTAAATTATTAACAGTGAAAGAGGCGACTAAAGGACTCACCAGAGAATGGGCAGCAGTATTCTCTGTAGGTACATTGCTACAGCTAACTGCGATCGCGCCAAACCACCTGCCAAGCGTGGCGATTATGGCAAACGCCCCCACCCATCCATCCATCTCATGTGGGAGAGGCCAATGTCCAGCAGTGGACGTCTTTCGGCTGATACGATGAAGCTACAAACTTGTGTAAACCTTTATTTTGGTATTATCTTTATTAGGCCCACCGAATACCAGGGCAAGGACAATCCACAATGATAAAGATGTACTTATTTATTTATTTAAACTTCATGCACACAAATGTACAGAGGCGGACTTAATGCCTTAGGCATTTTCTACCAGTCAACCTTTGGGTGATGCAGAGACAAATAGTGGTAGGTGCAATGTGGAAAAGAAAAAAAACAGAAACACTATTAATACTTATATAATTATACTTACTGTAAAGATATATTATATTATATATAATTATATAAACTATACATACCATACAATACTATACTATAATATATACTAAATGAATAAACTAATGTACAAATATACATAAACAATTATGCA
The DNA here is from genome assembly GCA_947386135.1 of Melanchra persicariae. Classification (NCBI taxonomy): domain Eukaryota; kingdom Metazoa; phylum Arthropoda; class Insecta; order Lepidoptera; family Noctuidae; genus Melanchra; species Melanchra persicariae. Next base: position 396,715 of record OX376668.1, on the reverse strand, counting down.
AACAAATAATGAGTGAAAAATAATAATAATAAATTAGCGCTGTGACGATACTACTGCCAACTTCTTACGAATGTGCTCGCGAACCTTAACTTTAAAGGTCAACCGGTTGGTTGCCATCCTGATTTCCTGGGGTAGCGCATTCCACAGAGAAATAGATTGAATAAAGAAAGAAGAGTGAATGAAGTCAGAACGGTGAGAGGGACAATGAAGAAGACGGTTATGCAATGAGCGTAGATTTCTATTGTGGTTGGCGCAAATGTATTGAAAGTGCGGGGCTAGATAACTAGGCGAATTGGGTGAGTTAAGAAATGAAAACAAGGTAGTCAGCGCCCTCAGCTCTCTGCGCTGGCGTATGGGCAACCACTTTAGGATCGACCGATGCGTAGAGACATGATCGTATTTGCGTAGATTGAAAACAAATCGAATGCAGTAATTTAGAAGGCGGTCAAGTTTGTTGAGGAGATCTGCATTCAGGTCAAAGTAGCACACGTCGCCATAGTCGATGATGGGTAAAGTACTTAGCGCTGGAAATTACACAAAATCGCCAAGAGTGGTAAAAATGCATAAGGAGGGCTCTCCAATTAATACCTATGGCTTTTTCGGTTCGGGTCAAATAGAGAAAACCCATTGGTATTGATTGATCGTTCTAAAGGTGTCTCAAAAGGCACGTGTCGGCAGTCGGAGTCTATACAATTTTTTGTTGTGTTTTGGCATTGCATCCGAGAGCCACGCCAGAGAGTGATGTTTTTAGCAAGTATTTAACCCTGTGATATATGGTGAGGTTTTTAAAGTAACCCCTATTCAGTATTTTTTTTGAGATAATTTTAATTATTTCTTAAATTCTGTCTTGAAAACTTAGTAATTCAGAAATCGCGCATCCCACGAAAAAATCAGAACCCCCTTTTGAGCGGATCCCCCTTTTAATCAGACTGTTGAAGAGGACTGTATTATAGTATACCCACATTAAATTATGAAAAAAAATGTGTTTTCACAGAACTGACTTGCATACAAATTATAAACTTAAACAAGAATTCCTTAACAAATAGCGTTAGTAGTAAGTACGAGTATGTAGGTAAGCTGTAACAGATATACGTTGAACACATACGTAAGGGTGGCTATTAATCAAAAACCGTCCACAAATCTAGTGTTATCATTTCTATATTAATCAGATATTGTTGTTTTTTTTTCGATCTAAACTAAATATAAAATCTAACAATGCTACATAATTAACAAATAAACTAAACTAATAATAAACTAAAATTATCAACGAAAAATCCTCAACGCTGTCAGCTGGTAATGTGCCCAAGAGACTTGCGGCATTACCACGTTGTAGTATGTGAAGGAACACGGGTGAGTTTTGGTCAGTAAGAGTCTGGCACTACCTTCCGCGGATTCTCATCGCCTTCACCAGGTCATCGGTCTACCTTATGGGACGCCTTCCAACGCTTCATCTTTCGGTACGCGGTCGCTACTCCAGAACCTTTCGGACCCATCGATTAACTGTTCTGCGAGCAATATTACGCCGTTATTACCATCTGCCACTCATGAACTCAAATTTATTTGATTTTTTTGATGAAATTAAAATAAAATACAGGTATTTTTCATGTTCATTAATAAAATAATAAAAGCAGGAAGCCCACGTGTTGCAGCCCATGTTTAAAAAATAAATGTTAGTGAAGCTATTTTTGGATTTTGTGTGACATGCTACCTCACATTTATTATTTGTTCTAAATCAGCAGCAGGCAGCAGTTTTCGTAAATACTGACCATTGTAAAACAAATTGCGTTTTGTGATAAGTAGCATCATTTAGTGGTTTTTTTTTGCAATAGCTCGGACTTTAGACCGCGTCACGCGGGCTGTAAACTAGGTAGTATGAATTTAGTAGAACCTTCTACGCTATGTTACTTACAGTCTACAGGTCTACACTGTGCTACAGGGGGTTCAGTTAGGCAATTCTTCGGGCTATGTACCGACATACCATAATCAGGACTGAAGAATGTCCGTAAGAGAACCAAGGATTCTCTTACGGACCTTCTTCAGTCCTGATTAAATCACATAAGGAAACTCCGAGTCTCCATTTCATCCCTTTCCATTGTCCTTTGGATGACTTTAAGCCTTTCTGATGAGATCCATTGTGGACTTCTAGTTATCGGATATCTTAGATAATATTTTTGTTTTCTTGTAAATGTTCTATTGTGTCATTTAGAAAAATAAACTAAAAAATATAATTTCTCCTAATAAAACCATCATTTACAAGCGTCGTTTGTAAGTCCGACATTAATATTTTATTAAACAAAAAACGTTTAGACGACACATTTCTGGTGGAAATGCAACCTTAGTTCTCCTTCGTACAGTATTTTACACAAGTGCATACTTTTTTAATAAACAAATAAATAACTCCTTCATTAGAGATGAAGTGAATGGACCCAAATAAAAATAGTTTTCAGCTACAAATTTTAATCTTTAATAATTAATTGTAAAGTAGCTTAAGTTAACGTTGCGCCTTGCTGCGTATTCTGGCAGCAAAGTATCCAGGTCCAGCTCCAGGAGCTGTTGCAAGAGGTGCTGCAGATGCGTGTCCCCGTGGATCGCCGCCAGTGTCGCCGACTGCAGACTCTGAAACAAAATAGGTTTTTTTTTTTAAATAAACTTTGCCCCCCGCACTAGGAATTTCTCCTGAGTCGTGGGTGCGTTTACAAACATACAAACTCACATGCACAAACAGCCAGACCCGGAACAACTAACTGTAGACCATACAAATATTTGTTCCGTGCGGGAATCGAACCTGAGACACGCAGTGCAGCAGTCAATTGCTCAACCATTGCGCCAACCGTGTCGTCTATAGCTGGAGTAAGAAGGTCAGCGAGTGGCTTCCAAGGACTTAAGAAGATGAGTCGGTCCGGCTTCCCTTCTTATGCTAGGTAGATTGGCTAACGTCTTTGATGCCAGCACGAGGAGAACCTGGGTGGCACAGCAACAGCAACGTGGGGAATTAATAGAGAGCTATGCTAAGCAGTGGGCGAAGTCTGGCAGTGAAAGATGATGATGATAATGAACAAATTTTAGAAACGTTTGAATTTTAAGTCAGCTGTTATTTTATTATTATTAGTTCCCTACGTTCAAGAACTGTGTGTGTATTGATATATCTATGTGCTATACTCATGTTTGCAAAGAAATAAAACTGAAACTGTGTGTCAATTTCAAAGCATTTCGTCCCGGCTGTCTTCCGAATATCTTTGACAGTTGTTACAGGCAGTCAAAAACCAGAAAATCTGACAGCAGTCTTACCAAGGGCTATCGTAGGGGTATCGTATTACGTACTGGGTGGTGGAGGGCAGAGGCAGTCACGCCACGTAACATACTGGTATTTTGTTGCCTGACCCTCAAGATACAGGCAAATGTCTAGTTTGGGGGTCACCGACCATTCTGGTGAAATATAATTATGCGTATTAAATAAATAAAACCTTAAATTGCATCCGGTTAAACTGGAAGCCGACACCAGTGTAGTTGGGAGAAGGCCAGGCCGATTGTATGATGACACTGACAGCTCTTGAACTCGGTTCAGCAGGCCAAGTCAAAAACTTTTCTGTGGCGTTAACGTCAGACGCTCACGACAAAATGTATGGGAATGATATTAGGTGACGACGTTTCCTTTCCACACCTAATGTTATTCCCATACATTTACGACAAAATGTATGGGAATGACATTAGATGACGACGTTTCCTTTCCACACCTAATGTCGTTCCCATACATTTTTTCGTCAGCGTCTGACGTTAAAGTTACAGAAAAGTTTTTTGTCTAGGCCCCCCTGCCGGTAGATTCTGTTGACATCTCACGGTGTTCACCTAGGCGGAGTGAACGACAAGTGAGCTGTCATTCCATCTTATTTGTATGGTTTGACAACTCACCCGTCGTGTACCCCGCCCAAGTGTTCACTTCGACATGCTTACAGAATCGCACTGCTGATCTGCAAATGAACGTGTTCAATTTTAATCGATGAATTTTGCACTCGCATACTCACACTGTTGCGAGGTACTCTCACCGCGCCGGGGGCGTGATAGTCTTGGTACTTGAACGTGACGAACGGTTCTTCTGACGTTGGCGACGGCTGCAACAATCAGACGGATTAGTGCTAGGACCTTCTATTCTGTCATACTAACTTAAACTCGTCAGCTGGATTAGGAAATACAATCGGGGTAATGTGTTGTCCTAAATCTAGCATTCTAAGACCAGTTGAATTGATTTATTCGATTGTGAATATGTTGTACATTTATTAAGTCGTACATTTATTATGTGCCTACTAGCCATTGCCATTGGCCTCGCGCTGATTGTGTTTTCCATTACTGTCACGAGACTGCGCTTGTTCAGTTTCAATACAATTTAAATTTTATGTGAACACGATAGAGTAAGGACCCATAGTTAATCAATGGTTAAGTGGTATGAGATTCAATAAAATGAATTTTTTGAATAATTGTTAGTTTGTAACTAGTTATTTTTTTGGTCATTATTCAAGCTAAATATTGATCAAAAAACGAAATTGATGTGCCCATAATCATTTTTAACCATTTGTTAATTTACGGATGCAATATATCGGCGCTATGATCCGGCGGAGACCGCACTTACTAGTGTTTTGAATCCATGGGAAACAAAAAATTGTGTTGAAACATTCTGGAAAAAAGATACACCTTATTTTTATGGATCTGGCAGACCGCTAATCGCTTTTATATAGTAACACGATTAGATTAACTCTCTGCTGCATAGAAAAAAATCCAAAAGTTACCCATTTTCGTAATATTTAATCAATGTCATAACTACAAAAACACACGTGTTTTTTTTATTTTGTTTTGTCTTTTTCGTGTTTCGTCACTTATTTAAGGTAATTGACAGACAGTTCCTTTTACATCCTACTAATATTATCAAGGTGAAAGTTTGTATGTTTGTATGTTTGTGTAACAATCAGGCAAAAACGGCGGGATTGGGATGAAATTTTGGCACACATGTAGTTCATAACCTGGAATAAAAAATAGGCTACTTTTTATGCCGGTAAGTAGTATGTATTAATAGAGACTGAGGAGGAAGTGGAAATTCAGAGCCGCTGCTTCCTTAGTACTTCAGATTCACAAGTACCAGGAAACCAGAAACATCAAGTACCAGGAGACCAGAAACATACTTTTCTTTTTTAATGATAGGAAATCATCAAACCCCTTCTGCTCTGGGTGGAGCGGCAGGGAGTGTCAGACTTTTACTGACTAAAACCCACCCATGCTCCTCCTAGTGTCTTTTGCGTTCCAGGGCCGCGGTAACTCTATCGAACAAAATCCGCGACCCTAGCAGGCTGTGGCCCTAACGGGCTTTGTCCTTATGCTGACTGCTGCTGATACGGCACGCGTAGAACACAGCGCGCCGTCGACTCAGGCCTGTTCTGATCGGACGGCGAGCTACCCACTGCGCCATGCTCAGGAGCGGGTGTAGGGTAGGTGTAGGGTAGGTGTAGGGTAGGTGCAGGGTAGGTGCAGGGTAGGTGCAGGGTAGGTGCAGGGTAGTTGCAGGGTAGGTGCAGGGTAGGTGCAGGGTAGGTGCAGGGTAGGTGCAGGGTAGGTGCAGGGTAGATGCAGGGTAAGTGCAGGGTAGGTGCAGGGTAAGTGCAGGGTAGGTGCAGGGTAGGTGCAGGGTAGGTGCAGGGTAGGTGCAGGGTAGGTGTAAGGTTGGTCTAGGATAGGTGTAGTTATCGCGAAGAAGGAGGCTGCGGAAAGGGAGAGTGAGTGCTCTCCCGGCCCGCAGCAGGCGCACCGGGCGTCGGAGGAGTCCCCCATTCATCCGGACCCGAGATGGCGGCGCGTGGTGTTCCCGTGCGCCCCTCTGACGTCGCGCGAAAATGGATAGGTGTAGTTACAAAACAAATGACCACTGGAACAAAAACGCAACTTAGAGTTCAGTCAGGGTGTCACTTAGAAAAAAGTCGGGGTTATGTGTACAAGAATCTAGCTTTCTGGAGATGGGTGCGGAGACATAAAACAATCCATATTTTTACATTCATAAATCAAATACTATTTATTCTTCCGCTAGACGCTTCCGAAGTCCCAGTGACTTACTTGTCTGTCAGTGACTGCAGTCAAGGAGGTTACACTACTCACAGTTGGGTGGGGTGATTCCTCCGTGACAGCGTGGTCGGGGGCTCGGCTCTCGACTGTGTCAGACAGACTCTCGGTGGACGGCTGGAACAACAACGCAACTAAAAGTTCAGCCAGGGTGTCACTTAGAGGAAAGTCGGGGTTATGTGTACAGGAATCTAGTGTTCTGGAGATGGATGCGGAGATAAAAAACAATCCATATTTTTACATTCATAAATCAAATATTATTTATCCTTCTGCTAGACGCTTCCAAAGTTCCAGCGACTTACTTGTCTGTCAGTGACTGCAGTCAAGGAGGTTACACTACTCACAGTTGAGTGGGGTGATTCCTCCGTGACAGCGTGGACGGGGGCTCGGCTCTCGACTGTGTCTGACAGACTCTCGGTGGACGGCTGGAACAACAACGCAACTTAGAGTTCAGTCAGGGTACTACTTAGAGGAAAGTCGGGGTTATGTGTACAAAAATCTAGCGTTCTGGAGATGTATGCGGAGATATAATCCATATTTTTACATTCATAAATCAAATACTGTTTATTCTTCTGCTAGACGCTTCCAAAGTCCCAGCGACTTACTTGTCTGTCAGTGACTGCAGTCAAGGAGTTTACACTACTCACAGTTGAGTGGGGTGATTCCTCCGTGACAGCGTGGACGGGGGCTCGGCTCTCGACTGTGTCTGACAGACTCTCGGTGGACGGCTGGAACAACAACGCAACTTAGAGTTCAGTCAGGGTGTCAGGGTATCGTCATACAATACCCTGACACTGAACTTAGAGGTGAAGTCGGGGTTATGTGTACAAGAATCTAGCGTTCTGGAGATGGATGCGGAGATGAGAATGTTGAGATGGATGTCTGGAGTAACGTGAATGGATAAAGTTAGATATGAATACATTCTTCTTCTCAGTCGGTACGCTCTTGCCAGAGCGGTCGTGGACGTCATGTAGTGTTGCGGGCAATGATGATCTTTATCACAATTTCCCGCCATTTTTTCCAGTTAGCGGTCATCTTGACACACTCATGCAATGGGCCGCCCACAGCAGACTTGATTTGGTCGGTCCATCGCATGGGTGATATACCGCGCTGCCTGGTACCTTCGACTCTGCCTTGCAAAACGAGGCGGTCGATGGAATCACTGTCCCGCCTAGAGACGTGTCCGAAGAAATTGAGGATGCGAGTTTGTACTTGGGCTGACAGGCGCTGTTTGATGCCCAATTCTTCGAGTATGGATGCATTTGTGCGGAACTCCGTCCATGATACTCCGAGCATCCTTCTCCAACACCACATTTCTAGAGCGTCTATCTTCTTCCTTTCTGTCTCTCGCAGCGTCCACGTCTCCGCGGCATATAGGAATATGGGGAATACGAGTGCTCGGACGAGCCGGGTCTTAGTAGCCTTAGTAAGCTTTCTATTCCTCCATATTTTCCTCATCTTGTCTATTGTGGTTCTAGTAATAGCCATACGTCTTTTAACTTCATCGATGCATTCGCCATTATTTGAGATTAAAGAGCCAAGGTATACAGAGGAGTGGACCATTTCACAATTCGCAATTTGGGTCACTTGTGGCGAGTTATTGTTAGCGCGGTCCACAATCATCATTTTCGTCTTACTGCGATTGATCTTTAATCCAAACTCAAGGCTGACACGTTCCATCTCTCGAAGCAACTCCTCCATTTTATGAGAAATAGTGGCAAAAAGGGTGGTGTCATCTGCGTAGCGTAGGTTTGCAATTCTGTAGCCACCAACCACAACACCGTCTGTCCAGTTCTCAAGAGTGTGTGTGTGTTCTCATGAATGCGCATTATGAGCTCCGTGTATACGTTGAAAAGGAGTGGTGATGATGCATCCTTGGCGGACGCCCGCACTGGGATGAAAATTGCTCGATAGCACGTCGTCTGTTCGAACTGAAGCTGTTCCGCATTCATATAGACGCCTCAGGAGGTGTACTAGGTGTTTAGTAGCACCCATTTGTAACAACGTATTCCATAGAACTGGCCATTTTACAGAGTCGAAAGCCTTGAAGAAGTCAACAAAGCAAGTGTAGGTCGGCTTTTTGAACTCTCGGGCTTTTTCTATGACCTGGCGAACTATGAGGATCTGCTCTCGAGTGCCCTTACCCTTAACAAAACCCAGCTTGTTCGGGCGCTATCTCCTTAGACAGGTAGGCTTTTAATCGCTCGTTAAGAATATGTAGCAAGATCTTGCATGCATGTGGTATAAGCGCAGTGAGGCGGTAGTCATTTCTTTGTAGAGCCCTTTTTATGTAAGTGAAAACTGTGTGAGTCCACTCAGTTGGCCATATCCCTGTCTGCCATATCTTATTACAGATCACGTGGATTTGAGTGCCATAGTCACCTAGAGCTTTTATGGTCTCGATAGGAATTTGAATCCGTCTCTACCCGTAGCTTTCTTTTCTTTGAGGTGATTCACAGCAGCTTTAATTTCAGACAGAAGAATATCTGGCTCTAGTTCTTCGTTATTGGGTTCTGTGGATGGATAATTTAGCGATTGTTGGTCCTGGAATAAAGACTGACAGTAACTCCTCCACGTCTCAGAGATTTTATCGAGTTCTGTTACCACTTCGTCATTGCTGTCTTGAATGGCCCATGATTTAGTTGGCAATGATTTAGTGATGAAGTGAATCTTGCGGTACAAATCTCTGGACTCATACTTTCCGGCATGTGTTTCGATCTCATCACATATTCCATTGAGATAGGTATTATAATCTCTTCTGCAATGAGCCTGAATTCGAGCAGATAATCGGTTCACGTTCCTAACATCAGAACCTTTTGCCTTCATCTCGAGCCTTTCATCGACTAAAGAGAGAGTAGTGTCCGTCATCCAATGCTGCCGTTTTTGTCTTGTCACAGGCAGTGTTTCATATTTAATCGCATCCAAGATCAATTGCTTCGCTCGGTTCCAAAACCGCTCTGTAGTTTCCTCGCTGTACTTTGTGGAATTCCACTTCGACCAGTTCTCCTGTACACAGGTCAAAAACTTGGTTTTGTCTTGAACAACTAATCTTTTTGATGTTACTGGAGTTCTAACAGCCTTCAATTTCACCCTTAATTTCGAGATCAAGAGCTGGTGGTCTGACCCACAGTCGAATCTGCTCCTGGTAGTGTGTGAGTATTTTGTATGGATGTTCTCCATCGCGAGCGTATGAGGAAGTAATCGATCTGATTACGATAGCTACCATCGGAATACCACTACCAATGAATACATTACAGGTAGTTTAAAAGTTGAAAGGTAACCACTTGTCTTGATATGGTCATGTAAAGAGGAGGGATGAAACGCATGTAACTAAATAGAGTTATGAATATAATAATGTTACCAGAGATCTTAAGTACTTTTTTGCTATTTTATTTACATTTACTATACAAGGTGTAGCTGTGCCCGACAGGGTCCATAATTGATTCGATGTTTTAACATACCAACTGTTACATGTACACATTATGGAATGCAATAAAGTATTGAGTATTGAGTATTGGGGTTATTACACTCCTCATTATGTCAAGTCGGAACTTATACAAACTATTTTTGTACCAATTGGTGGTTGCGCTGATCCTACCACAGAGCATATATAGGTACTCTATGGATTCCTATATGTTCGCGATGGGATTCGTTGAATTTGACAGCATTGTAATTATTTGGTTGTTTTTTTCGTATTCCCATCCTTTTCCCGCTCATTCCGCAACGCACTAGTACGAGCGAGAAGGAGTGATCATGCTTCGAGCGATCGTCTTATATGAGAGGTTCGAAAACATTAATGGGGGACATGTCGTGTTGAACTTAAAACCGCTCTCTAAAGAAAAAATCATAGTGAAATTGTTGTTTTTGTGAGTAATGGTGCTGTGTCGACGCTCAGGTGACTGCGACGAGGATATATCCAGGTATCGTGCAACCCATCCATTAGACGTACTATTGTCTCCATTTGTATTCCCTTACAGTGCGTCACATGTCACATTCTTTGGACCAACCAATATTTCAAGTCAGTCGTATTATTTAATTTACACTGCGTAACGAATTGGTAATTATCTAAAACGAATGAGCAATCACGCAAAAAGCAGTAATAGGTAGCACTATTGTGGGAAAAAATTGAAAACATATTTTCTGCTATACTCACGTTTGTGCCTAGTGTTTTCTTTGAGTTGATGTAAGTGTGGACCCAGCTCTTGAGTCTTGCATACAGAATCACCGAGGAGAGCGGTTGCGACTACACAAATATAAAAACTGCGCTGTATCAAATAAATCGTAACCCTATGTCAATTAAACTATACAACACATTACCAAGTGAACAAATAAACCTTTCCATTTCATTGTTGGAAAAAAGATGAAACTTTTATTTCTCCCTTTCTTAACATATTAATTAAGAAAATAAATTACAAGTGTGATGATTTTTTTTTAATTATTTTATTTGTCTTTTTTTATTTCAGTTATAATTGCTAAACTGCACACAAACATTGAAACAACACTTAACTCTCTATCTCAAAAACTACTAAACCAATTTTCATGAAACTTGCACTGTTCATTAAGTTGGACTATGCCTTGTTTTACGGGGGGAATGTGGCCCGCTTCCGCGGGCCACATCTCGTAAGGTGTTTAACTCCCCCGCGACGTCAGAGGGGCGCACGGGAACACCACGCGCTGCCACCTCGGGTCCGGATGAATGGGGGGCGACGGACGTCTCCAAGTCCGCCGCCCCGGGACCTAATATGGGGGGCAGAAGGAGGGCAGCGTATGCCCTCCTCCGACGCCCGGTGCGCCTGCTGCGGGCCGGGAGAGCCCTCGACATCTCCCTCTCCCTTTCCGCAGCCTCCTTCTGCGCGATGACTGTTTCGCAGAAGGAGACCACCGCGTCCCAAGACTCCTCGCCGCCGGCCATAGATCGGACTACGGCCGGCAACGAGAGGTCACTGCCTACCACAGAGACGAGGGCACGGCGCGGCTCCTCCCGCGCGGCACACTCTGCCAGCGTATGCCGCGCCGTGTCCTTCCGACAGTCGACGCAGTGGTGACACCGAGCGTCCGGCTCCCTGCCTATACGACACAGGAACCTCCCGAAGCAACCATGCCCCGTGAGGACCTGTGTCGCACGAAACGACAGGGAGCCGTGCCTTCTCCCGACCCAGAGGTGCTCGCACTGGCCGGATGGCCTCGATAGTGAGGAGGACGGCGGTAGGGCGTGAGAGCCTGTTCCGCCATTCAGCCACCAGGACCTCGCGCAGCTGCGACCGACGCAGCTCGAAATGTCGCTGCGTCAGTCGCTCCCCGCGCGCCCGTGAGTCCCCACGCTACCAATGCATTTGTTGGCAGGTACATGCAGGTGTTTTTGTAGGTTTTAATTTTCTTTCGTGTTTTTGTTAATGTTTAGATTTCCAAACAATCTTATAACATACGTAAAATCAATGTTTAGGTAGCGGCCACTTTCTGTCTAAGCCTTTAATCATGAAGAGATGCCAAACGACATACTTTAAATTAATATTTTTATTTGTAACATTCATAGTTATGTGAACTTTAGACAAGTATAAATTATTTGTAACAATATGTTCCAGAAACAGTGGGCCCAGTGGATAGGTGCAGTACGAAAGATCGCTTGAAACTTAGCAAATTCTTGGTTGTGTGAACGCGATATCTGGCTCCAAGGAACGATCGATATTTTACTTTATTTTATTTGTTGACTTATAGAATACAGGGTGTAAGCCCTCCGCAGATTGACGGGGTGAGTTCCCTACCAGTCACATCCAATAGAACTGATTTGTTTTAAAACCTCACACGCAATGTGTCGTGACAGTGGCAACCGCATAGTGATCGGCAAGCGCAGCTAGCTTTCAGCCGCCGTCGTCGCCACTACGGGAGCTGATTTCATGCGTCGATCGTTACGAGTATTTCAACATCCATTGCAGGTTTTTGGAACGAAGTTCCTTATCGCGCGTTGCGAAAGGGAGCTAGACGGAAATAATTATGGCCAAAAGTTGTAACGAAACTTTTGAAATTAAGACCTGAAGTTGTGACGACACTTTTTGTTATAGTTTTTTTTACTAAAAGTAGGGATTTATCTAATCATTTTTGAATATCAAGGTCAAAATCAAAATCCAAGATGGCGACGATGAAATTTTCCATCCTTTCGTCATGGGTGTCATTTTCGTAAAATTCAAATCGAAATCCAAGATGACGCCCACGAGGTTTGACCACTTTTCATCATGGGTGTCATTTTCATGGTTTTCCGGGTCGCCAATAACGATTACCGGGTCAAAATCGAAATCCAAGATGGCGCCCACGAGATTTGACAACTTTTCATCATGGGTGTCATTTTCATGGTTTTCGGGGTCGCCAATAACGATTACCGGGTCAAAATCGAAATCCAAGATGGCGCCCACAAGATTTGACAACTCTTCATTATGGGTGTCATTTTCATGGTTTTCGGGGTCGCCAATAACGATTACGGGGTCAAAATCGAAATCCAAGATGCCACCCACGAGATTTGACAACTTTTCACCATGGGTGTCATTTTCATGGTTTTCGGGGTCGCCAATAACGATTACCGGGTCAAAATCGAAATCCACGATGGCGCTTACGAGATTTGAACACTTTTCATCATGGTTGTCATTTTCAAGGTTTTCGGGGTCGCCAATAACGATTACGGGGTCAAAATCGAAATCCAAGATGGCGCCCACGAGATTTGACAACTTTTCATCATGGGTCTCATTTTCATTTTCATTTAGATGTACTGATTGCGTTTAGTTTCAGTGGTGAAATCCGCTCTTGATTTCATTAGAACCGGTAACATAGATCGAAACAATTGTAAGTTTTTAACCGACTTCAAAACAAGGAGGAGATTCTCAATTTGGTTGCTTTTTTTATGTTTGTTACCTCATAACTCCGACATTTATGAATCAATTTAATTTTTTTTATGTGAAAGGATTTCCTTTCACATAAAAAAAAATTAAATTGACTTTTGATTGATTGACTAAACCGATTCAGATGAATCTCGAGAAGTATTTACTTCTCGAGATTCATCTGAATCGGTTTAGTAGTTTGATTTCTTAATCCAAATAGCTAGAAGAAAATATCATCATTTCAGTAGTGTTGTTTGGTGTGAGGAATAAAAAATACTTTTACTAAAAAATAACTGTGTAGATAAAATTAAAAATAGTCGGTGTTTTTGATTGTTTCTTCGTAATTCAACACTGACAGTTTCTTTATTTGGGAGTCAGTTGTATTTTTTTTTGTAACTCAACTCTTTTTGTCTTAGAAGCTCCGCTGTCACAGGGCTTCGCCACCTGTCCGTGGGTGTTATAATAATAAATGGCCCATCTTAGCGTTACTGTAGCTTATTAAGCTTAGGAAATGTAAAACGCGCGCCTGGTGATAAATATTGTAATAAATTGTCATTCTTCAAAATTATTCTTCCGCGGAGAATCTTAACACCGCAATTCTTAAAATGAGATCAAATGAACAACGCACATCACATCTATGGAAAATGGAGTTGAACTGTCAAAACATTGGTTTGGATTTCTTTTTTATTGTATTGATAAATAGGAATAATATAATTTTTTTTAATTTTTAATTTTTGTTAGATATAAATAATCACTTTTTCAAGACATTATAAGTTCCACTTTAAACAAAAAAAGTGTTTTGATGTAATTTATAAATCAGTTTGTTGTGGCGACACTTGGGGGAGGCCTATGTCCAGTAGTGAACGTCTTTCGGCTAATATGATGATGATGAAACAAACAAAATTACTATTTAGACATCTTACTACTATTTATTTATTTACTTTTTTTAGCTTACAGACTAATAATATAACAAACTTAAATCAGACTAATAATATCATGCTTCTGTAGGGTCATTTGCTAATTACAAAGCATTCACATGTATATATCAAAGTATATATTATAGTATACTAACCTAAACAGAACTGCCTGTGATGGGAGACAAATATATTATACCAAAAAAAGATAAATTAACCAGAATAAAAACAGGATTCCACGCGGACGAAGTCGCGGGTAGCAGCTAGTATATAAATAAGTTCTTAATATTAGGTTCAAATTGATAAACCTCGTTTTTTTTTAAGTCGGTTAAAAATCTGTACGCCTGGTTTGCAGACAAATTTTTCTACTTGACCTAAGAACACCTTAGTTGTTTGATAATTAATAATCTGATCTCATACCTACTGTCATTTGTCTCACTGTCAAAAGTGTGCTATAAAATAGTTATTTAATGACTAGCTGCTGCCCGCGACTTCGTTCGCGTGTATGTATTGTAAAATGATGTGGCTAGGTAAGATCAATGTGTTCGTATATTATATCTAATACGAACAGTCAATATCTATCATTGCTTGCCTCTTTTTTTATGTATGGGAAAACATCAAATGACTGCTTTCGCTCTGGGCGGAATGGAAGGGAGTGTCAGACTCTTACTGACTAAAACCCATCTGTGTTCCAATGCCCTTTGCGTTTCAGGGCCGCGGTGACTCTTTCGAACAAATTTCGCAACCCTGGCAGGCACTGGCCCTAGCGGGCCTCGTCTTTATGCTGACATCTTTTTATGACGCGCGTGGAACACGACGCGCCGTCGAGTATCACCTCTTCTGTTCTATTAATTTTTCGTGAGAAACGTTGTAATGATAATGCTTCTTTCATTTCATCGAAACTATTCACAGCAGTCCTAGAAGATGTCGTTAAAAATGTGGGTATAGATTGGGATTATAGCGGTATTAACGTCAATTTTCTGCCCAACTGTCTCACTTAAGATTTGCAGATGACTTTGTGGTTTTCACTGAGAACTTCGATGACCCCCAGAAAATGCTTCAAAATCTTTAAGATGCTTCTTTTAAGTTGGGTCTTGGGATGAATATGACCAAGACGAAGGTTATGGCAAACACCTTCAGCGATTCAAATCTATAATAATCTTTATTTTATATAAAACAGAATGTAGTACATGTAACGGTTTTAACAAAGTGGGTAGTATTAAATCTCTGGCAATCAAGTGGGTGACGTGCTGCTCTCCTTGCTAGGCTATGAAATAGCCTGTATTAAGGAGTAGCAGTGCCGATCCCCTCCAATTGTATTACTACAATTTTATTTTACAGTTTACAAGTTATTATTTTTTAATGCAATTAGTGCGCGAGCGCATTTGTGTGTGTGCTTGTGAGTGTGAGTGTGTTATGTGTGTGTGCATGTGTGTGATGTGTGTGTGCATGTGTTTGTTTTAAGTACCATGCGAGGACATGCACCTGAATACACAAGGCACATCCGAGGACATTTTCAATCCGAGGACCTTTTCGTACGTCCTCGGATTGACCCGACCAATTCATCGTATTCTCCATTCGATTTTGAGCCTTTCTATATACTTGATAAGGGAAACTTGATGTCGACCTCGGTGGACCTCGGTTTGATCGCGGAAATTCATATTCACATTCCGAACGTGTGTGAGCTCTCATAAATTTTTAACACACTACATTTACACTTCAGTCATATTTTAAGTACCTTGCGGGGACTTATGTGTTATTCTTCACACATATGTCCTCGGATGGAAGTTTTTCCACGCAGTGTGTTTAAAAGTCCTCATATTGTTAGCTTTTCCGAACATGTGTATTCAGGTCCCCATTTGGATAGATTTCCATGTGTATTGGGCTTTTAATTGTTTCAAAATTGTCTGATTTTATAAAATCACTTCCTTCTCGAGTGATCAAAATAAAATCAATCTACAGAGGCCTTAAACTACGTAACAATGAAATTGGGTAATTTTTCCATTGTAACAGAACTCTCGTCCTATGATGGTGAAATTAGGAATGACTATTTGCATGGAATACGTTATATTTACAGTACGAGACAAAAAGCTTTTGAAACTCTAGAACCATACCCATTTTTCTTTGGATGTGAAATCATCAAATGACTTCTCCCGCTCTGGGCGGAGCTTGAGGGCGATTGCTGACGCACAGGGCGTCTCCTTCGGCGGCTGGGACGTGAGGATTGCCTCTTCCTCACCCATCTCGCCTCCTCCTTCGCTTGCATTTCTGTTTTGCAGAAGGAAGTGACTGTTTCCTATGGCCCTCTCACTCCGGACCATGGATTGGACCAGGGCCGAACGCGAGAGGTCACCACCGCTGATCGCCGCTACAAGAACAGACCTCCATCGCATGCATTACCGAGTCCTCGAATACGGCACGATTGTGGTGGGCCCAGCGCTGGGTTGCGATTGCGACAGTCGCTTATTCCATACCACTATCAGATCGCGTCGGAGCTTGCTCCACCGTTCTGTTATTTTAATTAAGTGTGTACGTTAATTTTTTTTATGGTTAAATTTATAGAACTCCCTTTAGCATTTTAGGTTGTAAATTGGAGCAAAGATAACACTGAAAACAAGCAAAACTTTTTTTAACTGCCCCCAACCTGGCTGTACAGCTGTAATCAATGACAATCACTGTTGCAACACTACGACATTTATTCAACCATCATCCTTATGGCTGGCCAGAAACAACAGGGCTCGGTCCTAGAGCTACCGCTGTGGAATATTGAACTGGATATGACTGGGCTGCACTTCTTGTCGGTGTCGATGAGATATGTTACGCTGATGATACCCTGGTGACGGCCCGGGGGCAATGACATAGGCAAGCGGTAATACTGGCCACGGCAGGGGTTATGCAGGTCGTCGGAAGAACCCGGCGTTTGACGACGTCTCGAAGAGTGGCTTTGCATAAGTCCGAAACCCTCTGTTTCCCCATGGAAACCTAGGAAAAAGCCACCTCGGGATTCACATATAGTGGTCGGTGGCGTTCACATCAGTATCGAGCTGATGACGAAGTACCTTGGACATGTCTTCGATAGCCAATGTGACTTTGAGTCGCACATTCAGCGGCTGGTTCGCAGGTTGATGTGCATTGTAGGTGCTCTTTCGTGGCTTGTACCCAATTTAGCAGGGCCGAACGCTTCCTGCAGGAGACTATGTAGGGATCGTGCAGTCCATTGCCCGCCCACCTGCCATTTATGGGGCGCCTGTGTGGTAAACCTAATAGCCCGAAACGCCGTGGCACTGCTAAGACCGCAGAAAGCGATGGTTATTCGGTTAATGAGTGACTGGATAAACTACATGGCGCCCTCAGTTTCCAGCTGACTCAGGTGCTTACTGGATACGGATGCTTTGGGATGTACCTGCGTCGCATGAGTCGGAAGCGGATGCTCGTTTGTCACCAATGCGTGGAATGTCCCGAGGACACCGTGCAGCATACGCTGGAGGAAAGTTCAGGGAGGACGCTGGGGGTGGTCTGGTGGTCTATCGCTTCCGTCTTCGGGGAATGCCGTCAAAGATACATTCAAAGGAGACGTCGGAGGGAAAGAGAGCATGCCTCTCACTCCATCTACACCAGAAAGGCAGCCGTGCGTTGACGGGAGCTCAACGATCTCCGGGCACCATGAGGAAAGGGGCGTCGAACTTTGGGCGGAGACGTTGCCTGACCAGTAAGGCCTAAAGAGCCATGGAGCAATATGTTACGTGAATGCCTTTTATGGGAGTATATACCATATTAACATACCGAGACTCCTCCGTGCCTTCGAAAGCACGTTAAGCCGTTGGTCCCGGCTGCCATTTGTAGATATTTGGCAGTCGTTACGGATTGTCAGAAGCCAGAAAATCTGACACCAGTGTTACCAAGAAGTACCGTGTTACTCAGTTAATGGGTTGTGGAGGTCTGGTAGGCAGCCGCTCCTCCTAAAATACTGGTATTCAGCTGAATCCGGTTTGACTGGGAGCCGACCCCAATATAGTTGGGAAAAGGCAAGGCAGATGATGATGCCTTTTATGGGAGTATGTGCTGCTGCGGTCGTTGAATCAGCCACATTAGGTGATGGTGTGCGACGATGATAGTCGGGGGTGCGCTTGAACAATATTGTCTTTCGAGCTCCAGAATTATGGTAACTGTAGTTCTCCTCTCCGTTTGAGCAGCAGCTACATAACATCACCATGACTATGTATTGCTATGAAATATCAACAAAAAGCACACAGAGTTTCAAGACGCTATAAGTAACCGTTGAAGAGTTGTCTCACATGGAGACAATTCCAGCAGCAGCTGCATAACATCATCATTACAGATGTATTACTATGAAATGTAATATCAACAAATAGCACACAAAGTTTCAAGACGTTACTAGTAACCGTTGAGGAGACAACTCCAGCGAAAGCTTCATAAAATCACCATAATTATAATATTGTTATATCACACTTACATTTTGAACGTTTGTCAGTTAACATCAAATAAGGTCCTCTGATGGTACTTAAATCAAGAAATTGACGTGTGTGAATAGAATTGCCTACATGAAGATGATTCAAATATTATTATGGTAAAGTTATGTGTGTTAAAAAATTTTATTGGAAATTTTCTAAAGGTCCTCGCTTTGTACACCGTCTACTCGGAAAAACGTCCTCGTACTGATCATGAAAAGTCTAGTACTGCGTCCTCACATTGTACAAGAAATGAGAAAAAGTGTGTTAAATTAGGTCCTCGCATTGGTGTCCCTGGTCAGATGGTTAAGGTCCTCGTTTGGCTCACACAAAGGTCCTCGGATGGTACTTCCCAGGCGGGTTTTCGAATGTATTTAGGTCCTCGCACTGTTCATAGGAAGTCATACCAAATAAAGATTGAGATAGTGCTATACGAATAGGCTCATCAACCTAAATATTGTTTTCTCTTTCTTTCTGTCTTGTTAATAAAGTCGTAAGTCGTCGTTAACATGGTTTTCTAGAAGGTCCTCGGATGGTGACTTACAGCTATAGTCCTCGTATGGATGTCTGTACAAGTAATGGTGTGTGTGGTGTGTGTGCGTGTAAGGGTCTGTGTGTGTATATGCGTGAGCGTGCGGCTGTGTAAGCGTGCGTTAGTAAAGGGATTGGATTAGTGTGGGTCTATGTTTTGGGTGAGTGGTACAATATACAAACTTGTCATAACTTAATTAAGTTAAATATTTTTCTGTTTCGTCGTAGGTTTTATTTTGAAGGTATGTACGGACAGTCTTTTTACAAGTGTGAAAGGGCAATTTATATATTGGGCATTTTCTGTTTATTGTGTTGTAAAGAGACGGACCTAAATAATAAAAGAATCTTTTAGTAAACGACAGTCGGGTTTTTGGAGGATTACATATTTTATCTTTTCGGCGTTTATTTATTTCGATATAGGGGGTTAAGCGGTGTTGCAACAGGATTGTTTGCAAAATAAAGTGTTGCCGCACATTGAGGACGTTGCAGGTTTGGTATAACTGATTAGTTGGATAAATTAGTGGACGGAAGGTAGCCACTTTCAGTATGGCGCGATGTGCAACTTCCAATGGTTTAATTATAGTTTTTGCAGCACCACCCCAACAGGAAATACAATAGGTAATAATAGATAAGCATAAGGCAAAATAGACATTACGTATAATTATAGGATTAGCAATATTTCTTAAGGTTTTAAAGATATTGTTAGGAAGGAAGGATTGACTACTTTCAAGGGTCTATAAAAGCGGCGCGCACGCCATTACTCCTCTCATTTGTCGGGTGTCGTTCGAGGCGGAAACATCGTTCAAGGGCTGTGAGACTTATATTTTCCTATTTTGTGTACTTACTCGCTATATTTTAAACATTAATGTGCTAACTGTTTTTATGATAGCTAAGGTTAGCTTTCAGTGATTGTTATTTTGTTCCTTTATTAAAATAAAGAGTTGTATGATTTTTGTTGTGTATCGCATTGTTTTTTTTTTAAATATCTCTACTTCTGGTTCCTTATATCAGAAGTGGGATAAAGAACGCTTAAATTGCCCACTAAATTACCTTTAAAACATTCAGGGAACAAAATAACAAAATACCTTTCTACCCGCCATTTTTTTTTTACTTTTGTTTTCTCCTTGTTATTGTTGATATTTTACGTGTGTGTGATTAACTATCAAGCTCTTGTGCTAAATATGCCTGGAAGTCATGAACGCCGTCGTTCACGAGATCGACCTCGACGTGTTTCGCGAGACGAGTCCACTAACAGTGAAACCGTAAATAGGTCGCGTCATAGATCACGACAGAGCCGCCGTCGGGAACGTAAAGGCTCCAAGGATAGTTCGTATAATCGTCGCCGTGATGCTCGTGACCACCGCCGTTCTAGATCTCGATCAGCATTAACACCCCCGCGTGCAAGGCGCCCGTCAGTAACGCCTCATACTAATAACTCGTTGCAAGATACTCTCAGCAACATCATGACAAGGCTTGATGCTATCGAACACACCGGTACGAACGCATTATCCACACCTAATAATTTGAAAAATTCACACACTAGAGTAAACCTTCAAGATCCGGTTCGTGAGGTCACTTCGCGTCCTCGTAGTCCCACAGACTTGAGCGATGTCCCGCAGCGTACTAACAACTCCGAGGGCTTTTCAACGACCATTCGTACTAACGATCCAACCGCTCACGGATCCGAAGCTATGTCTACTGTAACCATGCTTGCGGAAGCCTTAAGATCTTTACAGCCTTCAAGGTCACATAGCTACTATGTATCTAATTTCGATCCAAACATACATGATATTGAGCTATGGTGTGATGAGGTGGACCGTGCAGTAATCGCGAACGGTTGGAGCGACTACGAATGTTTGTCGCGAGTAGCTACTTGCCTTAAAGGTGACGCTAAAGTTTGGCTAAACGAATGGGTCACCAATGATCGCACTTGGTCAAACTTTAAGCTTGAATTCAAACCCCTTTGCCCTCGGAAACTGGACTATGCTAACATTTTATTTGAAACCATGAACACGACATCCGACAAATTCACAACGTATGCCGAATATGCCCGGCGTACTCTGCTGCGTTTAAGGATAGTTAAGGGTCTCACCGATGAATTGCGAACTCTAATAGTTATACGTGGTATCGATAGCCCACAAATTAGGGCAGCCGCGGCAAACGCAAACTTGGCGACCGAAGACATAGTCTCGTTCCTTTCGATTTACGTAAAACCGAATCGCACTAAATCTGATTCCCACGGTAGTTCGACTAGTAAACATGCGTCCTCGAACTCATCCTCCAACCGTGGACCAAAGTGCTACGTATGCAATCAGCGCGGACATTTAGGCCGAAATTGTACGAAAAGGCCTCGTAGGGAACCCGTTGATAGGTCTACCGCGAAATCCGGGACACAGAGTTCAGTAAATGATACTACTGCTTCTGCTGCTACCAAATCTGAGTTGCAGTGCTCGTTTTGTAAGAAAAAGGGGCACACAGAAGAAAAGTGCTTTGCCAAGAACCGGTCAGAATCCAGAAATCAACGAAACGTTAATTTGTGCACGAGTCACGCACATAATAAAACGGACATTGTAACGGTTGTTGTTCAAGGCATCCCCATGGACGCACTCATAGATAGTGGAGCCCAAAACGTGTCGCTGATTTCTTCAGATGTTTTGAAGCACCTTTCTTGCCAAATTAAACCAACACACTGCATTCTCAAGGGTATAAGCGAGCGGGAAATCATAGCTTCGTCGTTCATAACAGCAACTATCGAACTTAGCGACATTTCTATAGAAACCGATCTAGTTGTAGTGCCAAAGTCATGTATGAACACTTCCATTATTATTGGAACGGACGTTCTAAATCGCGATGGCGTCACGTATGTACGCACTAAAGACAGACAGTACATCACTCGAACTAGCGACGTTCATGTCCACGTTAACGAAGTTCAATGTCTCGATCAAACCTTAGTTAGCACCCCGTTACAGGGCACTCTGCGTGATTCTTTGATGTCAGAGATTAATCAATTTTCGGACTTTCTTATCTCTGGAACCGCAACAAGTACAGTCACAACTGGTGAAATGGAAATCAAGCTAACTAGCACCTGTCCTGTTGTATACCGGCCATACAAACTGTCTTATAACGAAAAACTAATAGTACGCGAAATTATCAAAGATTTACTGGATAAGGGCATTATCAGAGAATCACGATCAGAGTACGCTAGCCCCATAATCCTGGTAAAGAAGAAGGATGGAACCGACCGAATGTGCGTCGACTACAGGGCACTTAACCGTATCACCGAAAAAGAAAGATATCCTCTGCCCCTGATAGACGACCACATTGATCGGTTAGGTCGCTACACCTTCTTCACCAGTTTAGACATGGCTACTGGTTTCCACCAAATACGAATCAAAGAGGTGTCAGTTCACGTCACGGGATTCGTCACACCAGAAGGGCACTACGAGTATCTGAAAATGCCATATGGTTTGACAAACTCCCCGATCGTTTACCAACGGATTATCAACCAAACCCTTCGCGAATTAATTGACGCTGGAAACGTTCTGGTGTATATTGATGACGTTCTTTTGCTAAGTAACACCATAGAGGACGGTATTGTCTTGCTCCGAAGAGTACTTCAAACGCTCACCAAATCAGGCTTTTCAATAAATCTGAAGAAGTGTTCTTTCTTGACTACCGAAATCGAATATTTAGGTAGAATAATAAGCTTTGGTCAGGTACGACCGAGCGCGCGTAAGATAGCGGCCTTAAAAAACTCCCCGGTTCCCAAAAATGTCAGGCAGGTTCGACAGTTATTAGGACTTGCGGGATATTTCCGCAAGTACATTAAAAACTATGCGACTAAGACCGCGTGCATTGCTCATTTAACTAGAAAGGGGGTCGAGTTTTGTTGGGGTCAGGAACAGGAACAGGTTCGCCAAGATTTAATACAATGCTTGACTAGCGAGCCCGTTCTTACCATATTCAATCCTGAACTTCACACCGAGGTTCACACAGACGCAAGCTCTGCCGGTTACGGGGCGGTACTTCTACAGACGGACACTGATGGTGGAAAGCATGTGGTGGCATACTTCAGTAAGGTTACCCAGGGAGCAGAGAGCAAATACCATAGCTATGAGTTGGAGACGTTAGCGGTCGTGAAGGCTTTACAGAATTTCCGCCACTATTTGGTTGGCTTGCAATTCAAGATTGTCACAGACTGCAACGCTCTCAAATCTACAGAACGCAAAAAAGATCTGCTCCCTCGTGTCGCTCGATGGTGGATTTATCTACAGGATTTCCAATTCTCTATCGAGTATAGAAAAGGAGTCATGCTGCCGCATGCCGACTATCTCAGTCGAAACCCAGTCGTCTCCATTAACCAAGTGACAAAACCTCGTAACTGGGCACAAATAGCACAAAATGCTGATCATGAAACGAGAGATCTAATACAAAAACTCTCAGAGGGACAGCTCGATCCCAGCCGCTATGTCTTGAAAAATGACCTTCTGTATTATAAATACACGCCAGTTGGTGAGGAAGCGCGTCTCCTTTGTTTTATACCCAAGGGTCATCGACTCAGCCTCTTACGAACCTTTCACGATGAGCATGAGCATATTGGTGCTGATAAAACTCTGCACCTTATCCTAAAACATTTTTGGTTCCCCGGTCTCCGCCAGTTTGTGTCTAAGTATGTGTCACATTGTCTAATATGTATTTCTAAAAAGCGAGTGCCTCGGGCCCCTCTGCAGAATATTTCATCCTGGCCAAAACCTAACACACCTTTTGATACCGTTCACGTCGATGCCCTGGGACCATTACCCGAGTCAGAAGGTTACAAATTTATCCTGATACTGGTCGACGCTTTTACGAAGTTTTGTCTTTTGTACCCTATTTACCGTCAAGATACCAGTGAGTTAAAACGTGTAATGTCTCAGGCTGTCTCTCTATTTGGCGTTCCCAAACTACTAGTTACTGACAGGGGTAGGATGTTTGAGTCCACAGACTTCGTTCAGTGGATATCTGAACTTGGCTCCGACCTACACTATATCACCCCTGAAATGCACGGTTCGAATGGTCAAGTGGAGCGCTACATAAGAACTGTGCTCAACATGCTCCGTATCGAAGTAGGACACAAGAACGCCTCCTGGTCAACTACCCTTTGGAAGCTACAACTGGTATTGAATATCAGTAAGCAGAAAACCACTCAAACCTCAGCCATAAATTTAATGATTGGCACCGATGGCTCTACTCCGGCTATACGATCGCTGGTGCGTGACCTAGCCGTAAGCACTCCAGATACCAACAGAGAAGCTCTGCGGGAGATCTGTCGAAGTCGCGTTACTGAACTGCTGAAGAAAAATCAAGATCAGCAGGACGCCTCAGTCAACCGGTCTAGACGCCCACCACGTGAATACAAGGTGGACGACCTTGCTTTTGTAATAAAGTACTCGCAATCAACGGGCAAATTAGACCCTGGGATGCGAGGACCGTATAAGGTAACCAAAGTTTTCCCAAACGGCCGATATGAACTTAAACTGCTTAGCGGAAGCCGTGGAAAAACTACTCAAGCAGCCTCCCAATACATGGTGCCATGGAAGGGAGAATGGTGCCCAGAAAGTTGTACCATTTTTTTCGAAAGTGAGTACGATTTGTTAACTATTTTTGGTTTCAGAAATAGATGGGGTGTGTTCCCTCTTAATGGCGTTAGTCGCCCAACAATGGGATGTGTTCCCTCTTAATGGCGTTAGTCGCCCAACAATGGGATGTGTTCCCCCTCAATGGCGTTAGTCGCCCAACAATGGGATGTGTTCCCTTCAATGGCGTTAGTCGCCCAACATGGGGGTGTGTTCCCTGAAAGCGTGTGTCGCTTTACTTTGGGACATGTTCCCCCGCAAAGGCGTTCGTCGCCCAACGTAGGTGTCTGTCACCCACATAGCGTTAGTCGCTATTGTAAAGTATAAAGGCAATGATATAGGATGGTTGGGACGCTGACCACCTTATATTGTCGTCATGTTTTTACCTTTGATATAATTTTTTATGTGACCAGTATACATATGTTGCTTGTATGAATAACCAACGTAAACTCTTTCAGATGACGAAACTGACGAGGTTGAGAGTGACTCCGACCATTCCGAAAGCAACGAGCCAGTACCTGTGTCGTTAGGACTGTCCATGCCGAGTCTTGATGCCGAAATAGGAGCCGTGCAGGCGCACCAGCATCGCCGCACTGCAGGCGCATCCCAAGAAGTTCAAGTCGAGGACGACTTGGCATCAGGAGAGGCCGTGTTAGGAAGGAAGGATTGACTACTTTCAAGGGTCTATAAAAGCGGCGCGCACGCCATTACTCCTCTCATTTGTCGGGTGTCGTTCGAGGCGGAAACATCGTTCAAGGGCTGTGAGACTTATATTTTCCTATTTTGTGTACTTACTCGCTATATTTTAAACATTAATGTGCTAACTGTTTTTATGATAGCTAAGGTTAGCTTTCAGTGATTGTTATTTTGTTCCTTTATTAAAATAAAGAGTTGTATGATTTTTGTTGTGTATCGCATTGTTTTTTTTTTAAATATCTCTACTTCTGGTTCCTTATAATATATATAAGTTTGCGAACTCTGCCAGTAAGGAGATTAATATGAGATTTAAATTTAAGATTCTTATCTATGACTATACCTAGAATGACTATATCTGGAAATGAATTGTTGGAGATGATTAACCGATATGTTTTTCTTGGCCATATCCTTTCAATTGGCAAAGAAAATCAACAAACGGAGGTATCGAGAGGAACACACCTTGGATGGGCCGCTTTTATAAAAATGGACGACATTCTGAAGCCTGCCAAAATTCCGCAATGTCTGAATTCCCGCCTTTATATCCAGCGTGCGCTTTTTATCTCTATTTGGCGCAGCCGTGAGGCGCACACTTAATGTTTGACTTCTGTTCTCAAAGCCACTGTTTTATTTTTATTTGTTTTTTTTTTTTCTTCTATTTTGTTTTTTTCGCTGTTTTTGTTGTGTGCCTCTTACTGTGGCCAATAAATGTATTTTCTTTCTTTCTTTCTTTCTTTCTTTCAGTGTGCTTTCCCACCATGACTTACTTACTTACATGGACGCTCACGCAGGAGGCTGTTTACAGACTGATAGTTGCACAGAGAGCCATGGAGCATTCCATGCTTGGTAGAGGTACGTCGTCAAGATCCGAAGACGTACGAAGGTTTTCAACATCGGAAAACGAATTGTAGAACTAAAGTGGAGCTGGGCAGGACACTTGGCAAGGCGCGGTGATGATAGGTGGAGTAAGGCAGTGACTGAGTGGCGTCCGAGGACTGGAAGAAAAAGTATTAGTCGACCGGCGGCGAGATGGGCGGACGATATTGTTGCCATCGTGGGTAGAACCTGGATGAGGCTGGCACAGGAACGTGGGGATTGGCACACGAAAAGAGAGGCCTATGCTCAGCAGTGAGCGAAGTTGGACTGTGGATAGTGATGATGATACACGATGTTGATGAAACTTGCTAAGTTTGTTAACACGCGATAGAGCTACACAAAGTTGTCCATGGGAAAACCAACCAGAAGAGAAGTCAACCCCCGCAGAGGACACGGCGGAGCATACAGTGAAGGTCTGCCCTGCTTGGGCGGAGCACCGCCGTGTCCTCGTCGAGGCGATCAGCGACGGCGACCTCTAGCTACCGGCTCTGGTTCACTCCATGGTCCAGAGCGCGGAGGCGTGGGAAGCCGTCACCTCCTTTTGCGAAACAGCAATGCTAGTAAAGGAAGGGGCGGGCCGCGTGAGGGAGAGGCAAACGTCACGCCTTAGCCGCCGACACAGAAGAAGACGCCCCGGGCGTTAGAGTCGCAGGGCGATTCCCGGCCACCGTAGGCACGGGCCTGCGGACGGCGAGCGTTGAGTGGCTCGTGGCCCGATAACAACCAGCGGCCCTACCATGACGTGACGTCCGGGTCGATGAAGCGTTGTGTTCCATGCGCGCCTCCAAGAGATGTCAGTTAAGTAGACGGGGCCCGTTAGGGCCAGAGCCTGCTAGGGTTGCGGAATTTGTTCGAAAGAGTCACCGTGACCCTGGAACGCAAAGATCATAAGGAGAAACACAGATGGGTTTCAGTCAGTAAGAGTCTGACACTCCCTTCCAGTCTACCCAGAGCGGAAGAAGTCATTTTGATGATTTCCCATCCATAAAAAAACCCCGCAAAGTCAAAGTCAAAGTCAAAGTCAAAACGTTTATTTCAATTAGGCCATTAAACGGCACTTTTGAACGTCATCATTTACGTTAAAAATAATATAAAGTGACTCTACTGTCCGTTCGCAAGGGTAGATTCTTATGGAGAAGAACGGACAAGAAACGGATAGAGTAGAGTATGGACTCCGTTGTGCGTAGGTGTCCTGGCTAAGTTTGCCGGCCTAGCTCCATCCAAGTGTACAGAAGCAACCAGGGTGCTTTACAGGTTGAGTGGAGAGAATTAACCGTTCAAAAGAAAATTAAAATAACGTCAGTGGAGCAATCAGACTAAATCTTTTTTTATGTTATGCACCAAATGTATAACGGTAAGTTTTGTATCAAAAGAATCACTGTTTATGACGTTTTAAAGGTACCATTAGTAACTAAAAAATATATTTTGGTGTAATTCTCATGTTTTTGATAGTTAGTACTTTTTTCGGTCAACAGATGGCATTACGGGTATCTGAATTATGTAGATAATAAGTTGATTTCTTCTAGATTGCTACAATTCCTATCAGTTTTATGTGTAAAAATTATCTAAATGGTTTTGCAACTAACCAACGTGTCATTTTGTGCATTCAATTATTTTGTGCATTCAATTACGAACAAAAACCTTTTCAAATCAATATTGCTTACCTCCCATAACATACGGCGTGATAATATGTAGCCTAAAGTTTTCCTTGGTTTACAAAGAACATTTTTGCTGAATTTCAATTCAATCTATCCAGTAGTTTTGGCGTGAAGCCGTACCATACACACATACAAACAGACAAAAATTCTAAAAAGTCACTTTTTGTCATCAGTTACGTTTTTATAACAAAAGCCACTTATTTTTTCTCGAAAATTCTCAATGTACAGTTTTTCTTTCGATACTGTTTTATTATATGTATGTATAGATGCAGTTGTTTGAAAATGGAAGGAAAATGTTTAATTAATTAAATTGTTATGGTTTTTTTATTTGACCTATCCACGAAAAAAAAGTACGTGTCTGTAAAATCGTTTTTGAATTCATATTGGAACATTAGGTACCTACGTTGTGAGTGTAAATAAAATAAATTTTTAACACACTTTTTTATTTAATTCATTGACTTATAGTAGAAAAATAGTGTCATAGTCTATTGATGCGCGCGCTGCGTAGTCATACTAGTCATACGCTATGAGATTACTCGCCATACCATATATTTTTTCCGTGGCTATGAGTTTGAAATAAACTATTTTTCTACTTTTGTTTTATTTCAACTGTATGAGTGAATATAAAAAGGTGTATGCAAAGGCATATAATTAGGTATTAAAACACGAGTGATAATAGTATCACACGAGTGTTTTAGTAATAGTAACCCCTTTTATATGACCGTTGCATTAACTACTATTATTTACTAATTTATTCACGATTTTTACTGGGTGTAAGACACACACCACTTTCTAGTTTTATTCAAGGTACAGTTTAAGTGAAAGTAAATAACTGCCGGTTTTTTTATTTGTAAAAAGCCGACAAAAATTCCTACCCTGGGGGGAATCCAGAACCATGTAGTCTATCCACTTCAATCTTACACCTATAAGAACAACTGCAAGTCATGCCATTGTAAAAATATTACATGAGGTAATAGCACAATCCTGACATGAAGATACTTCAATTGTCCAAATTGAAGTCTCTCCATGGAAGCTAGCTAGGCTATTGCAACACTGAACTACGATACTCACAGTTGTGGCAGGAGCTTCCTTCGAGCTGGTCCTGCTGTAGTCTCGGTGCATGTATGCGACTGTTAGACTTGCTGAGATCTGCAATAACAACAACATACCTACTTAGTTAAACCTTCTGTTAATCCTCTTTTATCACAAGAAAGTCATTGTTTAACTTAGAGGATTTTTTTGTCAGTCTGAACTGTGCTACTCCTGGACGAAGGCCTCCCCCATTCCTTCCATTTCTCTCTGACATAGGCTTCTTCACGCCAATATGTAAAGAAGCCATCCAAGCCATCTTCTCCTCGGTAAAAAGTTAATGTGAGAAGAAATTAATGAATCTGTTGAGCCACAAGCAATCAATGTTGATGATAAACTTTCTGGTTAAAGAATAATATCTTTTGAGATCTTGAATTTTAAAAATGGAACAATTTTTGATACTTTCTTTCAGCATGTTGTGTGAACTATGATATACTTATACTAATCTCCAAATCAGTTCGGATTTATAGCATCCAGGTCAACTATAGACGCAACACAGACGATCAGGATTGTGATGGAGAAATATAGAATTAACAGTAAAGACCTGTTGTAGTACTTTTGGTTTATTGACCTCAAAGAAGTCTTCGATCGAGTAACCCTTAAACTAGTATGTCGAACTACATAGTACAAGACATGTACATCAATATCAGCACAAGAGACCGTCAAAGTAGGCGTCCATCAAGGATACGTGCTCAGTCCACTTTTGTTCAATATCGTTATGGACCACCTCACTAAATATATTCCTTCTCCGCTGCCTTGGACTACGCTGCATATGCAGATGATATAGCTCGGGCTGCCGATACCGCGAGTCATCTTCAGCAACTTTTAAATAAGTGGCGCACACTCCATAGGTACTTACTCCCGATGCCAACGTAGACACAGATGTGACTCACAGGATAAACGTCGCATGGCAAAAATGGAGGTCACTTACTGATGTGCTACGTGTGACCCACGTATACCCGTAAAACCAAAGGTAAAGTATACACGGCAGTCCGACCGGCGCTATTGTATGGGTCTGAGTGCTGGACCACAAAAATGATGCATGAGCAAAAGATGGTCAGGTGGGTGGGAGGTGTAACGCGGCTGGATAAAATCCGAAGTATACCGTGGAAGTTATAAGTTGCACCAATCGCAGATAAAATAACCGAAACCCGCCTTCACTGGTATGGCTATGTCAGAAGACGAAGCGAAGACCATGTGGTTAAATTGCATTGAACCTATCAGAAAACAAAAAGAGAGAGGCCGCCTGCCATTAACCTGGTGGACCTCCGTAGAAAGAGACCTTAACAAAGCTCAATTGTACAAAACGACAACCCGAGATCGTTTAACTTGGCGCAGGAAAGGGAGGAGACCCGACTCCATGTAATGGGATAAAGAGTGCAAGAAGAGAGCATATTGTGTAAACTAACTCAAACACTTCAATAACTTACTTTAAAGTACAAACTATGAAAGAGTTCAAATTACAGAAATTCCGGATATAAGTAAAATAATATATTGTTACAAAATTTTAAAAGAAAAACAAACATGATAACCTCAAGAGCGTCGAAGACTTTTAAGTAAAACAAAACGTTTTTATTCACAAGCAGGTTTTGTTAATATAAAAACCAGCTTACTATTTCTGAGAGAACGTTATTAACATCGCCAATAACCTGACACTTAAATTGAAAAAGAAGTGACACCGTCTGCAAATTACAGTTTTCGTGATAATTTAAGTGAGTAAAGTCAAGTGATTCATAAATGAATAAATCATTAATGTAATTAAGAAACAAATATGAGCCTAGAGTTGTGCCCTGAGGAACTACTCTTGATGTTTCAGATCTTGGACATCTTTGTATGTTCACATCACTCTAGTTTGAAGTAAGAAGATCTAAGGCGTTCCGGTTTCATTAATGGTGATGATGTGATGAATGAAACTTACACAGACAAAGCACACAGCCACGAGACACAATCTGAAGCTTCCGAACATGATAACAGTACCCACGAGTCACAGAATGACACCACGCACTCGTCCGGTCAATGTTATATACTGCAAGGGTGGAATGTGGTGGGTCATAATAACATCATGAACAATGGAAAGATGTCTCCATAACTTTACACTTAATTGTGATAATATTGTAGGACTCGCTTCTGCCACGGGGTTGTCTGCGTGAATTTTGGAAATTATCGCAAGGGAACTACCTTCTGGGTAAATATTATTTCTTTACCATGAATAACGTCCCTTTGCGAAAATTTACTAGCATGTCTCAATTCAGGTCAGGGCTGCTCATGTGCCAAATTTCACCCAGACTTCATATTTATAATACCAGCTTCTGCCGCGGCTTTGCTCAAGTGATGAGTGTTTTATTAACCTAAGAAACTCACCACCAAAGAGAAGCTTAATACCAAATCAAAGTGTTTTATTAATAACAAACATCCAGACATCGACTTACATTTTCACTCGTAATATTAGTTAGAAGTATGATTAAGTGAAGTATTTTGAATATAAACGGTTGCATTGATTAAGTAACTGCTAAGAATTGTTAGAAATGAGGTAATTTCCGCCTTTCTTTCTGCAAAATAGTATCATCGCTGTGCTGTGCACAACACTGTGTTCGATAAGTTAATTAAAGACTCTAAGATTGACTACAGTATAGTGCTGAATGTTGCGGAATTCTTCGAAAGAGTTATTAGGGCCAGCAAAAGGGCATTTGAAGAATCACGGATAGGTATAATTCAGTAAGAAGCAAGTATTATAATAAAAGCTGTAACAGTATCGGTTTGAGGAGCTGCACCACACAAGAAACCACCGATTAGGTCTAGTAAGAAGTAAAAACGAGTGTATTAACTCGTATCGAGTGGAATATCTTTCTCATTACCAGAGATACGGATCGGGGGCATTACGACACGAAAAGAACACAGAAGGGCAACTTTGCACATAATCAGCCTACAACGCTGCCGCTACTGGGACACAAGCCTCCTCTCAGTGAGAAGGAGTGGTCTGTAATCCACCACTGAAGCTCTGTTCGGGTTAGTAAAATAATGTCACATTTTTTCGAAATTTACCAGTTTCCACAGAATGATTATCTGCCAGGATTTGAACCAAAGAGGCCTGATTTCTAGCTCAATCGCTGCCTGCCTGTTTCACGGCTTACTTCTTCTAAACCTCGCAAGTAATTTTGATACGGTTTTCACAAAATAGAGCAAAGGACCAGAAAGGTCCGTGTACATCATTATGTTATTTCTTATTCTTTCTTTCTTTCACTAGGAATTTGCACCCATGCAAAGCCTGGATGCCTAGTAATTTATATATGTCTCAATTATATTATCACATCTAAGGTGCTTGTAATGGTTAAACCATCAGTCTACTCCAGGTCTTCAGCCATTCCACACACTACCTACATACCTGCCTTGCTAACGATATTTAGTAATATTTCTACCATCACAACATTGCAAAAACCAATGCCCATTGCAGAATGAAATCATAATTACCCCGTCAGCCACTTGGATGTACGCAGAATCACAAATCTCATACAGAACCCCAAGACCCCGATACACCGCGGCCCTGGAACGTAAAAGGCACTAGGAAGAGCATGGATGGGATTTAAAAGTCTGACACTCCTTGCCGCTTCACCCCGAGCGGAAGGGGTCATTTGATGATTTCCCATCCTTAAAAAAAAAATTAAAAAAAAACACCCCGATACAGTAGGCTATACAAATGTTTGTTCAACATTGGTATTAAATCCGTGAACCATGGTGCAGAAGCGACACTGCCAAGCTGTTTGTCAGTGTTTGCTGTTTGAATCATAACAGCACGCCTGTTTTTTGAGACGGGGTATGGCACACCCATATAGCATCTGCTGTGTTCAAGCCTAGCTTGTCATACTTTCTAGGAATGTTCAAGTCCCATGTAATGAGAGGTGAATCTATTAATGGGACTTGAACATAAACCGGATCAAATTCAGACTCCGGGCTGTTTTTGAGAAATTGCTAATGGACAATTCAAAAACTCTGTACGACCTGACAAACCAGGACCTTACGTTCAGCATGACAGTCAGGCCTACTTAAACTTGGCCAACACATATTGCGCAAATTGTACGTATAAGGAGTCAAGGAACGGAATTCCCCGGCGGAGTCTGCGTTACTTTAAAGCTACAACCTGGGGGAGTGAATAGGTTACTTCTAGGTACGCGTGCTCAATCGTCGACCACATCGTCGCTTTCCGTCATGTGAAATTGTAGTCAAACGCGCCCACAATTAATAATCCTATCTTCCTCATTAATTTTGTAAACACGATCGTGAGTTTGTTTGCTTTTTTGTCTGTTACCTATTCACCTCTTAACGGCTGAATAGATTTGGGTGAAACTTGGTTGCTTGCTTGGTGTTATTCTCGAAGTAAGTTCCCTTGGGATTCCGATTCGTAGCTGTTGCTGCATTGATGTGGAGATGAGATTGAGAGAGGTTCATGTCGAGCAATGGGTGATTGGACATCTTCTAGCCGAAATTATGTTAATGAACCTTCTGCAAATTCTTGCCGCATGACTAGAGGGCATGTGGTATCTGCCGGCGCGCCGGTGGATCCGGTCCTAACTCTGCGAGGGGGCGGGGGAGCGGGGCGAGCTATCGCGATCCGCGCGAAATCCCGCCATCAATAGCGCTAGCCATCGCGATAGGGTAGTGCGCCATGTGCCGCTAGATGGCGCTGCATTTTTTAATAGAACTTTTTACTAGGCACTAAATTTATTATCAAATATAATTGCAATTAGTTATCAATAAATTGGTTTAGAGATCACGTAGCGTACACAACAAAACCAGTCTAGTTAAGAGCTATTTATAATCGACTTATTTTGACCAATACGCGCGCCACAAAATAAACACAGTTCAAAAATAATGCAAATAGTTTTCGTTGGGGTTTTCCTGTCTTGTGAACCAACCAAAATGCCAAACCAAAATTCATACTTTTCAGATATTCATACAAAATGAAAATAATCTAACATGTACCGTCGAAAAACTCATATTAACAGTCAAGAAACCCCAATATGCCTTCACAACATGCAGATAGCTGGAAGTAGCTAACACCGTTGTTATCGAGTGTACCGCTGTAATTAGCTGCTGATAGCCATCTCGCTATCGGTACTGACGAGCAAAGCGCCGCTTTGTTGAGGTGTCGGTGCTAACAAGTATGGAGAGATGGATAAGTTTAATATAAGGTGGCCTGACCAGTTCGAGCTTTAGAAAGAAAGAAAGATAGGATCAACTGACAGACATTGCTCGACAAAAAACAAACTTATTGTCAAACTTGTAATACCTGACTAACTAAATTATATTTTTGCTCGCGGTTTCGCTCGCGTTAAAGTTTATTTTCGGCTGATACTGAGAAATTCCTAATGGAAAAACTGCCTTATATTCGTTTCCGCACTACTGTGATGGCACACGGCTAGAGATAAAGGTACCTTCTGCCAAGACTTTTAGAGAGAAAAAATCGACTGCTCCATACATTTATTATGTGCGCCCAACATAACTCGACACAATGTACTGCAGATTTTTTTTCACGTTTTCGAGGTCGGTCGCATTGTAAAAGTTGTCATAATGATGAGTACAATGACCCCTTTTCAGGAATTGCGTTCATTATGTTACACGTTGTATATTTATTGAAAACTTGTAAAACAACAAAGTTTCACCTTTCCTTTCTCGAAAGTTGAAACGTTGCAGTTAGCTTCTAAGCTGATCTGCTTTAAGCATTACCCAAATAGCTTGACGCAGCTCGACGAGCGCAGGGAAGCTATCGCCAGTGATCGCCAGTCGAAGCCGAAGAAAACCGCCAATTTGCGGCCGCGTCCCGCTCCCCCTCTCCCTCCCCCCCCCCCCTCCCGCTCCTCGTGCTTTACATATAAACTACTCCACTGAATACATTAGCCTGTTTACTGATTGAATCCCTTGTTTCCTATTATTACTTCTTGTTTTCATTTACGAGGAGATAAAAGGTTTGTTCAGGTTTGAGAATATGTTGATTTCTTGTGGTTTAATAATAATACTTAAGGTCGACTCGTGCGGCTTTAGCAGCGCTTGCCAAGGTCATTTTGTGGATGGGTGACGATCCCTTAAACAACGAGACTACTCCATGTCTTGGATAGCTCGTGAAGCCGTTGGGCCGGCTGCCATTTGTAGATCTTTGAGGGTCGTGAAGCCAGAAAATTGGGCATCAGTCTTGCCTAGGGGTATCATATGACCCAGTTGCTGGGTTGGGGAACTCAGTTAGGCAATGGTTCCGTCTAAAATACTAGTACTCAGATGCATCCGGTTATACTGGAAGCCGACCCCAACTTAGGAGATAAAAGGCTAAGCAGACGCAATGCGACAAACTTAAATTAAATAAATTTTGTTAGCGCTTATCCCTTCCACTTGTGCATGTGCATTGTTGCAGTATATATGTCGCAGCCAATTAGCTTAATCAGCCATTTAATTGGTTGCCTAGCCTTTTCATTTAAATTGCGTATTTTTCGGCGACCTAAGTTACATCTTTTGTTCAATATCGTTTAATGACTTGCCCATGTTACTTATGTCGCTGATTAAACGGTACAGTTCAATGAAAAGGCTAGACTTTTAATGAAACGGTGGATTTAGCTAGTTGGCTGCGACAAACATATTCTGAGTATACTAATAACATGAAAAAAATGCAATAAGCACGTCACTAGAATAATGTTATAAGCGGTAATGTGCCAATGCCACGAAGCCGTTGTGAAAAATAATAGCGCTCTTCATCCTGAATAGCTCCGTTCCTCTTTCACAGCAGAATCGTAATGGCATTAACACGTAAGACGGCTGAGCCGATTCTAAATATTCTTTTACTGATGGAAAGCTACTTGGTCGCGGTGAGCCATTCGCTACTTTTATCCTGGTCATTAGTGCATGTTCCTATTGGATAGACAGCAAAAAGACCCGCGACGCGATCTATCCCGCCCGCAGTGAACTACTAACGAAATCCTGCATCGCGGTATCACAGTTTTCCGTGCGATTTCAACATACACAACAGTCCTAATACCAACTATCAGTTGCCCACCGGACACAACAACCGTCCGGTCGGAGGATCCTCCCTTTTCAATGGGGACTTGCGGGACTTCACTCACTATACCGCATACCTCTATAGGAGAGAAGCCACTGGCAAAAACCTAGTAGCAGTAGAATTTTATTGCTTCTCTAACTAGCCCAGGGCACAACCCTAGTGTCTTCTCTTTTCTCCTGATACTTTTATATTCGCCCTATTCTCAAATTATTTAAATTAGAAAGTTTACTACTACTTCGCCCTACCCATGGGATGAAAGCACAAAAATGTAAGCGTTAGTTGGATGAGAGTAGTCACATCAGCATAAAATGAGAGCGGCTAAGCCTCGTGTGCGCTCATACCGCGCGCTAATCCTGACACACGCGGCAGGTATGAATAGAAGGTAAACTTTAGACAATTCCAAGGCCAGGAAAGGCAAATGGTGTATCGAGGTTTAGAAATAGATTTATTACAAAAGTGTATGTATGACGGCCGCTATGACCCACGTACAATGGTCCCACGAAAGTACTAAGTGCAGAAACCAAACCCTCGATAGACAGAAGGTATATTTGTATCAGAAACGATGATCTCAGGTCTCGTTTCCACCTGCAGGCAACTCGCCTGCAAGTTTAGTGTCACTCACACGTGTAATGTGATCAATCGCTGAGTGTCCCACTCAGCGATTAATCACATTACACGTCGGTAGCCAGCAACCGCATAAAAACCCGAAGTTTTACTAAAATTCAATGAGTAGTCGCACGTCTACGGTCGTGACTTTTTCAACAAGCTGGCCTGATCTTATCCCAATGAAAGAGCAATTAAAAGACCACTTGATTGTATTTTTGGAAATGCTTTAATATCTTGTTTGGTGTGTTTACATAGAGGCTTGCTCTAATAAAGTTTGTAGTGAAAAACTTTAATGTTTGTAGATCTAAACTGACATATACCGAATAGGTTCGAGGCCGCCTCTGTTCTCTACATGTGGCATCTTGATAAAAGAGGATTGGAGGCGTCCTCCTCCTCCTATGTGCTAGTTACAAGAAATTGCTATTATTTGGCATTTCATTAAATAATGAAAATTAAAGGTTCACAATTGCATAGAACTTCCCCAACTCTTCCAAGATATTAGTTGAAATCGAAAAAAAAGTAAGTCTGCGGTGTGACCCGTGTGCGAACCTATTGTTATCATAATAAGTTTCTTCTAAATTAACGCTTTTTTAGGGATTGGAAATCATCATATGACTTCTTCCAATCTGAGCGGAACGAAAGGGAGTGTCAGACTCTTACTGATCATTACCCATCCAAGTTCCTAATAATGCCCTTTGCGTTCCAGGGCCGCGGTGACTCTTTCAAATGAACTCTAAGATCGCAAAGTGCGATGATCGCTTTTAATGGGCGACGCCTGAAAGTTTAACTAAAACTTCCGTTATGGTATGTTAGGATGGTCACCCACCCGCGGGCCGACCTCGGCAGGGGTTGCTTTACCTTGAAGCTGACCGTGCGGCTATTATAAGTAAACCACGAGATAGTGGTCAAGCGCGTGCGAACCAACAATAAAAAAAAACATCATCAATCCTTGGTTCCTCTGTGTAATTCACCTTTAGTAAAATCCTCTCATCTCGCCCGTACATCCCAGTGTTATCATTCGTTAAGTTTTTATCTCCCGTCCCCTCGGGGCCGCGCATCTCACTAGATATAAACCGTGTGATAAGGGTCGCGAGCACAATTGAAATGTTTACAGCGCGGATAAGTGAGAGATACTCCGACAGCCGCTGGACTGCTGGAAGAGGGAACGCGAGGGTTTCGGAGGGAATAATGAAATTGATGGTAGACAAGTATGATTAGATACGTAGTTGAGTTAGTAAAATACACAAAAAGAAAACTGACTGGTCAAAACTGATGACAGAGAGAGACTTATCTTTTTGCTCAATAAATAATTACTTACTTACCTAATTAAATTGTAACATGTTCACATTCTCCTGATTAATATATTATTAGGTACAAGCTGAAGTGTTTGTAAGAGCCCACACTTGTCAAATACTGAACCCCGAGAGTCTCGTGGCCGAGCGTGTGTATGCGTGGGGTCCTGGGTTTGATTCCCAGGTCAGGTGAAAAGTAAATACCTAAGTGAGTTTTTTCATTAGGGATTTTTCAGTTTAAGCCCTAAATTTTCAGAAAGCATATTGAAGCCGTTGTTTTTTTTTTCAAGAGAAACTAGCAGTACTAATACAATTCAAATTCATAAGTCGAGACAATCAATGATTTTAAAGAGACGTAGGTAGTTGAATAATCCCAGGAAATATAGGTAACTTTCCATACTTTTCATCTCCTCAAAGTCCTGATAGAAACAACTTGTCGTAACAAGACTGCAGCACTCTATTACACGAGCAGCTTACAATCTTCAGACATGCTAATGTAAGGGCCTCGCTAGACGAGACGACTTTATTTCTCGACTCGTCTCGCGCGTCCTTTACAACTTACTTTGACACTTCCAAGAGAGCGCTTGTTCTTAGATTGTATAACATTCAACAATGTAGCGTTTCTGTATTAAGATTTGTTGAAATTGTATCTATTAGGAGTCAGAGGAGCTCTAGGCTAAATAATAACAGGCGCATAGGTCGATCTTGTTACGGAATTTGTTCGAAAGAGTCACCGCGGCCAACGCAAAGGGCATTGGGAGGAGCAGGGATGGGTTTTAGTCAGAGTCTGACACTCCGTTCCGCTCCACCCAGAGCGGAATAAGTAATTTTACGATTTCCCAATCATAAAAAATGGGTCGATATTTAAGGTTAAGCATCGCTTTCTGAGGTCAGTCTGTG
Organism: Melanchra persicariae; assembly: GCA_947386135.1. Classification (NCBI taxonomy): domain Eukaryota; kingdom Metazoa; phylum Arthropoda; class Insecta; order Lepidoptera; family Noctuidae; genus Melanchra; species Melanchra persicariae. Next base: position 358,068 of record OX376668.1, on the reverse strand, counting down.
GATGGGTTACTATTTTAACATAGCGAGACTCGTCCTTGCTTCGGAAAGGATGCTCAGTCGTTACTCCCGGCTGTCTTTTGTAGATCTTTAGCAGTCGTTACAGATTGTTAGAAGAAACAACAAAAATCTGACTCCACTCTTTCCAACCCTACAGTGTTACCTAGTTAATGGGTTGTGGAGGTAGGCAGCCGCTCCACGTAAAATACTGGTATTCAAGTTAATCCGGTTTGACTATGCAGATGCAGATGGAGGCAGATGATGTGTCCCAGCGACTGAATTGGTTTCTTGTTTTTCTTTCAGAGGTCTCTTAGTTCCAGCAGTCTAGTTTTGTGTCTGGTTGATGGCAATACACTCGCCCTCCTTTAACATGAACTGGAGATCATCGTCCACTCACTCCACATAAGATGTGACGAACATTTGCTGCTTGTGTGGCGAGGCCGTTATCTGCCTGTTAAGTCTGCAGTTTGACCGATTAAATCGGAGCTATCGAAAAGGGCTACTAATGGACGCACGCAAACTTCCCTACTAATATTATAAATACGAAAGTTTGGCTTGGATGTTTGTTACTCAATCACGTTAGAACTGCTGAACGGGTCTAGGTACAATTTGCCACAGAGATAGATTATAGTCTGGAATAGCACATAGGCTAAGCTTTTACCCGGAATTAGGTACCCTTGTGATAATTTCAGGCAGCCACGCAGACGAAACCGCTGGCAGAGGCTAGTATGTAATAAACACACTAGTAATCCATACATATAATCTGTAACACAATTACCGGCAGACAGCGTCAGGTGTCGTCAGGCGTCGCTCGCAGCTGCGTCCGCCGCAACTGTTTGCGCCGCCGCCGCGCTCTCGACGCGCGTCAATCACTCGTCTGTAAACAGCTTAACATCATTATCGGCTGCTGCGGCGACGAGCGATGAGTTGTGACGCTCTAGGTCACCGTGAGGTTATTATTGTTACACGGTGTTACAGGTATGTTGTATGTTGTAGATAGATGTAACCAATAGTCGAGTCCTAAGTGACAGTTCACTGCTGAAACAATGTCCACTGATTCTTTTCAAATGTTTAAACAGAACTTTCTATGAACATGTGTTTTGGTAAGAATTAGAGGATGGACACCAAAAGAAAGGATTAAGGATTTTAAAAATAGTTCGGAAGGTGTGTTTCACTAATATTACGTGAGACGTATGATCCCAACCAAGCATGGCTAAAGGAATATACTACTATTAACAACTAGAGATCTTAGCCAGGTGTTGAGAAGAGGCTAAATAATATTTACGTGTCAGAAAGGCTGCAACATTGAAATGGAATAGATTTCTTTTTTCTATCCTCCAAAAGTTTTTATTAGCTCAAACGTATTTTGTTTCAGTTCCTTAAGTACTTCTGTATAACGTCCCTTATAACGAGTTAAGGCTTTTTTTTACTATTTATAGGCACGCGTTTGACCACTGTCACACCTGATGGTAAGCGATGATGTGGTCGAAGATGGAGCACGCTTGCCTAGAAGTAACCTATTCACTCTTGACTTAAAGACTCCCAGGGTGTAGCTATCAGGAAACATAGACTCTGGCAGGTTTAAACTGAAAACTCATCACCTAAAAGTTGTTCATAGTAAAATTATGAATACAATGACCAATTTTCCGGTTTAGCGTTACTTCAGCTACCTCTGTATGAGTGAATTCCTATTAAATAAACACACATTACGTTCAACTCAATAGAGATAAGCCTCGCAGTACAAGCGTAATGTTTGATCTCCAAAATATGTAACACGTTGTCTGCAACAAAACGATCACCGATATATACATCAGTGACGCTGTCAGCATGCTCAGGAACACGGACGTATTGATGGTCGACCGTCAAGTCCGTCAAGTCAGCCACGCTGACACAACAGAAGTGCCACTGTTTAAAAAGCAAGACATTTTACTGAAAGTGGTAGGTAACTTTTGGTTTCGGATTTATTTTGGTTGGAGGTTGTCCAACCATGTGGGATCCACCTCCAGTCAACTAGATGCAGCTGAATACCAGTATACAGGGTGAATTTTTAAAGTGTGCGAGGATGGTCAGATCCGAAACTATGAGGAATATCGAAAAACACTGAAATATTGGAAAAAAACAGCCTGTATTATCACTCTATTCGAAAGTATCACTATTAAGGATCAAGATCTGGGACGTAATACCACATGGCAAACTAAATAAAAGGAAAAGCTCATTGTTGACAAAATACTTTTTTTTAATTTTCAAAAACAAAATATCAACAGATGATATTTTGTTTTTCAAAAATCTATGATGCAGTTTTAGTTTTCATCAAAATCAGGCTCGAAAATCTACGCCTGCATCAGATTTTAGAAAAAATGTCACTTATGTTTTAGCCATTCTTTACATAAAGAGTTTGTACTGATTTGTTTTTTTCACCGACTTCAAAAAGGAGGCGGTATAACTATGTTCGACTCGATGTATTTTTTTTCATGTATGTTCACCGATTTCTCCGTCAATTTTATTGTGGACCGATTTTCAATTTTTTTTTTTTTTTTTTCGAAAGTATAATATTTAAGTGTACCTGTTAAAAATATTTATTAAGGATCAGTAAATGTACATAAGTGTACCTTTTACCTTCACGAACATTACGGCCATGCTCGGACACGTGTCGAGTATATGTGACGTCACTCACGCTTGACACGTGTCCGTCAGCATGTCGCTACGTTGTTGTAAGTGTCAGCCTGTAGTGGGGTACAGTTGCAGGTTTATCGAGGGAAAGGGGCTTTTATTTGTAGGGGAGGTGTTACTAAGTGCAACCTATTTGGTCTGTGCTAAGTACATATGTTCTGATTTTGATGGTAAAACATACTCGTAGGTTTATTGGTAGTCGTTGATTTATTGTGGTTTCACTCTTTCAGGAGAGATTAAACAAGGAGGGATCTAAAATAGAAATTAAACGTAAGGACCACTAACCAAGGATAACACACCTTAAGTGAAAAATATTATGGTTGACACCAAAGAAGCCCGTTTTAACGATTTCAATTTCAATAACTGCCTCCGTGGTCGAGTGGTTTAGGCGTTTGCCTTGTTACCCGGTGGTCGTGGGTTCGATTCCCACGGGAAGCATACTTTGTAAAGTTGTTTCCTGGCTTGAATCACCTGATTGTCTGATAAAAAGATGATTCCTTGCTTCGGAAGGCACGTATAAGCCGGTGGTCCCGGCCGCCAAATGGCAGTCGTCAAACCAACATTTATGGGTTAGAAAGACGAAGACGAAAGACGAGTTCAAGCAGGACAGTTTTGTTTTTGCTCTACCTTCGCCAATAGTATTTAAACGCGTGTTGTATTATATCTTTCTCTCTCGATTATCTTTGGGAAAAGCATTCAAACTATTAATCAAAGAATGAGCATTGCCATTCAACGTGGCAATGCTGCCAGCCTTCTGGGCACGTTTCCGGATGACAGCGATGCGGATTAATACTTCGATGCCTGTGTGTATTTTATTTTTGTGTATTACTAATTTTGTGTATATAGTTAAGTTTTAAAATAGAATTGTTTTAATTTAATAATAGATTAATCAATCCACTACTAAGTATACAATCATCATCAGCATCAAATCCCCTGAACACATTACCGTCAAATGTTAATTAGGTACATAAGTAAGCAGCATGTACAACAACCACCCGGCTGTAATGTCTCACCTGCTCACCGTTATCAGTCGGTACATAACAACAGATAATGGCAGAACATTAATAATCCGCGGAGTATAATGGCGGCACGGAATCACCTGGTGAGGCGAGCGGTGACGCGGGATAACATGCAGTGATGTGTCTATTGACTGGTAAATAGGTACTTAGTTTATATTAGTGTTCTAGATGCTACATTGATTCATTGTTTTTTGTTTCAGCTCGAGATATGGTGAAGACAAGGTTTTGATTCGTTTACACTGTCCTCTCAAATGAATATGGATGGATACATTGTAAAATCAGGGTTCCGTAGTAAAACAAGGAACCCTTATAGTTTGGCGTGTCCGACCGTCCGTCCGTCCGTGGTTATACTCAGAGACTATTGGCGCTACGAAGCTGTAATTTGGCTTGCTTATGCATAGGTACCTGTTAATCTGTAAAGTTGTGTAATTAAATCTGGAAACACTTTAATTTTAAGGTACCTCCCATACAGTGACGCGGAACAACATGCAGTGTTATGTTTGTAAAATATATCTAAATACAACGTGTAACAGAATAAAAGCAATGCCTACTCTTTACTATGGGACCAACAGCCTAATTTCATCTTAGTAGGTCGAGTAGTTTTCGAAATTTCGTGATTAATCAGTGAAGTAATGAATGAGTGACCTGTCGCTTAAATAGAAAACGTGTAACAGAATGAACGACATACATGAAAAGGGGTCAATGTACTCATCATTATGAACAACTTTTACTGTGGGACTGAATGGGACCAACACCGAAATCGCCTAAAAAATGATCTGTTCAGTACATTTTGTCGACTCGTAATGCGCACAGAAATATATGGAGCCAGTAAATTTTTTATCGAGGGAGGGGGGGTCTTCATTTATACCGTAATAGGTTGACAGTGAAATTGAAGTGGCAGTGGGCAGGGCACATTGCTCGCAGAACAGATGGTCGATGGGGCTGAAAAGTTTTGGAGCGACCGCGTACCGGAAGACGCAGCGTTGGAAGGCCTCCCACAAGATATACCGATGGATGCGAGACGCACAAGACCGGTTGTTGTGGCGACGCTTGGGGGAGGCCTATGTCCAGCAGTGGACGTCTTTCGGCTGATATGATGATGGTGATGAGGTTGACATTTGGAACTTTCACAGAGTGCGTATTGTCACCTGATAAGTGTGTCTTAAAGCAATAAGGTAAATGATGTGTTCTCCCAAAATAAAAATTAAATTAAAAGATACTAAACTCGGGCGCCAGGGAGATTCACACAATATATAATAAAAGGTTGCCGGAAAGAAGTAATCGGAAGAGTCAGACTTTTAATCTGCCGGTGGGAGGCTAAACAAAGAAAATCAAAACAACTATTTTATCTTTTCTCCATTTAATGGCCCGTAGCTTTAAAACTTTTAACCAATAAACTAAAATTATAATATGGGTTAAGTTAACCTAAATTAATAGCTATAATAAATTAATTAGGAATGTGATATTACTGCATCTTGCACTAAATGAGTTAAGATTTAATAGAAATAAAAAAATTCTACCAGATTGCTGGTTTTAAAAATAATTAAAACGAAACAATAGAAGCGATGATGGAAGTCGGATGCAGGCCGTAGTGTTCCAAAAAAATATAAGTAATAATTTCGGATATTTTAAATCCAAAATTGAAGAAAATTAAAGTAATTTGAAAAAAAAAAACTGGAGAAAGAAAAAAAACGCCAACAGGGGGCTGTAACAAAATATTAAAACGTTAAGAAAAGTCATTAAAATGCGAACACGTGTAAGCGTTTTGGCTAAAACTTACCGTTTTCTTCAAGTAAATAAATTTTGATGCGCATACGCAGCCAATCCTATAGTATGCATGCGAGCAAAAACCATCAAAATCTGAAAATTAACAATCCGTCTAATAAGATTCTATCACGAGACGCAGACATTACAATGTCCTGAAGAACTCAAACTTACCGAAAATTAAGGTCAATCCTTCTCACAAAATCGTTCTAGGTCCGTTTGAAAATCATTGCCTTTTCATAAAGGCCAAAATATCCGAGATAACTACGGATTAGAAGAAATATTGGCGAGCGATTCAAAATTATCGACCGGCCATTTCTAAATCACGGTCGTAGAGTGCCTCTGTCAAAAGCGACAGCTGACAGCTTACGTCAAAACTAGATTATTGTCGTTCGGAAATCGACTAAAACCATAAAGCATGTGACGAGGTAGAAAAAACTCGTTACAGTATTTTTACTGCCACTAGGTAAATGAAACAATAAAAATATAAATTCAATTAAAAATAAGTTTTGGTACGAATCCCTTTGTGTACGACTCCGAATTGCACCTGGCCAGTTATAGCCACCTAACTTGAATAAATGTCTTTTGATTTTAAGGAGTTCTCAACAGCTTTCAAGCTATCATTAATTTAATTTCAACATTCTCCACCTGACTGTAGATGTTCAGAATATCGTTTTCATGGGAATCACCCATGCTACACGTCGCTTGTTTGTTTACTGTTAACTCCACGCTATTGACAGCGAGTGAGCCATATCTCGCGCTGCGCTGTCAGTCATCGCGGTGTGATTGGCGTTCCATTAGCTGTCTGTCGGTCCTGCGCGCGCCGACTCGCCCAATGCGGCCAGGGGACTGATGCCAACGGTATTTGTGGCTAATGTGACAGATGAACCGAACGTTATGACGAGTCTGTATCTATTTATATAAATAAATAGATACAGTACAATATTGAAGTCTCAAAGTGCCAAATACATATATGAAAATGTATATAATACCTACGATACTTGTAACAAAAACTATTTTTACGATTCCGAACCTCTGTGTAGAAAAACGGAACCCTTGTACGATCATTCGGTTGTTTGTCTGTCTGTATGTCACAGACGATTTCACCGGACCAACTAGACCGATTCAGTTGAAATTTGATTCATATGTCGTGGATTGATGGCGCCATGGTGTAACGGGCAGCGCCATCTAACAATAGTTTTGTGAACTAATAATTGCGAGGACTGGGGAAGGGACGGAGTGCTGCGACACTTGGACTCGGACAGTCTTGGCATACGCTCGTTTACCTACAAACGTGTTTGTTTCTCATGTTGTAAGATCGTTAGTCTAAATAAAGTTGTTTTGATTCAAACTATTTTCTTGTTCGAGTACCCACGGCAGTGCCCACATCTAACTAAAACTATGTCGGATCGTGAAGAGGACCCGATGCTTTGCGTCTCAGCCACCAACGACGCGACACATATAACCTTCTGCGAACCAAATACGGATGCTTAACGAAAATCAGGAAATTTTGAAAATGGGGACACTTTATACGGGGAAAATATTAAAATTAAAAAATAAGTTATCCTAAATGTACCGTGTGATCCCTTTAATCAAAGGGCTAACCGAAAAAGTCTCAAAAGTATTTTTTCTCATAATTTCAAAATATTAATTGACCATTCACCCTCCCTTATCTCCGAAACTACATAGCTTAAACGGTTGATTAATTAATAGGTAATTAGATAGATAATTTACCTAGAGATTACAAGAAAAATTAAATCAAGTCAATGATTTTGAAGTACTTAACGTGTTAAATAAATACTATTCAGCCTCACACTGGCTGGCTTTGTTATTGACAAGCTCGCGTTTGAGCACAACCTCACCTCATGGAACCCATGGTGTGCTCGATGGAGCACGCATGCCTAGAACTAATCTATTCACTCTTGACTTAAATAAACTTGGGCGAATTTCTAACTGTCAGAAAATTCACAGAATCTCTCAGTTTCAACGGACATAGAAGAATTGAAAGAAGTCTTGTCGAATTTTCATGCATCTATTTCTAAGACTTCAGCCCACCTCTTTCTCGCTGTATGTAAACGTGAGCAGCCATAACATTGTAATGTGCTGTGCGCAATAATTACAGGTAATCGCAGTCGATCGCGCATTAATGTGGCACGCCTACACCAAGGTAATTGGCTCCAGTGCGCGCACGCGCCGGCTGGCTGTGATCACACCACCACGCTACCACCACCGACCGGAATGAGGTCGAGTGAGGACTACTGGGGACACTCGACTGTATTGATACGTGAATTTGGGTTAGTTTAGAATGAGTTATATAAAATAGCACATCTACATACGTCACGTGTATTCCCGGAATTAAATGTAATAATTTAATTTCATTTATAAAACATTTTTAATCTAACCTAGGTAAGTACTTCATTATTTAGAAACTTATATCGCAGTAAAAAGGGGAGGGGAAGAACTCATAGGACATCGAAAAAGTCGTCCACATTGCTATCAACAGGAAAAGTGTCCAGAACACTGGCCGCATTACCACGTTGAACGGCATTGCTGATTCGTTGACCAAAGAAAAGGCCAGCTCTCTTCTGGTCACGAAAAACTCGATGAGCACTCGGACTCCTTGACCCTAGTGTTTCAACCCCAAACGGCTCAAATACATATAAGGAAGTTGTATTTGCGCCGTTTGAGATTTTCTGCACCCGCAGCAGCCGCCCCAGCAAAACAAGGCGGGTTCTGCTGCTGCTAAGAAGATGGGATGGCGCAAGGGTGTCGACACATGTTGCATCCCACAGCAAAGGCCACAAAGACCACATTGACAGCGATGTGACGCGCCGCTAGGAGCGCCCAGACGCAGACATGTAGCGATCCGGAAGGTTTTGTCACTCTGCATAGTACCTATGTTAGGTGACGGTAATGCCTGTAGCCAGAGGTTCGACTCCCATTCATTCACAGCTAGCAGGCGAGCACGCTCAGTAGTGATGGTTAACGTATTTAAGAGGTTATTTCGTACCAACCTGGAGAGCGGCTCGTCCCACTGTCTCTGGGAAGATGGGTTCTCGGGTCGCGTAACGCCGTATTCGGGCAAGCCATTTTCCAAGCATTCACTGTTTCGGTCAAACGTGGCCTAAGCCACCCTCAATGGTTGACCTATCAACCAGTCACGGTGGTGGCACGCAGAAATATGACCTCCAAATGGCGATTTTGTTATGATTCATTTTATGAATTGCCACCCTGTATGGAAGCAATTTTAAAGACATATTCACGATAAAAGATATTTCCTTTATTGAATCTATCACCTGGTCAATGAAACCGGAATAACTGAGTGCGCAAGCAACCCTTGAACAGGAATCATTATTATTTATACCGCGTCCTAGAAAGCTCTATTGCATTTTTCCCATAATGGCATTTTCCTGCAACACATCAACACAACTTCATTTCACCGTAATCTTGTTCTAAGCGGAAGCAAAACAACAGGCAATCGCCTTTCGATATTAAAAGTCGAGCGTGTCGTATAGACGCCGATGACATTAACCTGAGCGCTGATACCATTGGGGGCAATCTGTGCGACAATGGTGAGCGAAACAGGCGCGCGAGGCACAGACCGCGTAGCCGTGTGCTCGGGTAACACCGTAGCGATAGTGTATGCTAAGTACGCGCGCGGCACGGCACACATTACTTGGAAAACTTGCTTATGTTAAACCGTGTATATGGTGTGGACCTGTGCTATCTAGCTTGATACTGTTTTTCTTTTCTGTAGAGATGAATTTATACTGGGAAGAATCAAACTTACCCTGTTTACTAGCCGTTTTGATTAAAATTTTATAAGCAGAAATCAGAAACTCGAGTCTTAATGCGATTAAATTTTAATCGCATTGCCAAGAATCGTGCTAAAAAGTTAGACAACTGGTAAATCGATGATGAGACGTAGTTGTTTTGTGTTGTCATCATTTCAGTCGGAAGATGTCAACTGCTCGACATCTGTAGGTCTCCCGCAAGAGTTACCACATCGACCGCTCCTGTGCGTCTTGCATCCAGCAAATTCACGCGGTCACGGGAACTTATACTGAAAACCTAAAAAGTTCCTTTGTATTCAAATGCATTCAGAAGGACAAGAAATTATTACCATTAATGATATACCTACTGAATTGAATCTACAGTAATTGGTATTTCCTGTAACCACTCCAGATATTATAAAGCGGTCGTATTTTTATAGAAAGTAATCAAACTAAGTACGAGAAGGAAACTAAAGGAATTTATTATTATCGAACCTTCATTTTATTCTCTTACACTTGGAAAATTGTTCACTCATTTTCAGTTCTCAATTTCTTGGAACTTTTTATTTCATACAAGCTTGTAGTAAGAACAATTTAAATCCTTGAAAAATATTACAATGCTATCGTTACTAGGAAGTGGACTTGCTATTGTTATTGCTTCCCGCGTCGCAACCTCGCCACGTCGTCTTCCTTCATTGTCTATGGTCACGTACGATTTTAAAGTTGTCATAACTTCGCACAAGATTTTTCATCTTGACGTCCACTCAATGGTCTGCAATTGAAGAATACGTTTGATTTATTTTTTTTTAATGAAAAGGACTTCAGTAGAGCCTTCTTTTTATGGATAGGAAATCATCAAATGACTTCCTCCGCTCTGGATGGCGCGTGAGGGAGCGTCAGATTCTTATTCACTAAAACCCATCCATGCTCCTCCTAGTGCCTTTTGTGTTTCAGGTCCGCGGTGACTCTTTCGAACAAAACCTGCAACCCTGGCAGGTCAGTAGGGCCTGGTGTTCTTCTATTGGACTGATATTTTTCCCTAACTTTTTTCCGTGGCACGTCTTTGAAACCATGTACGTTGGAAGGAATAATATTCTATAGAGCAGTTTTCTACTGGACCTAAACCAAAAAAAAACGTGTTTAGTACTTCCAGAAACGACCTCTTGCAAACAAACAAAAAATTCTAAGTCGTAACAACTCATATTATATTATCTTCCCGTGACCGTATAGAGTAGAGCACATTCACGGCAATTTATTCTTTGTCAAGAATCACTCGGGAACACAATGTGCCAGTCAATTAATTTTTGTACACAATATATTCGCCAACACAAAAATTCAAGAACACACTCAGCATAAAACTTTCTTCTAACATTTTGAACTCTATTCCCTTGTGATAAAGTGTATAAACATCAATTGTTATACAATGATCGAAATTGGCGTATTTCAGTAGAAATATTTGCTGAACATAATTGTCGTCATTCAATATTCGTCTTTTGAAACGTTTCTTGAATTAAATATAAAACGTTGGTATGACGCCTCCAATCTGTTGTGATTGACGGAGAGCCATTGTGTTGAACAAATGGTTCGGAGGCACGCCCGACTACGCCCGAGTCGCGACGAACTGTCACGAACACACAACTGCTGGATCAAGGCTGAGTTTCGTTAGAAATATCTGTATTGTTTAATTGTCAGAGTCCTGGGGGAGTCGTGGCTAAGTCGTAACAGCCGCACGGGTCAATTGATTAGGTTGAGCTACGCTTGCCGAGGTGGATGTGTGCACCCATCCACAGATCGACTCCTAGGTCCATGGTCATCAAGGTGACATAGCATAGGTTCCCCGCCTCGGTAAATACTTCGTTCGTCATTTTCAGAGAAACTGTGATCTTTGTTTATTGATCTTTCTATTATTTTAAAAGCCCTTTTGCGGTCATTTAAAACTATAAAAGTGTCTGTAACCAAAAGCCAATGAAACCATTTGCCAGAAAATGTAAAACGAATTTTGCGAAGATTTAAATGCAATGTGGTCGTATCTCTGGAATAATTTATAGATCGAAGTCGCGCGGACTTAAACCGAGACAAATTGATGGCAGTCACTGCATCAGCATAAAACTCTGTGATCCATAATGATCAATACACATTACTTTTACATTTAATGTGACACCACATCACGGGACCTGTTCAAACCTTAGAGCTCTGCAGAGCTGTAGGTACACTCTCTTTGATGAGGATGTAGTCCTAAACAGGACCTCAGGTCCAACGAAGTCGTCAGTAGGTAGTAGAGTACTATAAGTGTGAACATATCTCACGCGAAGGCGACTTCCCTCGCACGGGAGTATTGCTTTTTGCCGGTATAATGTAGCCTATGCTACTCAGCAATTTGTGTAGCTTTCTATCAATTTGATGACACGGTCGGCGCCGTGGTTGAGCGATTGACTGCTGCGCTGCGTGGCGCGGGTTCGATTCCCGCACGGAACAAATATTTGTATGGCCTACAGATAGTTGTTCCGGGTCTAGCTGTTTGTGTATGTGAATTTATATGTTTCTCAACGCACCCACGATACAGGAGAAATTACTAATGTGGGGCAAAGTTTAAAAAAATATATCGTTACATTTTTATAATCAGACCAGCTCAGCTATACACAATTATACCAAGTTTAAAGTAGGTACCCACAGATTAAGATGTCTTCGATACAAAAATCGTCTGTTGGTGTAGTTATGAAAAAAAATATTGACAAAATTTGTTATCCTCTAAGACTAGAGCCAATCTACTAGATTGACTCAAGGAATAAGATTTTTATACAAATTTCCACCCCCATTTCACCCCTTTACTGGGAGAATTTCCTAAAATCCTTCAATTCTTATCTGACGTCTCCTACTTCTACCTCTCGTCGTTTTCGAGACTTCGTGATTAATCAGTGAATGAATGAGTGATTGAGTGAAAGACACACCTCAAAAGTGGTCATACTCATCATTATGAACCACTTTTACGGGACCAACCCCGAAATCGCAAATAAAAACATGAAGTTTAAAAAACTGTAACCCGACTACAGATAAATAAGAGTGATCTGAAAAGTATGAAACAAGAAAATATTTCAGAAATAAATCAAGACAGATACGAAAATGCTCAAGTTGAAGCCGTATTTTTATTTAAAATACTAATTACAAAATACAGTCAGGTGTTAGGTTAGAGCCTTTTTGCTTACGAAAATATAAACGAAACGAAATAATGAATAGCATCTCTCAACGGTTGGATATATTTTCCTGCTCATTGGCGGAATTCCAGAGAGTGACAGTTAGTGTGTTGTCCTCTATGTAACTTATGTTGGCATGCGGAGACGTTACTTGGGACTGTTCAATCATGGACTCGAGTGGGTGGTTGATCAGTTTGTGAGGGGCGTCTCTGGATGTCGCATTGTATGACTACTTTTATTATCTTGGGTTCTGCCTGTAAAAATAATTGTATGTGTAAATAAATAAATAAATAAATAAATAAATAAATATAAGATTGCTATTTTTTTTTTATTTTAAAATTTATTATGAAAAGCCATACCGTATTTGAAATACTGACTCCAAACACCTAAGCGTCAGGTATTATAAAAACCAAATACAAATTCAAGTTTTAAGAAGTAATTGAAATACAAAATATGTATTTGTATTTTTGGGATGCATGAAGGAGCCTCCTCGTGTAGCGCAATTTGTTCCATCAGGCACTCAACTGAACCAAGCTCTCGGCGCATCCTAGACAGTCTCACCTAATAAGACTGGCCAATCCTTCCCTTGCGGTGGTAGGACAAGTGCCCGCCTGGTTTGCGACCACCCTCCCACCGAAATCCGACGTCAAGCAGGCTGCTGTGTTTCGTCGACGCGTGGGAGTACCAGTGCCTCAAGGCATCTCCTGGGCGCGCTCGCTCGATCATGGACCTCATCGATCGCTTTCCATCAGTCATGATCGAGGTCAAGAGCTAGCCCATACCTCAATAAAAAAAAATTAGAAAAAAATCAATTAAGTACCTACGTATTTAAATAACAAGTAATCCAAATATATTATGTACCGTAAATAGAAACAGAAGATTTAGTTATAATCTTTATTAAAACACTCTTGAAACAGCGTTACTTCAATCAAGCATTAAACATAACACTCGGATGTTTATCAACATAGCAACACAAATAAGACAACAACACGGATTCGTCCCTACTCCTCAGCTAAACAATAATCTAGTTCTAGTACGGAAGGGTCAGCTCGTCCCGCCGCCGCCGCGCGGGGCGACCACAGCGCTCCGCCGCGGAGCCCGGCGCGGCGGAGCGCCATCGGGTCACGATGGCAAACGTGGCGATGTGCCGACGCTGCCCGACGAGCACTCGGGCTGTATCGCTGTTCGTTATTGTACCAGGTGGGTAGCAAAGTGACAGTGTTAATTGGTAGCTTTGCTAAGAAACTGGAATATGGAGAGTCTTGGAACTGGTAATCTAGAACATAGTCTGGAAAATAGTTTATCAGAAACCATTTGAGTAAGAGTTTGTTTTGTTAGTGATGCACTTACGAAGTCATATAAATAAGTAATACACATGCCTGTTACTTGAAAAAAATAGTATGCAAGTATCTCGTATGCTGTTGTACCATAAAAAGTTCTGACTGGTGGATGTAGCTATGGCATGCAAGCCACTCGCAAGCCAGTCATTCATAGAGCAGGGAGGGACACGGACACTATCATAACCTGTACGAAACGTTCCTTGTATATGTAATCCCGGCCTCGTACAAACAACGTATTTAAAATGTGGAGCAAGTAGCCACATATTAAATGACACAATTTGCGACCTCTAAACATTATCAAAATAAATCTCACATCCCTCAATCATCATAATATACCTCATTAAGGGTAAGGCGTCACCGTCACCGACCATCACGGCCGCAGAAGTGATCTCGTCAAATAATTCAATGTCCTGTAGCAGTGGAGCAGCGGTGCCAACTTTCAGACGTGTCTCCACGCGCGCGCGGAGATGACGCGAATGCAATAAACCAAACTGTGTCAAACACATTACCATGACGGATAGGGCTGGCAGCGCCATCTATCAGTGAGGTGTTGTAAACTTATATTTTCACCTGAGACAAAAACTGTATTGTTGAGATTTATATTTTGTCGTAAGATTATTTTAGGTTATGCCAAAGCTAGGCCTGCAACCCAAATGACCAACACCCCGTGCTAACACCCTTTCAATCACAAACGAAATTCATTATGGTTGGAATGTTCGTGCTTGATCTATATCAAGCACGAACATTCCAACAAATATAGAAAAGGAAAAAGGAGCAGCGTACCTTTTTCATATTTGACATTGAACAGAGCTAATAAAAGCAGGAATTATGTAAGGTTTTAAGTTAATTCGATGCAGAAATGTGTTTTGTTATCAATGGTGCCATTTTAGCGCTTTCGTATTTATCTGTGGTAGAAAATTTTATTAAAACTGCATAAATTAAATGCCTTCTCATTTTGTAGAAACTACAATGGAAGGAATCTTTCATCGCATCTTGATAGGGTCACAATTTACTTCAACGTGTCCTTCAGTACTTTCACTACACGCTGTCATGATCAATTTCACCTCCGGAGCAACACATGACAAGAAGCTCCTCTATAAGTCGACAGCCCTATCTCACCGTACCGCCCGCCAGCACTACCTCCACCTACGTAGCACACGCTCGGTACGCGTCCGACAAATTGAAACGCTGCGATTGCTCATTTAAGAAGAGATGGCGACGACATCAGTTCACAGCATCTCGAGATGTTCTTGAAGAGAAATAGTTTTATGTGAGGGTGGATTCTGGACAGGTGGGATAGAAAATAGTTTGCCTTGTACAGTTTACTAGGGGCTTTATTTTTATTCTTGGGAATACGAGTACCTATTAGGTTTACTCACTGAAGTTTATTGAGATGTTGTTAGTATGATTAATCTATACATATAATAAAACAGTAGAAAGTTTGTGTCTGTACGATTTTTATCAACTTTTCATCATGGGTGTTATTTTCATGGTTTTCGGGGTCGCCAATAACGATTACCGGGTCAAAATCGAAATCCAAGATGGCGCCCACGAGATTTGACAACTTTTCATCATGGGTGTCATTTTCATGGTTTTCGGGGTCGCCAATAATCGAAATCCAAGATGGCGCCCACGAGATTTGACAACTTTTTATCGTGGGTGTCATTTTCATGGTTTCCGGGGTCGCCAATAACGATTACCGGGTCAAAATCGAAATCCACGATGGCGCTTACGAGATTTGACAACTTTTCATCATGGGAGTCATTTCAATGGTTTTCGGGGTCGCTAATAACGATCACCGGGTCAAAATGGAAATCCAAGATGGTGCCCATGAGATTTGACAACCCTTTTTTTCTTAGAAGCTCCGCTGTCACAGGGCTTCGCCACCTGTCCGTGGGTGTTATAATAATAAATGGCCCATCTTAGCGTTACTGTAGCTTTAGCGTTTTACATTTCCTAAGCTTAATAGCTTAGGAAATGTAAAACGCGCGCCTGGTGATAAAGATTGTAATAAATTGTCATTCTTCAAAATCATTCTTCCGCGGAGAATCTTAACACCGCAATTCTTAAAATGAGATCAAATGCACAACGCACATCACATCTATAGAAAATGGAGTTGAACTGTCAAAACATTGGTTTGGATTTCTTTTTTATTGTATTGATAAATAGGAATAATATATTTTTTAAAATTTTTAATTTTTCTTAGATATAAATAATCACATTTTTAAGACATTATAAGTTCCAATTTATTAATCAGTTTATTGTGACGAAACTTGGGGGAGGCCTATGTCCAGTAGGTAGTGAACGTCTTTCGGCTAATATGATGATGAAACAAACAAAATTACTATTTAGACTTCTTACTATACTATCTTACTACTATTTATTTATTTATTTTACAACTGCCTGTGATGGGAGACAAATATATTATAAAAAAAAGATAAATTAACCAGAATAAAAACAGGATTCCACGCGGACGAAGTCGCGGGTAGCAGCTAGTCGATAATAATGAGAAGGTTGAAATAAATTGCCTGTTACTTACAATTAATATTTATTTTCGGTAGAAAAATCTTATAACAAATGCTGGTTAAATAAGTACAAACTTTTCTAGAATTCTTTATAGATTTGTGGTCAAAATAAAACGCAACGACATACTTAAGATTATAATTAGTTTTTGTTTATTTTGTAAAACGTTTTTCTAAGTAGATTTTCAGCATTGCGCTATAAAATACTGAACAGTTTTTGTTATAAAGCACTAAAACAAGTTCAACAATAACACGAAGTTGTGCAATTAACTCAACGTTATGAGTGACAAATGAGAGTACAAACTACTTATTTACATGAAATATACTAAAAACTGCGTTAAAAGTAAATGAAAGTAAATCATTTTAATGTTTGGTTGTTACCGATAAATAACTACTATCATTCACCAGGGCAGAGCAATCATTACTATTTTAGTCAGTGTATTACCACTGCAACTAAAAATTATACATCACTAGCTGTCCCCCACGGCATCGCTCCCGTCAACTGGCTAGCTACCTACCTACCCTACACCTACCCTACCCTACACCTGCCCTACACCTACCCTACCCTACACCTACCCTACACCTGCCCTACACCTACCCTACAACTACCCTAAAAAAAAAAAAAAAAAAATCAGCCAAATCGGTTCTGCCGTTCTTGAGTTATAAAATTAGAACGAAAAGTGGCATTGATTTTTTATATATAGATTTGCACACATTATTATGAAAAATATGTATTAATGCTACTATAGTCGTAACATGTTTGATACTAATACACCATGCATC
Source organism: Melanchra persicariae (assembly GCA_947386135.1). Classification (NCBI taxonomy): domain Eukaryota; kingdom Metazoa; phylum Arthropoda; class Insecta; order Lepidoptera; family Noctuidae; genus Melanchra; species Melanchra persicariae. The sequence continues at coordinate 341,009 of OX376668.1, read as the reverse complement.
TAAGTACTTCGTAGCAGCTTGTAGCACTTCGTAGCAACTTTAAGCAGATTATAGCACCTCGTAGCACTCCGTAGCAACTCGTAGCGCTTCGTAGCAACTCATAGCACTTCGTAACACCTCTAAGCACTTTGTAGCAGCTTGTAGCGCTTTGTAGCACCCCGTTGCACTTTGTCGCAACACGTAGAACTTCGTAACAGCTCGTAGCACTTCGTAACACCTCTAAGCACTTTGTAGCAGCTCTTAGCGCTTTGTAGCACCCCGTTGCACTTTGTAGCACCTCGTAGCATTTATAGCACCTCGTAGCACTTCTTAGCAGCTCGTAGTACCTCGTACCATTTCTTAGCACCTCTTGGAACCTCGTAGCCTCATAGCGCTTCGCAGCATCTTGTATTGCCTTGATGCACCTCATCGATTCTAGTAGCACTTCATAGCACCTCGTGGCACCTCGAAGTAACTCGCCACCACTACAAAACGAAGGAATAAAGATATCATTATAGCACACAAACAAAATAAGTTTTGTGTTTAAATTGAATTAGTTAAAAGTTATTGTCGTCTTATAACGTACTCGTAACAGTGGAGTGGGTCTAATTGGTCTTCATCTTAAAAGTCCTGTGTGAAAAGGGTCAATCTCACAGCTTTTGTGTTTTATTAACATCACTAAAACATTTCTGCCTTTTCAGAAATCCTTTTCAGATTATCCTGAGAAACAGTATAGAGTCAAAAGTTTCTATACCTCTTAAGTCTGTAAATTTCATAATAAAAACTTGCGATACTTGTTACCGGACAAAAGTGCCATTGCCCGTTTTTTTAATGGTACTCGTATAATGGAGTGTGCTAGCTAACATGTTGTAAATAATATTTAATTTTATGATTTCCATGTTGTTGGATACATATTTATTTCTTTTTTGTTCGTGTCTTAAAATACTTTGCGTACTATTGTTTAATTGAAGTTCTTAAAACGTAACAGACAGATGTGTTGCTGGGGAGCTTGTTGCGCCACTTCTTCTTCCCAGCTAAAACACTAGGAAGTGGTGATGGGTGGGCGTTTTGGGGGACTGTCTTTATGTAAAATTTGATGTTCAAAAAGTGCTGGCTCTCAGCCTAATTTGAATAAATGACTTTTGATTTTTGATTTTGTCAGTAACACATTAACATCTAATGAAGCTGCGACATAACATAATCGCTGTATTACAAACAACAGCTAATTCACAAGGTTATCGTAAGCCAATCTGGACGCTGATCGAACAGCGAGCTTCTCATTATAACTGCGGTGAGAATGCGGACCGCAACTGCCACGCAACTGCCACGCAACCGCCACGCAAACTCCACGCAGCTGTCCCGTAACAGAGACGTTTCTACTGAATCCAATACTAACTAAAAATTATTATTGCATGTAGGTATAGCGTTTCTTAAAGTCAAAATTATCATTGCATAATCTACTAAATACTATATTGTGGCCACTTGTTGAACAAAACATCACGCCTGAACCGCTCGATGTGCTCAGCAGAGGCACAATATAATACTAGCGTAGCAGAGCTCTGGGAACGGGATCACATTGCCCGGTAGTCATGTTTATGACCCATTCAAGGTGGTCCGTGTATAAATAATAATAGCTGTAAGGTTAAGCAACATTCGCTGAGGTCGGCTCGTGGATGGGTGACTATCTGAACATAGAGAGATTTTGCCGTGAGTCACGGCGCGCACGTTAAGCCACTGATGCCGGCTGTCACTTGTTGATCTTTGACAGTCGGTACGGGTTGTCGGAAGCCAGAAAATCAAACACCAGTCGTGCCATGCAGTACCGTGAAACCCAGCTACTGGATTTTGGCATCAGTGTAGCCAAGCGGTGTTGCGTTCCCAGGTACTGGTTGTAGAGATTAGACAGGCATCCGCTCCTTGTAATACTGGTACTCAGCTGCATTAGGTTAGACTAGAGGCCGACCCGAAAAAATTCGAGGCAGGTTGGCGTGTCCATTTCCAAACGAACACAAACGCAAACACAGAGCTACGACTAAAGTACATTTCGCACGACCTTGGCATTGAACTCATTACCTCTCACTCGCCACTTCTCACTCTAAACCATTGGGATATAAGCGTCTATTACACCACTGTACTACATTGTCATCTAATTACATTCCTTACAGCCCTAATACTGTTCAAACAAGAATCGAAACACGCGCTGACCGCGTAAATCTGTTCTGAATAATTCATACCGCCGCCGCGCCGGTGACGCCCGGCTTTGTCCGCCGATATCCTGCGCATTGTGCACACTGGCCGGTCATTGTGCGCCCTGCCCGGCCCGGACAACGCAGGTAGCCCCACAAATGTTAATTAAACCTCATATTTCGGTTACTGTTGAGATTCTCGTTCAGCGCGACGTCTGTGTGGACGATTATTGTTTCGACGGCGACTAGTCGATGGATAACAGATACCATAACAAACAAGTTCTAGTTTTCAACTAGCTTATTCCCGCTGCTTTGCACGCGTTACGTGAGTCACCGGGGCCCTGGAACGCAAATGGCACTACGAGGAGCACGGATGGGTTTCAGTCAGTAAGAGTCTGACACTCCCTCCTGCTCCACCTAGAGCGGAAGAAGTTATTTAATGATTTCCTACCGTTAAAAATAAGTTAGCATCTCTGCACCAAAATTCTTGAAAATCGGTTCTGCGATTTAGGTGGGAAAACATAACAAGCAAACTCACTTCCGCATGTTTATAATACTACCGGTTAGGATTTACAAACAACATCTGACGTTGGTCGTGCGTTATTTCCTTACGAACTCTTGTGTTTCAGGTTGCTACTATCATAATAATACCGCCAACATATTCACAACAACAGTCAACACAACATAGTCACGAGAGAACGTGTAGTCTCGGGCAAACCTAGTACACACATAATAACGTCGCACCCATATTTCATTAATTGTGTTTTAAGTGCCATAGGGTAGATAGAGTCCATTGCAATATACTGGACTCAAATCTACACTTCAGTTATAACTGAGAAATTCCTCATTAGAACAATCTAGTACCACTACGACGAGTAATCCAGCCAACTCAAAAATGCAAAAGCTGTTCATCGCCGAGGCTTGACCTTTCATCTCAACGTTTCTCCCCGACTGATCGCTCACTCGAACACGACACAAAACTCCGCACAGAATCCACAACTCACTTACAATGTTCTTATTCGTCAAACGATTCCAATTTCCCGAAAAACAAAGTATTCAATAAACCGCTCTCAACTTCCCTATTGATCTTCTGAATCTTTCAAACTCCAAACTTGGGACTATTCATCTATTGCATTGGTTCTCAACCTGTGGACCGCGGACAATCAATCAATCTTATAAGCCTTTCCTTAAATATGTTGGTGTCGACTTCCAGCCGGATGCAGCTGGAAACCAGTATTATACATGAAGCGGCTGCCTATCTGACCTCCACAACCCAGTAACTGGGTACAATACTGTACTTCTTGGCAAAATTGAAGGTAAAAAAAAATTGTCTTCGAAAGGTTTTAAGTTTCAAACTTTTCAATCCAGAAAAAACATCGATGAAAACAGATTTTGTATGCTAAACGTTTTAATTAAGCTTAGTGTAGTTTTAGAGAGTCACAGTTTATTTTTCTTTTGGACTTTTGGTTTAACTAACAAGGAAGAAGTTAAAATGGTCCCAAATTAAAAAGTGTTGGACACCACTGCTCCATTCTAACGGTTCTCTCAAGCAGAACATTTAATTTGTAAAGTGTTCAATCATTTTTTCGTCGCCATTGACGAGCGCTCAATGGGGGGTAAAATTACCCCTTTCTGAGGGTAAGTGGGTGATTTGTGCGAGAGTGCGGCCATCGAGGTCGATGCTTATGTATAACGTGTGCTCTACTTTATGTTAAGTGTGGTGTGCACGGGACGATGCTGCATTTTGTGTCTGAGTGAATGTTTACATTAAGAGGGTGCCGACCAAACGTCGACCGCGCAGTGGCGCCCTCGGACGTTACGGACCTCGGACGGATAAAAGTGTTAAAGTTCCGTTTTAGTGATTATAATAAAACTGAACAATTTAAAACTACCGTTTATAATAATATTAACGTATAATCTTGTGGAGCACAACTTAAATGGCATATTTTCTGCATTTTCATTCTAAAATAAAAGAAATAACCAAACAAACGATGAGGGCGCCACTGCGCGGTCGACGTTTGGTCGGCGCCCTCTTAATGGAGACGTGATAGACATGTAGAGGTGTGCTGATAGCATGTTACAGCTATCTACTCTGCAGTTCTCAGTTTTTCTAAGGGACACAATTTAACTGGAAGCCGACCCCCATGTAGTTGGTCAGCGGCCGGCCTTCCCACATCGGGCTCGGCTTCCAATCTAACCGGATGCAGCTGAGGCCCAGTATCCTACATGGAGTGACTGCCAATATGGCTTCCACAACCCAGTAACTGGGTAATACGGTACCCTTTTGGCGTTAGATTTATGGTGTTAGATTTTTTGGCTTCTGACTGTCCGTAACGACTGATCTTCGAATGACAGCCAGGACCAACGGTTTAACGGCGTACTTTCTGAAGCACGTAGGAGTGTCGGTATGTTCAGATGGTCACCGATCCACGGCCCTCGGCAATCGTTGCGTAACCACGAGGACTGACCAGAGCGGCTGAACTTATTTAACCACGAGCTTCTCTATACAGATATGAAATCCTATGACCATACAATCACACCACAGCACATCACAGCGGTGCTCAAGTTATCAGAAGCCAACGCGGCAGTAACTACTTCTGTGCCTCTCCCCTGCTGTCGCCCGCGCCTCTCCCCCGCCGTCGCCCGCGCCTCGCAAATGGAATGATGATTGAAATCTGTAACAGATACACACAAGTGGGTCAGTGCTCAGTGCGTCGTAGATGTGAGGCAGAAGATTCAGAAGTGTGACGTCATATTGTGTCGTTCACAAATATACAGACACGTCAATATAATAATACTGTGATCGAAAAAAAAACAGTGTTTTGGAAGCTACACCGAGGCAGAAAACATTGTAATGACACTGGCGTGCAACCAAACCACCAAACCAATTAATTGAAGACATGTAATATCCACAGACCCTCACTCTGGCCACGTGGTGGATGATGAGCCACTCCCTCTAGCAGGGAAGAGGGACCAGCGGTAGGGGCATTATAGGCTGACAGCTTGCAGGTTGAACCGCATGTCAGTCATTTTAGTCACGTTTTATTCACTGTTATGAGATTGTAAGGTCACATACAGATTGCATTCCGTTCAAAAATACGCTTTTTGAATTAAAATGTATTCTAAGAAATACTTATAGTTCATGTAAACCGGAACGACAGCAAATAAACCAACAAATTACTATTACACTACATTTGCGAAGACTGGCCCTTCTGTGTATTTTGTTGATGTTAATGGAATCATGAATATCACTGTAAAGTAGCTCCCAGGGAACTAAACAACAACAAATGGCAACAAACAATTACCTACAATGTCTATTTTGTGTAAACATAGACTTCTCATAACTTTTCCTGTTAAAGTAAAGAAATATTTTCAAAAACGAGTGTTTTTAATTTTCTTTATATTCCCCCAAAATTGACGCCATAGTCAAAATTATTCATCTTTCGAACAGAATCCGCAACTCTGGCAAGCTCCGGCTCAGCCCCTCAGGGCGGTAGGAATAGTAACTGACATAATTGCAATAATAATAGCGCCCCACAAAAAATAAACTTCCAGCACGACTAATGTTCCTTTACAAAGTTATAATGACAAGATTGGAAAAACATTCCAACAAATTGGCTCAAAATATTTCTTTGATGAGATGCGTAAATAATAATGATTTCCTCATCCCCGCTCCCCAGGGGGGGTGTTACTAGCGGGGGTAAGAGTGGAGGGGGTGCACTCAAATAATTAACTAGAAATAAATAGCCATCGTTTGAATTAGTCGCGCCCGGGGGAGAGCGGTATGAGGTAGTGCGAGGGGGGGCGAATCTTACAGATTAAAAATATAAGTCGTTGTCGGTGGCGAGTTGTCAAGTGTTAGTCATTTGTGTAATAAGTTAAAGTGGGGTTCTATAGTCCCGTGGTTCAGAGCGTGATGTAGAAGCGTGAGCCCTGAGTGCCAAGTCTACTCATTTTAAACAACATTCGCATTTGAATCGCTTGCTCTCAAAAATATTTGAAAATTTTGCCACTTTACGATTGACATGCGTTGTTTAAAAATGAGTAGAATTGGCATTGTCTTCTTACAGTTGACAAAATATAGTAATCACTACATTGCTACAAGTGACCCACATCTGTACAATTATAAACTAAATAGTTATTGATTTTTAGTACCTGAGAATTACTGTACAGAGAAGTAAATAATTTATTAAAAAAAATAAATTTATTAAAAAAAACTACATAAATAAAAACACTCCTGGAAAGAAATCACGATCTTTGGAAATAAAAGGAAAACTTATGATCTACAAAAATGTGGCATTCATGTCCACATCTAGTTCGTAATACATTTTGAACAAACGTTTTTATTCAAGGTGTCTTAAAAACTACTATTACCAACTAAGAAAATAAATAAAAAAAACATGTTTTTTCTCGAAGAATCTTGTCGCAGTGGTCAGCGATATTTATCTCGGCACTTAAGGCCTGTCTCACATGGAGCGACCACTAAGAATCACTTAGCAAGCAAACTTGGGTCCCGATGTTATTCTTATTTTTTGTATTTTAGTCATTAACATCCAATTGAACCTCATTTTTAACCGACTTCCAAAAAAGGAGGAGGTTCTCAATACGACTGTTTTTTTTTTGTATGTTTTAACAGTACAGTACCTACAATCAACGTAGTCAAGGACAATTAAACATATAGGTACAGTTATCAATCAAGGTATAATATTATGTTAAGCTTCGTTTGAGGGCCACCACCCGCGTCCGTAGGAGAATGTTTAGCAATAAGATTAGTCGTGGGCTCATAATTTTAATTTGAAACACTAAATTTTATTTCATTAGAAAATCGGAATTGATCGCCATTGAGCCAGTAATAAGGTAAGTGACTATCTCCGTGCGAGACGGGCCTTAGCTTTAGAACTAGTGTCGTCTGCGTGCTGCCGGCTGCCGGGCCGGCGGCGGCGGCGGGCCGGCGGGTGACGCTCAGACTAATTCCGTTGAGTAGCTGTCGTTACCGCACAAAGGGTAGCACACTCTGTAGTATACTACGAGTACGGCTACGTAAGGGACGGAAACACTTTTCTCATCCTGTTAATTGTTTTCAAAACATCCATATCTTTGTTATATGTCTACTAACCTGGTACTAATTGATTGGTCTACACTGTCCTCTCGTACCTACTGTGACATCGCACCATTGTAAGAACCCATCAATCTTTTAAAAACTAACCGTGGAGTTTCTTGCCGATACTGCATAGGAAACGACGAATTCTAACCGTGTACTAGCTCTCTGATGTTTTATAAGTTGCCCTTGTGCTGTTGAAACAGTAATTTAGAGCGAAAGACCAAACGTTTTTACACTTTCTATAGAAAACTCAAAATACAAAATTAAATGTAATGTAACTTTTTCTCCAGCAATTTCCGCGCATTTTTTTTCAGGAAGAAAGCAGCCTCCGGCACTCGGCGATGTCGTACTCTATATGAAACAATGGCATTTTTTGTAATCGGATTATTGAATTAATTTCACAGTACAAAAAAAATACATAAAATAATTTTACATTTTCATATTACCTACTACTACTACCTATACATAAGTAGTCTGTTTCAATGTAAACGACAAACATTTTAAAGACCATATTGAATACCAAAAAAAATCGACCATATCGAATACAATATCGAATACCAAAATAAAACTGTGTCAATGTCGCCGCTCCCGGCCTGTCTCTGTGCCTATCCTCCCGGGTGCCGCGCGATGGTATCGCTCCATACAATAATATCTCAGCACTCCGCCTCGCTGTCACCTCGCATTCAATGCTTAATGCACGCAAACTCCCGAAGAGCTCGTCAAAGTCGCGCCGCCGCGCCGCCGCGCGTCTAGATCGCGACTCGCGCGTCTATCGCGCGTCACGCTAAAACGTTTCCCGTGTCGCGATTGATGCCTCGTCGATCGTAGTTTACTATTCTGTTGAACGCGAGTATTTTTGAACAGAACACAGGATTCCCATATATTGGAGACAGCTGCTTAACATTGCAAAGTTGAACAGAGGAATGGTTTCGGTGTGCAGTGTGAGCCTGGCTTTAAATAGGCGGGCTCGTCTCTGACGCGGTTCTAGACCAGCGATGATGGATGACATTGACGTGCAACACGTCTGGGTTCAGTCAGACTATCCGTTGTCAGTCGACGTTTTTCTCATCATGTCACCTGAGGGACAATTCTACTCATTAGTAACAACGTTCGCAATCGAACTACTGACCGACTCGCGAATGCGAAAGTTGTTTGTATTTGGCCCTCTGATGGTCATCATCATTACTGGCTGACGACGGATCATGCTTGCCTAGAAGTAATCTATTCATTCTTGACTTAAATCCCCTAGTTTTGAACTTAGATTGTCCGTATATGCTTATCTTAGTATCAGACATAATATTGTTAACAATATCCACGATAGGTCATATACAGGGTGATTTTCGAATGGTGTAATAACACAAGGTGTTTTTTGTTTCAAAACCAACTGGTTCGATTTTTTTCCAATGATTAATTTTTGGTTTTCATTATAATCGGGCTCGAGACTCCTTTCAGTGTTTTCGGCTAATTCTCATAGTTTCGGATTTGGCCATCCACGTACACTTTAAAAATTGCCCTATATACCTACGCCGCTACAAATACCTCAAAAGAGTCGTATTGCTATTTCAATGTACCTACGGTAATTTAAAAATACCTGGAAACATATATTCCTTTATTAAATAAAAAATAACTCAAATGTAAAGCAATAATACAACATGAAACAAAACAAAATTGAAACGAAATACATCGACTAATGATGACATACTCGTATCAAATGAAAAAACCTGCGAATTTCCGAGTTTCTACGAATTCGATACGAATTCCATAGTATTAAATTGAAATCAAATTGGCTATAGATACATGGGCATAGATAAAAAAAGTGTCGACTTTAAAAAAACCTATAGTCATTTGCTGTGTTGTTCTAAGAATTAATGAACGCGTTGTGTGGTACAAAATACAGGCGATTGCGATTATTTTGAGATTTTTATTTTACTTGTGATGTCTTTGTGCAATTTGTTATACTTTTAGGTGGTTGCTTGAGATGCCACCTACTTGAGTGCATGCTGTTCATACGATTGATAGGGAAATGATTTTCATGGAATAAAAGAAAAGAAAGAAAGAATAGCATTTCACATCAGATAAATATTTGACATCTTCCAGTACCATTTTCATGTTGATCCTTGGTTTCGTCAGACAGGGAGCCACGTCGGAGTTATATCTTTGAGATGTAAGGCTACAAAATCAGTACATATTGGATTTATAAACATTTGAAGCACATTGTTGGCCCCAACCTCTAATGATACTTGAAACAATGTAAGTCAAACTTGTTCTTAATGTCTTCTTTGACTACGTAGAGTACGACGCGTAACACCTATGAACTAAAACGTTCTCCTGTTTTCTCTGACGTGTTATCAGAAGTTGCGAGCGAACACCATTAAAACACGATTACTAGTAGATCGTGATACCGCGCCGAGCCGTCGACGCCGCATGACGCCGCATGACGCCGCATGACGCCGCATGACGCCGCATGACGCGACGCGCAGTGACGTCTCACGACGTCACCTGCTGCAACTTCGGTGCCTGTACTGGCGTCTCCCTACAATAGACTTTGTGGTAAGAGAAGACTATCTAATGTAGATGAATTAGTTTTTAAACGGGAACGTACCCGAGGAGGACGAACGTGATGCCCTAATAGAAGCCGACCGCTTGCTGCTACAGCGCCTGGCTATGATCTTATATACATGTATGTATATTACTCAGAACAATTCTTATTATTATTTATTTCATTCAAAGTACTATGATTCATTCTAGGTCGGATTTACAGTTAATTTATTGTTACCTAAACTATGTAAGTACAGGAGTTTACTAAAACATGTTAGCAGCATAAAATTTAATGTTCTAACATGAAATTTTCCAGAAAACTGAGCAGAAATAATTTAAAAATAATATGAGGAGGTATGAAAATATTGAGGTAGAGGTGCAACGTGTGGGTGCAATTACAACCAAATGTTTCTTTTATGGAAAGTAAGTGGAGTCGACGCAAAGCGGTTTGCGCGGGCAGTCGTTAAAACAGCCCACCGAGCGTGAACGAGCACGCAGCAGGGCCCACTGGCGGGCGACATGCGGGAATGAACCGGAACCAGGACACAGTCCTGCTGTGGAAGCAATCTGGCCACTTGAGTCATAGACTTGAGAGTGTCTGTGTGGAGCCCCTCGCAGAATATACCTACCTACTGCCTGCCCTTCATCTCCCCTCACCTGCACCGTCCAGGACCTGAACGTGGCTAATAACAGAGAGGCCACATACTGGTCGGACAAAATTTGAAGAGTCAATTGACACGCAAAAAAGACAGATAAGAAAGTTTCTGAAATATAAATAATCAAATAATCCTAGCTGGAACTGATTCCCAGTTGCGTCAAAGTGTCAATCAAATATTATGTTGCTGGCGATACTAGTTTAGAGGTAGCGGAACAGAGAGTAAAGTCCCGCAAACCTCTATTGAAAAGGGAGGATTTTCCGACCAGACGGATGTAGTGTCTGGTGGGCAACTGCCCGAGAGTTGATATTCGGGCTTTGCATGTGTTCTAATCGCACGGTAAACTTTGATATCGCGATTTAGGATTTTTGCAGTTTGTTCGCAGCTGTCGAGATAGATGGCGCTGCGAGTCTCATTTGTTGTGATGTTGATTCTGCTACGTTGATTTTTGTGGCGGCATGAATGCCGCTACATCACTCCCCTCCGGAGACCGGAGGTCGATATTGGATGAGTCGTCCATACATCTTGAGATGCTTGCCAGGCCAGTGGAAGGTTGGTTCCAGTGAGTCGGAGCCGGAAGTCGCAGAGTTCTCGGTGAGTCGGAACTGTCTGCGTCGCAGAGTTCACGGTGAGTCGGCACTGTCTGCGGTGCCCCGATGCTGCTGCTGGCGTGACTGCTGGCGTCGACCAGGAGAGGTTCTTCAAGGCTCTTCATGTAACTGGCCGAAGGTGCAGTGTGCTTGCCAAGGTGGGTCGGAGCTGTGCGACGTGCTGACGTGACTGCTGGCGTCGACCAGGAGAGGTTTTTCAAGGCTCTTCATGTGACTGGCCGAAAGTGCAGTGTGCTTGCCAAGGTCGCTGATGACGTTGATGATAGAGGCTGAGGATGCTGACCAGGAATGCGCGTCCGCTGCATGCTGGTGGTCAGAATACCCGTAGAAGCCGAGGGTACTAGCTGGCTGTATGACTCGCTGCTCGAAAGCTTGAGGTCAAGATGAGGAAGTGATGATGATGATGATGACGTCATGATGAGGTAGCTGCACGAAGGCTGCGCGGATGTCCAATGTCGAGGGTCACCAGTTTGGAGGTAGCGGAACAGAGAGTAAAGTCCCACATACCTCCACTGGAAAGAGAGGATCCTCCGACCAGACGGTTGTTTGTGTCTGGTGGGCAACTGCCCGAGAGTTGATATTCGGGCTTTGCATGTGTTCTAATCGCACGGTAAACTTTGATATCGCGATTTAGGATTTTTGCAGTTTGTTCGCAGCTGTCGAGATAGATGGCGCTGCGAGTCTCATTTGTTGTGATGTTGATTCTGCTACGTTGATTTTTGTGGCGGCATGAATGCCGCTACACTAGTATTTCCATTGAGAATTTCTAACCCGGATTAGCTTGTCCACCCAATGCATTAGACTCGCCCCTATTATATGGGACAGTCTGGCAACTGAACTGGCCATCGTCATGACGTTATATGGATTTACGGTAAGTTAATAGACATCTTGTAATATGACTAAATACTCGGTATACTGAAGTAACGTCACGTCATCCTACGAATGTTTGACAACGCAAACACGCTCAGCATAGTGCTTGGCTGAAGGGTAGCGCAAGTGTTGTTCAAAGAAATAGTGAAGAGCGGCCGCTACAACGCGAGCGCGGCGCGATTTGTCCTACTAATGTGGACGTGGCAGTTGATGCCTTCGGTCAGGAGGTGACTGAAGCGTGGTGATGATGTCTGTATTTGCTTCAAACTCAAGTGATAGTGTTAGGATCATTTGTTTAAATATTCGCCATTTAGTCATACTTAGTAAGTTTCAGTTGGATTTCTTTTCTAATTGGTTTAACAGTAACTATTGAGTTTCTTGTTTTATTTTTCTCCGTTGGATACTTTGCGAATGTACAACTACGTCACTTTATTTTACCGTAAATCTTGGTGTTGAAAAGGGCTTTTAATGAGATTATTGAAACAGATTATTTGACTTTGAGTAATTTCAAATATCAGCTGTGGCAACACTGGCCTCCGCCGCAACCACTTGCAGTTACTTGTGGCAACGCAACGCTGAAAGTGTACTCGTTACACTTCCTAACAATAAGTTGAGTTTAAGTTTGAGTGTTGGCAGCACACTCGAAATATGCTCAGCATTATGCTCAACGCAAGCAAACCAGTAACGGTGTGCTCAAATGAAAAGAAATGTAAAAGCTTTTTAAATAAGTAAGTGTAGTGGTTGAAATAAAAGCAAATTTTAACTCCGTGTTGTTTGTACTCGTACAGCGTACTTCAGAAAAACTTGTGTTTTGTGCTTTAAATTTAAATGTGCAGAGATTTTATGTTTTCTTACATATTTGAGGTTTAAACCTACTGGGTTTCTTTACAATTTAACATCGCGGTTACCTAACCGCGTACGAAGAAAGCTAACCTAAGTTTTTTTCGTTTCCATCGCCTACTTATGTAGTGAGACAGCTGTGGGAATGATATAAAGTTGTTGAAAATTCCTGTATTGTCAAAAACTTAAGACACACAAATCGCCCTAAATGCTACGAAATAAGAGCGTTTTCTGTCTATGTATTTGCTTGCGGTCTCGTAGATGTACTGACATCAAGCAACACTATACAGACGGCGCTCCCGCTCGTGTAGACAGGCGATACATTTGCACTGGTAAGTGTAGGCACACACTCGGGGTGTGAGCAGCGCTGCGCCGCTATCAGCTACCAGTGAGTACAGACCCACAGGGTGCTTGGATCAACTTTGTGTAAAAGAGTTTGTAGCGGCATTTATACCGCCACAAAAATCAACATAGCAACAAATGAGACTCGCAGCGCCATCTATCTCAACAGCTGCGAACTAACTTGACAAAATCCTAAATCGCGATATCAGAGTTTACCGTGCGATTAAAACATGTACAACAGCCCGAATATCAACTGTCGGGCATTTGACCACCAGACACAACATCCGTGTGGTTGGAGGATCCTCCCTTTTCAACGGAAGTATGCGGAACTTTACTCTCTAACTATTGTTAAATGTCGCGTGTACCCCATAGTGGTGGTGCAGAACAATCCGAAAGATATTTGCAAATATAATAGTTTTCATTTTTAAGAGTCCCCTTGGACATTGTGTTGATTCCCTGACGTTCAACAGGTTAGGTATTTTCTACGTACCTAACTTTTTCCAACTGTATTCCGACTTCCAGTCTAACCGTATGAAGCTAACTACTGGTATTTTATATGAAGCGACTGTCGATCTGACATCCGCAGCCCAGTACCTGGACAGTACGATACCCCGGCCCCCTCTGACATCAGATTGTTTGGCTTCTGACCCTTAACGACTGCCAATGATCTACTAATGACTGCAGGGACGTGCTTTCCGAGGCACGGAGGAGTCACAGTATGTGATGGATGGCCACCCATCTAGACCGTGACGTGACCGTGACATGACCGTGACGTGACCGTGACGTGACCGTGACGTGACCGTGACGTGACCGTGACGTGACCGTGACGTGACCGTGACGTGACCGTGACGTGACCGTGACGTGACCGTGACGTGGCGTGACGTGGCGTGACGTGACGGGCGGCTTCCAGTCTAAGTCGTGCGACTAACATGCGAATGCGAACGTAGTGAAAGTTTAGTAGAACTGGCGCCGAGTTGTCCACAAACTTGGTCGGTACGTGGTCGCTCTGTATTACCACTCACCCACTGTTTAAGTAAACAGTGTCCTTCGCAGTAATTAGTAACACGCTCTCCAGAGAGCCAACATAAAGTTGTAGCAAATTTTATTGTAATGTACAATAATATAATATTTGGCGCGCCCGAACCGAACCCACGCTCATTAGTAGCCCCCCGAGCATTCTCACACACGAGCCACGCGGACCACACAGATAAAATTATAGAAGTACAACTCTGCAGATGTTTAGGAACTGTGTAAATTTGTGTAAGCTTTAAAGATTTTCCGCTCATGATTCTCCTACTTTTTAGTACGAGTACAATGCAGTAATAAGCTGTCGAAGTAGCAAATGTCCAAATGGGAAAAATAATAAATAATAATACGTCGCATTTTGTCCGAGGCAATCAATACAATTGATTGGATTGTTTAATCAAGTTACCCATTCGTTTCTGACGGTGTCAAAATAATGCGTTCAAACTATTTGATCGATATTTATGTGGATTTGCCCATCTGCATTGCTAGATAAATTGAACCATAAATTGGTTGGACTTCTATATTCTATTTAGTATTGTTACAACCCGAAACACGATGCGAACAAAAACATGACGTAATTATATAGAATTATAGTTTAGAATTCATTAAAGAGACGCGGGCGGCCGGCGGTATGTTGTGTTTTTAATCAAATCAAATCTGCGCTACAGCGTAGCGATGCTACGTAGCCGTGCGCTACGAGTGCTACGAGCGCTACACGGCTACTAGCTCCACCACAAAAATGTTATTATGAAGTGGGCTATGACGGGTATGTGGAATTGTATAGTGTAACTGTTGTGATGTGGAAAGATAGTTATGAATAATAATTATGATCTTGTATGTTGATGTGTTCCTAACTCTATTTAACAGATGGACAAAACATGTTTTAAAACGTCAGATAACTTTTATCTAAACAATAAAATATAGCTGCCAGTCCATTGACGCCGAGCAAGGCAGCGGAGCGGAGCGACGGAGTTATAGTGTGTCAATTTCTGCTTTACAATGTTTCTCCACCAGTGTCTGTGTACTTACACAAAATGTCTCAAACTCCAATGTTTATTTTTGAGCTTTCTGTATAGGTATTGAAAAATCAGACCTTAGAAGATAAAAGAATCTGATTGCTTTTACGTTGCTTTGTGATTGCATGAAGTATTCAGAATTAATTTTATTTCATGCTTTAATAGTTTGTTTATTCGCCTTTTTTATTATTGATAGGCACGCGCTTGACCACTATCTCACCTGATGGTAAGCGACGATGTGGCCTTTAAATGGACTTAGAATTTATGTGTGAAATAACCTGCAAATATACGTGCGCTGCACAGACGTGTACAGTGCACCTATCCATTCAGTAAATGACAGCGTCATGTTAGTAGTAGTCTCCCACCGACTAGTTTGTGCGTCTGATGACGTCCGTCGCATTTCTGAGAAACCACTTATTTCATTTGTAGGAAGTGTTCTCGTCTGTGCCCGAGGCGGCCACAGTCTACACAGCGACTGGGCGCCTATCTCGACGTACTGCGCTACCTCAGTGTACACAGTTCCTCGCTCTGTTAGTCTGTGAACACCCTGCCACAGTCTACACAGCGAGCGACTGCCACAGTACGGGAATCGCAGTGCCTCTATGTACATAACACCATCTGCCGCTACTCTGTGGCGCGCCGCTACCCACAAATGGCTATTCCTTGATTGTCTCCCGCTGTTTGCTATTACTTATAGCTAGATTATTGCTCTGCCGTTTTCTCAAAAAGATACTAACCTATAGATGTGTACTGTATTACGCCCTCTATTTGTTAAACGAACATTGTAAGAGGTCAAATTGTTGGAGATGTAATCTCTAGAAGTCCTGATCTGATACCGACTCATAATGTTACTGAGAGAAAGCTACATACTCGCTGAGTGCCACAGAACACCACTGGCTAACACACGAGCCGAGCCGAGGGAAAACTAGTCACTGTTTACTGAAACGGCCGCTAATTGACCGGTCACTCAGCGATAGCTGTTTTTTTATTTCAAACAACGGGTAAGTGAACATATTCTTCATCTTTTATCAAAGCAAATCATCGTGGAAGTCATTTCATTTAATACCAACTCCTACCCATCCCATTTATTTGAATTCATGATTGTCTGTCCTGTCGAGGACGCTAAATAGAATTCAGTGTTTCTTCTGCTACATCGCGCCTCCAACCAGTGGATAAAGTAACACACAAACAAACAACAAGACTAAGTAACACATTGGTCCCACGTACTTACGACTTTACAAGCATTGCAATGTTATCACAAACGGAAGTTATAAAGACACGTTACTTATTTTCGTGTAGTAAATCATTTCCGATGCAAACTGTTTATGTTATACATACATATGACGTCGCGAGCTAGGTTCATGCGAGCGACCAATTGCCTCGGCCGGGTGACTACTGTATACTGTACAAATGTGTGTCATATAAGTATGTACTTATGTGCACGCTCTGGCTGACTGATAGCCGATAGCCCTGCGTTGTTGTCGGCCTTATTATGTTTTGTACGAAGCTGTGTTTAGTGTTGTATGTGTTCACAATCACTGGAAGATGTCAGGAGAGTAGCGGTAACTGTAAGTCATACCTACTGTTCTTTCACAATGACTGCTATTGATTAGTGTACAATTGGACTTCTTCAATAGGACATCATCATATATACGTAGCCATATCGTAAAATGAACGATTTCAAGGATCTCGCAGCAAAATACCAGTATTTTACATGGAGCGTCTGTCCCGGACCACTACTTTTGATCGTTTTAACGAGTTTCTGTTCAGTTAATTTCCACGACCCGCAGCATCACTCCCGCTGCCGCCGCGGCCTGCGGCGTCACTCCCGCTGCCGCCGCGGCCTGCGGCGTCGCGCCGCATGACGGACGAGCAGGCGGCCGTGCTGCGCCGCCAGCTCATGCGCGACAACTACGACTACCCCCACTCCGATGACGATCGGAAACACCCAAACGTCTCCGCCACACGCGACGACACGGCGGTACGTTGGCTCTAGATACAGTGTCTTTCTATCTGCGTAAGTGGCTGCCGAAAAGTCAAAAATGCATGAGAATAGACATACACTACAGGACATGTGGACATCTCGTGACCGTCAGGATGGCTAGACCAAACGAGATATGTACATGAGTCCATGTGCACCGTTTACTACCTATAATGAAATATTTGCTACCTTTGCGTTAAGAGAGATATCAAAGAAATAAAGTGGTCAGCCATTCTGACGTCAGGTTGGCTGACCACTTTCAAGTTCTCATAGTTTTAGCGTTGTATTAATTGCGTTGTTAATGTAAATATTTACTACCTGTTTGCTACCTTAACATATATTTGTTACACAACTTTAAGAAGCTCCTATAAAAAGTTATTATTAAAAGCCATTTAAACGCCTGTACATCATTTATTGACGTCTTTTCTTCTCAGAATGATTGCTAACAATGACGACCGCTATACATACATATATTGACGATAGAACGACACCTTGCCTAGAGCCACAAGAGCGGTGGTGTTACCAGTCTATAACGTTCGTTTCAGATTCATTACCTATCGATATAATTAATTAGCCCGTTGGCACACATGCCAACCCACTCAGTCCTCAACAATTTCGAGTGAGACCGAGGAATTCGTTGATCTGCTGAGATGTCGCTTAGCTTAAGTCACAGCTATTTTATTTAACATGCATGATACATAATATTTGGCACAATATCACTTAATCATGAATCACAATGTTCTAAGTAGTTACCCGGGCAATATCCGTGATTTGGGCACCTAGAGAAGCCAGTCATCATCATCATAAACATCATATCAGTGTCGCCACAACAGCCGGTCCTGTACGTCTCGCATCCATCGACCAGAAGAAGAAAGGAGAGAAGCCAGTATACTGATTATATTCAATTGCATTGTATGTACAGATTTTTTTAAGCATTTGGCAAACCTACTTAACTTGACTACTCAGCACACTCACAAATTGTTTAAAAGTATATGTTCCTCCACTTTAACCCCACCAAGATGAAACTAGCTAGGGTTGCGTAAAAAGTTACTCTTCTCATTTACAGAAGATTTACCATCTGAAAGATGGAACCGACCACTTACCAGAAACTGCGGAGCTCACACAGACAGACAGCGCTCCAGAGCACGCACAATACGAGCAGGATGGTCGACAGGAACAGGCTGGCCAGTACGAGCCGAACCGTGTTCGATATGAGCAGCCTAGCCAATACAAGCATCAGGTTCAACGTGACCAGTATGAACAAGGAGAGCAACCGGATAAATACATAAGCCCGAAGGATCCTGGACGAGCCTGGAGCGAGCAAGAGCACCTAGAGCCGCAGGGGCAGTTTGACAAGCAAGAGCAAGCGCAGTATGAAGAACAAACAGAGCGCACCTCGCCCTCGCATGCCAACGCTGGCGGACTCACCGCACGCGACATCCAACCTCAGTACCCCCTGGACCTCGCCCGGCGACACATGGAACCACAAATGGCCCGAGAAATAGCGTACAACCCCTTTTATCACAAGAAGCAACACGAGGCGTTCGACCCCTACCAGGCACAGCCAGCCAGGCCTTTCAGCGATCTGCGTGGAGACATCAGAGAGCAATACGAACAAAATGACGCCATAGAGAGGCCAGAACAAGTAGAACAGGTACTCTTTATTTTTCTTTATTCCTTTCTTATTGGAGTGGCCTGGCTTAATAACAAAAAGCCACACGGGTTGGTCATTTACATTCAACAACGCTTCTTGAGCTTGCTCCAATACTCCGCCGTGCCTCCGAAAGCAGGTCAGGATGTAAGTTGATCCGTGCTGTCACGGCTAATTTCCATTCAAGGTCGAGTCCAGTTGGATGACATATAATATAATAGAATAAACTCTTTATTATGTACACCATAATTATAAGCTGCAGAAAATATTGATGAAGAAAATATTACGCAGGACCCAATCATGGGCGGATATGATTAGGATTAACAACTTTTACTATGGGACCAACCCCGAAATCGCGAAAAATAAATCAGCTGTTCAGTACATTTTGTCGAGTTACGCGCACAGAAATGTATGGGGCAGTCGATTTTTTTTTCGCGATATCATGGTTGATTCCATAGTGAAAGTTGTTCATAATGATGAGTAGGTTGACCCCTTAAGAGGTATTGCGTTTATTCTGTTACACGTTGTATAAGTGGCAGTCGTTACGGGTAAGAAAATCAAGACACCAGCCTTGCCAAGGGCTATCGTCGTAGCCAGTAACTGGGTTGTTGTGGTTAGATGGGCAATTGCTTCATGTAAAATACTGGTAATCAGCTGCATCACATTAACCTGCAAGCCAACTTTAACAAAGTTGAGAAAATAGCATTTTCTCAACTTTGATTGATGACCTCATTGATTTCCATGTAATCTCTCTACCAGACCGGGAACGAGTACACCCCCGAAGAACAGGAGGCCTTCGACCAACAAAACATCTCCGACTCTCAGGACGACGGGTCTGACTACTCGGACCGCACGGAGCTGTCGCATGAGATGTACAACGCGTTCGGGCACACCACTCGCGCCAGACTGCGGCGCCACACACGACACTCGGCCGACAGGGCACCGCCGTACCGCGAGCGTGACTCACTAAATTACCAAGACCGCAATGTACCGCCAGGCCGCAATCGCTATGCATCGTCGGGCCATAATCATCAAGGACCACCACGCTCATACCATGCGCCTCCGAATCGTCATTACCATGCACCTCCAGGCCGTACTCACCATGAACCTTCGGGCTGGAGTCATCATGCCACCCCAGGCCGCAGTCGTCATGCCCCGCCTGGCCGAAACTACCAGGCGCCTCCAGCCCGAAATTATCAGGCGCCCTTAGCCCAAAAAAACCAGGCTCGCTCGGACCGGGACCGCAACGCACCGTTAGACCACAACATCTCCAAGAAGGACCTTCTCTACTACATGGATGACTCTCAGCTGCGCCGCCATAACAAAGAGATGTCACCTGACGTGCCTGACGAAGAGGTGGTTCCCTCTCCCCCCTCTCCAAAGCCTAACGCCATACCCAGCAGCCCCCGTGTCAGTCGAACCAGCCCCCGGACCAGCTCTGTGACCACCAAGCCTCTGAACCTCCCTAGCACCGAGCGCGCACACCGCAGCTTTGTCGTCACCGTGTCACCAGCCAACGTCACATACAAGCTGCTGACGGTAAGAACCAAATAGTAAGCAAGTTCGAAATGGCGGCCTTACACCCAACTGACCCAGTACAAGGGCAGAAGTGGTCTCATTAAAAAGGTCTAATAATTTAATTTTCTGTGTCATTTAGAAGAAGATAAATTAAACGTATTTGCTTCTCTCTATGTCTTATGTGCAATGGCCGTTTTAAAGATAAGACTGTCAAGGCTACAAGAGTGAGCGAAGTGAGCTCGTAAATTTTAGCACCCGCGTCGTATCTAGGTAGGTTTAAGTAATTTCCTTTTCTCAGAAAACTATCTAGAGATGTAGGTACAGTTGTGCAAGTGGCGGCTTGCGGCGCATCTCGCAGTCCGAAGGTCCGGGCCGCGGCACCCTTTGTCTATGGGTAGATACGCTACTGACTATAAGTTAATGTGTTCCAGCTGAAGACGCGCGAAGGGCGTCGGCGGGGTGAGCGGCGCATCCTGGAAGAGCGCGGGCCGGGGGGGGTGGCCATCATCAGCCTGGACCACGCGCCACTGCCCGCCTTCCGCCTGCCGCGCTCGCGCCGCCAGTACATGCACGACCACCACCGCCGACGTCAACAACCCGCGTAGATTAGTACACATTATACAATTTACCATCAAGATGGGCCACAAAGCACACGACACAATAAGTACCAACACGTCCCACACCTCACTGTATCTATAGTGCACCCAGCTACTCATGGTCACCTCCTCTTTCAATACAAAACACAATACCCACATCACTCCACCTCACCATATCATGATTAGTTGCTCTTTGTGGGTCTACCCATAGAAACTGATAGAATCCTTATAAATCTACTAGTTTCCACGAATTATCGATTCACTGGAACCTGTTGAACTTATATACTCTTAGGTCTCATCGTACTTTTTAAAACTACCTATAATAGAATGTTTTTAGTATTTTAAATGTCGATGTTTTTTTCCTTGTCTATGAACAAGAACTCAGTTCATTGTAGCCCTAAGCCTAAGCCTTGAAAAAGCCAGTGACATTGTTACGTAATTTCAATAGTCGTGCTTTTAAAACAGATACTTGGGATAGGTATCTGTTTTAAAAGCAGGACATTAAGATTTTCATTGCGGGGTTTTAGAATCATCCGTCACATACGCGGCCGCTAGATCGCATTCTTGACAAATACGCAACTACTTTAGGCATTACGAGTTACACAAGTGTATTTTATTGTAAACTTTATAGAGCACAATAAAATTTCCGATCAGATTTGTTATATTTGGCGCGTGCGCGATAAGGCGCCGGCTCTAGAGAGAACGATGAGGGTCCTGCTAGCGCTGGTCGCCCTGACTCAGAGCGGGGGGCTGGCGGCACAGCAGTACGCCGCGGCCACCAAGCAACAGATCTACGCAGGTCAGTGACTATGTCGATCTCAGATTGTCAAGTCAAGAGACTCCGACAAGGAGTGTCCCAAAAGTAAAACAGTAATGAACAGGTTAGGGTTCCATTGATGTGTATTGAAGTGTGCCTACTGTTTGAAAACGAGCACACGCCATCAGGTGCGAAGCCTGCTTGTTTGCCATTTTGTGGCATTAAAACACTATTAGGTACGTTGCAGTCCTGTCAGTAGCCAGAACCTTTACATACCTGTTATTTGTGAATGATTGATTGTTTGATAGTGACTCCCTTATACTGTCACCGTCTAAATACACTGTTTCCAGACAACGAGAACTTGAAAGCCGCCAGCAAGAGCCTGGACTTCGTGAACAAAGTGCGAGAAGACCTGCGACGCAACAACGACGACTACGCGCTGCTGGAGGGACAGAACCAGCTGGAGAACCCCTCGGCCCCCGCGCACCCTGCGCTTCTGCACCCTGCGCGCCGCCAGCCGGGCCGCAAACGCCTGCCACACCAGTACCACTCGTATATCGACACAAGGAGGGGCGACGGAGACGTGGCCCAGGCGCCAGTGATCCAGGGCGACGTGAAGCAAGCGAACCAGTCCGCCACAGAGTTCAGGAGCGTCGTCACGCACGCCCACCATCTTAAGAGCTTGCGCGTCAGCAAGCTCATGAAGAGGTTGAACAGAGACAAGGATATGCTGCGCATGCGCGACCCGCAGCCGGGGGAGAAGGAAGATACGACCAGCTACACGCTACCGACTACCACTCCGACTAGGTACAATGAAGCAATATAATAATATGAAAGAAAGTATCGATATTTCTAACAGCATGAGCAGTAACTGTTTCATCTTTTTGCGCCACCGGTGACTGAGTTGCTTTCGAGTGGAAAATAACTAGAAACTGCTACTGAAATGATTCAAAATGAAAGTATTGTTAGAGATAGTGAGGGAGAGCAGCGCGTAGCCAAAGAGACGGCTACACGTGTAGTGGAGGACTAGTCTCCATGCTGCTGTCCGTATCTTGCTTCAATAAGGACGATAATACGAAATGAAGTTACAAATTTCCCCGTTTGATAGTATAATTAAAAATCTGGTGACAGAACCCGTCGGAGTACATCAAACAGCTATCATCACCACAAATCGATATTAACAAAATCCGCAATTAATCAAGGCGTGCATCGAAAATGTGGAATGTGGTGGTGTGGTTTTCTGTCCAACACCTTCCAAAAGTGGCCACTATTATATGAAGTATATTTCCTATCATTTGTACGTTCAGTGCCGTCATTTATTTGGAGTAAATTGCCTCAAAAACCAAGAAATGTTTCAATATTTTCTTCACAGCTTGAACGTTACGACGCTTAGGGAATATCCAAAGACAATGATAGTCGTTCAAGAACAAAGCCGAAAATTATCAGTTGGCTATCCTGATCATCATCATCATAATCACCAGTTCACTCTTTAAATAATTATGGTGTACGGTACGTAGAAGAGGGAAGGACTATAATAAATCGAAAAATCTTATAATTGTTGACAACATTATTCATCCTCAGCCCGGAGACGCGGGCGCCGACGCCGGCCCCTCCCCCGCGGCGCGTTCACACCCCGCAGCCCCCGCCGCCCGCGCCCCCCGCGTCCCCCGCCACCATGGACGATTACGTGTTGGAGCAGCCGCGCAGTCGCGCGCCGCGCCAGCCTGCGCGCAACGCCCCGCCGTTGCCCGACCAGATCGACATGGCGCACGCGCGCAACCCGCTCATCACTCGCATACGACTCAAGGTACGATTTCATATTCTTTATCGTCATGATCGTTTTCTTAACCTTGTCCGAGTATTTGGTCGGCGCAACCTGTTTTCTTCTTCCTACGAACGAAGATTTTAAAGAAGATTTATCACACTATGTGCGAATCTCTTCTTATTTATTGTATAGCCGCATGGGGGATTGCACTAAAGACTCATTTTATAAAAGGAAAAACGCGCACAACGGGCCGTTCTGAAGGTAGCTTATAAAAAACCAAGGCGATAAATATTCAACAAGCACCTCACATCAAGAGACGGCTACGATGCGCGTGCGACAGATTGGTCTATATTATGGCCGTAGCTCTAAGGTTCCATAAAGAGGCTGTATTCAAAGTGGAATCTAAAGTGCTTTCCCGAAGGAAACCTGGATGGCAGAAACCAAAACGATAGATTTGGTTTTGGTAAAACTTAGCGACAAAATTAATTTACTACTACCTTACCTTTTTTTTTTTTTTTATTATTGATAGGCACGCGCTTGACCACTATCTCACCTGATGGTAAGCGATGATGTGGTCGAAGATGGAGCACGCTTGCCTAGAAGTAACCTATTCACTCTTGACTTAAAAACCTATGGCAAAATCGAATGTAAAACTCAAAACTTATCCAAACGGTCTGGATTACGGCGACACAGAGAAACTATTAATTACTTTTTAAACCACATTAAGTTCTACTTATAATGATAATATTGGTTTTCCAAAACTAACTTCTAAGACATGATACGCGCACACACACACCATTACTTGTACAGACAACCATACGAGGACTATAGCTGTAAGTCACCATCCGAGGACCTTCTAGAAAACCAGGTTAACGACGACTTACGACTTTATTAACAAGACAGAAAGAAAGAGAAAACAATATTTAGGTTGATGAGCCTATTCGTATTGTGCTATCTCAATCTTTTTTTGGTATGACTTCCTATTAACAATGCGAGGACCTTAATACATTCGAAAACCCGCCTGGGAAGTACCATCCGAGGACCTGTGTGTGAGCCAAACGAGGACCTTAACCATCTGACCAGGGACACCAATGCGAGGACCTAATTTAACACACTTTTTCTCATTTCTTGTACAATGTGAGGACGCAGTATTAGACTTTTTATGTACAGTACGAGGACGTTTTTCCGAGTAGACGGTGTACAAAGCGAGGACCTTTTGAAAATTTCCAATACAAACTTTTTACACACTTATAATTTTACCGTAATAATATTTAAATTATCTTTATGTAGGCAATTCTATTCACACACGTCAATTTCTTGATTTAAGTACCATCAGAGGACCTAATTTGATTTTAACTGACAAACGTTCAAAATGTAAGTCTGATATAAAAATATTATAATCACGGTGATTTTATGAAGCTTTCGCTGGAATTGTCTCCTCAACGGTTACTTGTATCGTCTTGAAACTTTGTATTCTATTTATTGACATTAAATTTCATAGTAATACATCTGTTATGGTGATGTTATTGTAGCTACTGGTCGAATTGTCTCCATGTGAGACAACTCTTCATCGGTTACTTGTAGCGTCCTGAAACTCTGTGTGCTTTTTGTTGATATTTCATAGCAATACATAGTCATGGTGATGCTATGTAGCTGCTGCTCAAACGGAGAGGAGAACTACTGGTACCATAATTCTGGAGCTAGAAAGACAATATTGTTCAAGTGCACCCCCATCTAGCATCGTCGCACACCTTCACCTAATTTGGCTGATCCAACGACCGCAGCAGCACATACTCCCATAAAAGGCATCATCATCTGCCTAGCCTGTTCCCAACTATATTGGGGTCGGCTCCCAGTCAAACCGGATTCAGCTGAATACCAGTATTTTACGAGGAGCGGCTGCCTACTAGACCTCCACAACCCATTAACTGGGTAAAACGGTACCCCAAGTAGCACAAAACTGCATTATAAGATGTCACAAGAGGTAAAATCGGTAACTTTAGCACTTATGAAGAGTTACTACAGTACACTCGACCTGCAATAGGTAAAAAGTGAGCTTTCACCTGAATAAGAACGTTATTATGCGTCACGGAGACCACACTGTAACGCTTGCAGCGTTAATATAGGTAACAAGTTCAGTGTTATACAGCTTTAAGCAATTTAAAGGATTTTTGTGGACTTTAACTAAGCTATATTCTGAAACGAAGACCACAACTGTACCCTTAGACCACTTGCATTTTAAGAAAGATCACGTGAGCTACTATAATGTAATCAGTTAATCTGTGGCTTCAAATAACAAAGATATAATGCCTTTTGCTGCACACAGTGGAACTTGTGTAATGTTAATCAGCTTGTTACACGCAATCGTATAAAAGCTCTTATAAAGCCTACATGGTCACTATGGGTGAACATTATATGATGCTAAGTTAAAGCAAACTGCTCTATATTAGCTCACATGTTACCCATAATCTCAGTGAGAACTGAATACTTGTACTATCGTTGACAATTAATCTACTAGTGCCGTTAAACAAGACCTCGAAGACTTCTTTATTCAGCGCTTCGTAGGTAAGTAGCTAATCGCGTCGTTTAAGATATTGTGATATGTGCAAATATAAAAAAGGACTAGCGGAATACGCCGAAAAATTAATGCAGAATATTTGAGGATTCTAAACAGAAATACAGATGATACAGTGAACATTGAACAGGCTACACGTTTTGTGAATAATGGTCCAAGTGTGAATGAAATTTTAGAACGGGAGGGTTCCGTATTCGAAAATGTTGGTGTCAAAGCATGTGCAGATTTAGATGGACAAAAAAAACTCTTCAAGTATACAGCGAATGTTAAAAGATAGTGGTATCGTATTGTGCAGTAATGACAATGAATATAGATGGGCAGATAGATCTAACTATTCTGGAAGTTCAGACAGTGACAGTGTATGTAGTAATTATGACAAAAAGAAAACTTTCGAGAAAATGTAAGAAAATGGGCCATTGAAAAAAATATTGCACACACAGCTTTAAGAGATCTGTCAAAAATTATCAATGAATTTATTCCAAAAACATAACCTAATGACCCCAGGGGGCCTACCACAACCTCTTAAAACAATATTATTTTAATATTACTTTGTAATTTCTGTTGTTGCATTTTCAACTCTCGGCGCTGATCTGAGAGTTGAAAATGCAACAACAGAAATTACAAAGTAATATTAAAATAATATTGTTTTAAGAGGTTGTGGTAGGCCCCCTGGACTATTTTAGGTACACCCAGACAAATCACCTTAAAAATAATCGATGGAGGTGAATACTGGCACAATGGAATAATAATACCTTTGCAAAAAATATTGCTTTGTTGGGAAGAAGCTCCAGAAACAATTTCATTGAATATAAACATGTATGGTTTACCAATCTTCAAAAGTTCCAAAAAAGAGTTTTGGCCTATACTTTGCAACGTTTTCGAAAATCCATGCTTCAGGCCATTTGTTATTGGCATTTGAAAAAAACATCCCTATTTTAAATTATCAAGATTTTAGATTATCTTCAAAAACAGAAGACATTTATTCACAGTACATAATGATATTTTCGAAATAAGTTCGATTGTTGAAGAACTTAATGCTGTGTCCATAAAAGGTTACCGGTATAGCAAAGAGAATGTTTTTGAATATGCTATCAAATCTTCTCGTCTTGGTATATACAAATGCTTACGAATTGGCGATACTACTATGGTTGTTTTAGATCCCAAAGAAGCAAAATGCAAATTAGTTTGTATTCCTCATGGAACATATAACTATTTTATTCCATTAATACATACAATGTAAGAAAATAAAATACTTGAGGTAGGTACTGATTATTTTGTACTTTTATTTATTATTTACATCCTTTCCACATAAGAAAATATCACATCCAAATAAAATCACAAAAATAACAATTTTAGGTACCTAGTCGTTCCTGACGTTTATTAATGTTTAAAGGGCAAATTAAAGCTAATCAGTGGACTACTATTTTTATCTAACTAGAAGGTAGCATACACGGTAACATTTTCTTATTTAAAAAATATTGTGAAATACGGTAGTTGGTTGGAGATACCCGTTAAGCCTCCTCTACACGTCTCCAGACGCGTCCGCGGACGTAGGCAGATGCATCAGCAGACGGATCACCACGAGCCGTCCACACGTCTGTAGGTCGATCAGTCTATGCTTATACTCGACAGACGCAACTCGTACGCAATATTCCAAAAATGGATATTGAGACCGTAGCTGCCGCAGCTATTAATTTATTTAGTACTTTTATACATATTATGTATGAAGAAGAATGACCGTCTTTTATTAATTTAGATGCAAATTTGATATTTTTTGGTGGCCAGCGGACAATCCCTTTCGATTCCCACAGCGTGGGAACGATGGTCACTTTAGGTACATCGTACTCGATCGTCTGTACTATTTTAAAAGCCATATTTCTCTGAAAAGAAAAACAATAAATAATTAAATAGGTATAATGTACGTAATTTATTTTTTACCTATCTACTGTGTATGGACTGTCCCATCCCAACGCTCAATGACCACACTGTTTTAAAGCCTGAGCTTTTAAAAAGTTTTACCTAATTATGTCTACTTTGGTCGAGAAAACTTTGATACTTACTAGGTACATGATTAACATACGCTAATCCAAAAAATATAGTATGATGTGATGATGATGAGGCTTAATCTGCGGATCCCTAAAATTCCTGCAGGGTTTATCGGTTCACTGATGATAACCTGCAGTTATTTGCGTACATGTTACCCACTATCAAGCTTTACATGAATCTGTAGCTGGCTTGTGTAACACAAGAACCACTCGAAACAGCTCGTTCCTGATTCATGTACCACGAGTGGACACTTAAACAGCTCATGCCGTTTGATTGTGTTTAATACGGTACACATAACTTGTCTGCCATTTTTTAGATTCTAACCTATGTATACAATATAATAACAATTTGTTTTTGTGTAGTCAACGAAAATAACAACAGAATTTGAATAGAAAATGTAATGATTTTATACGTAAACGTTTATTGTCAAATTACAAAGGAAAAATAAAAAGACTTAATTTTTTATAATAATATCATCTACCTATTTTATACTATAATTTTCAAGTAAACAGTGATATTTTGAGAGCGCGTGAAAATATTCGTCTATAATTATATAGTATTAGACAATAAACTCTCTTTCCCATTCGAATTTCATGCACATGGAGGAAAAACAAAGTTTTACTTACCGATAAACATTTGCCTATAATATTTCCCACAAACACTTTACAAAATGGTTCACACAAAACATACTTATCAAAATAATATAAGGTAGGGTGAAAATTATTCACAATTTTGCCACTTGTGAATTGTCAACTCCATAAAAGAGTTACTAATATCCTGGAGTGTATTTTGTACTGAAAAATAGGTAACAAGTACTCTATTATTCAGGCCTTGTGGTGTATAAAAGGTAACACATACCCTGATAATCAGTCATTATTCAGCTCTTGGGGCGACTGTTACCTTTAATAA
The DNA here is from genome assembly GCA_947386135.1 of Melanchra persicariae. Classification (NCBI taxonomy): domain Eukaryota; kingdom Metazoa; phylum Arthropoda; class Insecta; order Lepidoptera; family Noctuidae; genus Melanchra; species Melanchra persicariae. The sequence goes on along the minus strand of OX376668.1, from coordinate 312,046 downwards.
TGCTCAAATAACGCTGATATAGTGCAACCAGCTACATTATTCAGCTAACAGCTGATTAATTTGTGCCCAAATCAGAGTTATATCAGCTGAGTAGGCGCCTCTAACGTTCTTATTCAGCAGGTTTATTCAGCTAAAGATTTCATTGTGAACAGTGATTCAGCTACTATTCAGCGCTTCTGTGCTACTTGGGACTTCTTGGTAACACTGGTGTCAGATTTTCTGGCTACTGACAATCCGTAACGACTGCCAAAGATCTACAAATGACAGCTGGGACCAACGGCTTAACGTGCTTTCCGTGGCACGGAGGAATCTCGGTATGTTAATATGGTATATACTCCCATAAATGGCATACACGTAACATATTACTCAATGGCTCTTTAGGCCTCACTGGTCAGGCAACGACTCCGCCCAAAGTTCGACGCCCTTTTCCTCATGTTGCCCGGAGATCGTTGAGCTCCCGTCAACGCACGGCTGCCTTTCTGGTGCAGGTGGAGTGAGAGGTATACTGTCTTTCCCTCTCCGACGTTTCCTTTGAATGTATCTTTGACGGCATTCCGAGAAAACGGAAGCGATAGACCACCCCCAGCGTCCTCGCTAAACGTTCCTCCAGCGTATGCTGCACGGTGTTCTCGGGACATTCCACGCGCTAGTGACAAACGGGCATCCGCTTCCGACTCATGCGACGCAGGTACTTCCCAAAGCATCCGTATCCAGTAAGCGCCTGAGTCAGCTGGAAACTGAGGGCGCCATGTCGCTTATCCAGTCACTCATGAACCTAATAACCATCGCTTTCTGCGGTCTTGGCAGTGCCACGGCGTTTCGGGCTATTAGGATTACCGCCCACACGGGTGCCCCATAAATAGCAGGCAGGCGGGCAATGGACCACACGCTTCCTACATAGTCTTCTGCAGGAAGTATTTGGCCCTGCTAAATTGGGTACAACCCACAAAAGAGCAGCTACAATGCACATCAACCTGGGGACCGAGTCCTAGGTACTTAGTCATCAGCTCGATACTGATGCGAACGCCACCAACCACTATATGTTAATCCCGAGCTGGCTTGTTCCAAGGTTTCCATGGGGAAACAGAGGGCTTCGGACTTATGCAAAGCCACTTCGAGACCCAAACGCCGGATTCTTCCGACGACCTGCATAAACCCTGCCGTGGCCAGTATTACCGCTTGCCAATGTCATTGCCCCCGGGCCGTCACCAGGGTATCATCAGCGTAACATATCTCATCGACACCGTCGAGAAGTGCAGTGCCCAGTCATATCCAGTTCAATGTTCCACAGTGGTAGCTCTAGGACCGAGCCCTGTTGTTTCTGACCAGCCATAAGGATGATGGTTGAATAAATGTAGTAGTGATTGTCATTGATTACAGCTGTACAGCCAGGTTGGGGGCAGTTAAAAAATAATATTGCTTGTTTTCAGTGTTATCTTTGCTTCAATTTACAACCTTAAATGCTAAAGAGAGTTCTATAGATTTAACCATAAAAAAAATTTACGTACACACTTAATTAAAATAACAGTTATGTAAACTGGTCCGTAAACATCAATTGCCTCCCTCCCGCCTTAAATTACATTCTTCTAGTCCATATTCAATGTCAATAAAAATATATAATAAATTACCAGTAGACATAAAACTACAAAATAAAACCAATATATTTTTAAATAAATTAAAAAAATTCTAAATTAAAAAATCTTATAACACAGTAGACGAATATCTAACGGATAAATCCATTAATACATAAGTATTAATAACAGTTACTTAGTAAGTAAATAATTATATTGAGTACCAAATGACAGTACAATTACATTTAATATTATATAGTTATACTATACTAATAATAATGAAAAATCTTTAAATGAATTCACAAATAAATAATATTAATACATACCTAGATAATATTAAATAACTAATACAATTAAATAAATAATTAATATGAATGAATGGTAATTTAAAAAACTTATTATGATACAAAATAAAATATAGTTTATAAGTTTTTTGTTTTATTTTATGAAAGCGCTCTTTCTCTCTCTACTTATTTAAAAAATTTGCTGTGCCCGACAGGGTTCATAATTGTTTCCATTTTTATATTTGCCACCTGTATTTGTACATTATGGATAGCAATAAAAGATTTGATTTGAACAGAACGGTGGAGCAAGCTCCGGCGCGATCTCATAGTGGTATGGAATAAGCGACTGTCGCAATCGTAACCCAGCGCTGGGCCCGCCACAATTGTGGCGAGAAAGTCAACTCTTTGAGGAGTGGTTAGAGAGGCGCCACGACGTCCTCGTATTCCATCTGACGCAGGTCCTCACCGGACACGGTACAACACCCAATTGTCACCATTGTGTGGATCGTAATGAGGACACTACATGTCTTTGTAGCGGCGATCGGCAATGGTGACTTTTCGCGTTCGGCCCTGGTTCAATCCAAGGTCCGGAGTCAGAGAGCATGGGAAACAGTCACCTCCTTCTGCAAAACAGAAATGCAAGCGAAGGAGGAAGCGAGATGGGTGAGGAAGAGGCAATCCTCACGTCCCAGCCGCCGAAAGAGACGCCCTGTGCGTCAGCAGTCGCCCTCAAGCTCCGCCCAGAGCGGGAGAATTCATTTGATGATTTCACATCCAAAGAAAAATGGATATGTTTCTAGAGTTTCAAAAGCTTTTTGTCTCGTACTGTGAATATGACGTACTTCCATGCAAATGGTCATCCCCAATTTCACCATCAAGGACGAGAGTTCTGTTACAATGGAAAAATAACCCAATTTAATTGTTACGTAGTTTAAGGCCTCTGTAGATTGATTTGATTTTCAGCACTCGAGAAGAAAGTGATTTTATAAAATCAGACAATTTTGAAACAATTAAAAGCCAATACACATGGAAATCTATCCAAATGGGGACCTGAATACACATGTTCGGAAAAGCTATCAATATGAGGACTTTTAAACACACTGCGTGGAAAAACTTCCATCCGAGGACATATGTGTGAAAAATAACACATAAGTCCCCGCAAGGTACTTAAAATATGACTGAAGTGTAAATGTAGTGTGTTAAAAATTTATGAGAGCTTACACACGTTCGGAATGTGAACATGACTTTCCGCGATCAAACCGAGGTCCACCTAGGTCGACATCAAGTTTCCCTTTTTAAGTATATAGAAAGGCTCAAAATCGAATGGAGAATACGGTGAATTGGTCGGGTCAATCCGAGGACGTACGAAAAGGTCCTCGGATTGAAAATGTCCTCGGATGTGCCTTGTGTATTCAGGTGCATGTCCTCGCATGGTACTTAAAACAAACACAAGCACGCGCACCACACACACACACACCATCACACCGTCACCACACGACTCACACTTTTGTACTCACTCACTCCAAGACGCCATGTAGATTGTAGATATCCCCTTAGCATTTTTGATTTTGTTTAACTTTCCCTTTGTCATCTACATAATTATGTATTTTTTGAACCACACTGAAAGAGACTGGCCTCCACGACAAAAGGAAGCCTAGTGTGGAGACCAGAGATCTATCTGATTTAATAATGTATTGTTATGAACAATAAAGAATGATTATTAAATTATATTAGATACTTTTCTATTTTCTATTAGTCACCATTTCAGTAGTCCCCTGATATGGTCAATATGGTCATGCCTCAGACCAACAAAAAAAGGTAGACGGCGCACTGCGAACATCAAAGATGAAGCCATCTTTTTCTCTATGTGTGTCTCGAAGGGTTGCCATTTTTTATTTTTTTTCCCAATAACTTGGGAAATAATATTTTATGGGTAAGCTAATGTTGTGCAAGTCAGCACAAGTAAGATATTGTTGAGTATGGTATTGTAACTTAATTTTTTAGAAAGATCTATACATAAAAAACAATTTTTTAAATCACATGCCTACATTCAATTATGTAAGATAAGTTATAAAAGGTTGTCGAAGCGTAACCAGCGTAAGTCATTATGTAAATTGTTTTAAAATAAAATAGGTAATCATATTTTTAATCAACTTTAATAAATTAAAAAAGACCACCATAACAAAATCACTGACTAAAGAAAAAGTAGGTAATATCAAGATAAAACATAACAACAGAACAATGACGTGTAAATGTTATGTTTAACATGCTTACAAAATAAATATTATTTATCATGAACAAATAAAGTCTTTTTCAACACATTTGCTCAAAAAAATGCATTTACGAAGACTGTATACATTATTCGAAAGTTAAATATAACGCACCACACAATGGAACGTGCGGTAAAATAGGTACTCTCACCTAAGTACATATTTTACCGCATACTCCGTTGAATAGCGCCGTACGTATCCTTTACAGTTTTTTTTGAATTTACTTATAGGAGTATAAATAAGTACGAGAATAAAATATAAGCTGAATGATTGAACCTACTTGGAAGCGCTTTTGCACAATACTTTCGTCTCAATTTAATGAGAGGAAAAGAGACGAAAGATGTAGTTCCATTTGCAAATTCGCGCTATTTTCCTACTACAAACGTCAAAGATTGTTGCGACTTTCCGACTATCTAAAAACAAAAAGTTTTTTTCATTACCTATTGTACTGTTTTCTCGCAAATGTGTTGAAAAACTTCAACAAAAAAAAGAAAATAAGAATATAACTCGAAGAAAGAAATCATATTATTATATATTTGTTAAATCGAATGGGGAAATATTAAATCGTATTATGGCAACCCTCACACTTAATGTCACTGCTTTCGTTTGTTGACGTTTTTGTTCCAAGTAACCTAAAATTCATAGTTAATTTATAATAAAAACAATGTTATTTCAAGTACTCACAAGTGAAAAGTGATTCTGTGAGACTTTTTATGTGATTTGCTATTGTTTTTACAAATTTTTACTACACAGGAAGGCATAATTATATTTTTCTATTAATGTTTTCTAGACGACGGCTCGTGACGTACTAAGAGCGATGAGCATGGTTTTAGTGTAGGTGTGTGGGTGAGCTTGTGTATTTACTTGAAGGAGCACGGTTTTGTGGCTTCACTCTTGATGTTCGCGGTGCGCTGTCTACCTTTTTTTGTTGGTCTGAGGGTCATGCATCCATTTCTATTTTGCTGGAGCAGAAACAAGCTTTCATCTAGTGAGTAGCTAGCACCATCTTAGAACATTGACACTTGCTCCAAACGCATCACGATTTCAAAATCGAAGAAAATGGAATGTCATTTCGTATAATAATAGGTTCTTCTCTACCTATGAAATTGCCGTTTTGTATGAAAAAATTTAAACGATTTCTTTTCATGTATTTTTTATTTGTATTAATCGAAGTAATCACCCATGCAATCAATGCATCTTTGCCAACGCAGTGGCAGTTTATTGATGCCCTTCTTTAAGAAATCAGCTGGACGGGAGGCAACAAATTCTTCAAAGGCATTTTGTACTGCCTCTTGGGTATTGAATTTTTTTCCCGCCAAGAAGTTATCCAAATTCTGGAAAAAGTAGTAGTCTGTAGGCGCAAGGTCTGGTGAGTAGGGCGGATGACGGAGAGCTTCCAACCCCAGTTCTTGCAACTTGGAGACCGTCTGCTGTGCAGTATGAGGTCGCGCGTTGTCGTGCAGGAGCAGCGGAGACGAGCGATTGACCAATGCTGGTTGGAGATGTGCCAGCTTCTCCATCATTGTGTTCAGTTCTTCACAGTACACATCTGCAGTAATGCTCACCCCGTTTGGTAAGAAGCTGTGATGAATCACACCGGCGCTAGACCACCAAACAGTGACCATCACTTTTCTAGGGGTAAGTTTTTGTTTAGGGCATTGTTTAGGTGCTGAACCAGGATCCAAACAACTTGCTGAGCGCTTGCGGTTATCAAACAGAATCCATTTTTCATCGCAGGTGACAATGCGGTTCAAAATTCCTTCATTTGTGTGTCTGTTGAGCAGTGCAAGGCACGTCTCGACGCGTACTTCGCGCTGGCGATCATTGAGTTCGTGGGGCACCCATTTGTCAAGCTTTTTTACCTTGCCAATTTGACGCAAATGGACCAATATTGTTTTGACGCTAACGTCGAAAGCTGCTGCTAATTCAGCCGTAGATTGTGTATCATCAGCTTCCACAATCGCCTTTAATTCGTCATTGTCGACCAGTCTTCGGACGACCGCGAGGTTCATTTTTCAGGTCGAAATTTCCAGAACGGAAGCGAGCAAACCAATAACAGGTGGTGCGTTGGTTTGTAGTGTTAGCTCCGTAAACGTCGTTGATGTTGCGTGCCGCTTGTGCCGCGTTGCTGCCACGACGGTACTCATATTCCATAATCACTCGAATTTTTAACGTATCCATGATGACGAAAAAGATTGAAATGCGATGAAAATGTAACACTAATCAATAAACAAATGACTGCTTTTGGAAAAAAAAACCATGTTTTTAAAATAAAATTAATTTGAAATTAGAATTCTTAGCCAAACAAAAATTATTTTGATTTGAAATGGCCAGTACTGCAGAACGGAAATTTCATAGGTAAAGACCTAATATATTTTTTATTTAATATACTGTTCTGTGCTGTTGTGTACTGTTCGTAAAGTAGAGATAAACGGCTCAAACATGTCAGGTCCGTGCGTCGGCCTCGGCCCTCGTACGAAGGGTACGGAACAGAGCGCTGCTGGATGTAACACGTAGAAGCTCACGAGCCCCGTGCACCTACTTAGTATTACTAACTGCCACATGCCGCGGCTAATCACGAGTGTACGCTCTCCGCGATAACGTCATGCTGTAGCCCGCAAGCTCGCGTTTACATAATTCAGCAGGAGACTCTAATTGGCAGATTAATTATGCACATCGCTCCTCTCGACGCCTCCCTATGCTCTGGAGTGTGACATAAAGAGCGTACAAAACAGGCTGTCGGTTTATTTCCTCCCATATTTTTTCAGGAACATTCGCACGTGCAGTTTGTCAACTCAAGTCGACTTGAATATGATAATTTCTTAAGAATTTGGACATCTGCTGTTCCGTTCAAAAACTGTATGCGACAGATCTTTCTTTTTTGCTAGCGCAGCCTGGGGCCAAAAACCTGGGGCATTTTTTTTTCGGGTGAAACGAACATAATAGGTAACAGAACACTCTGAACACTGTTCTCAGAACACCGTTGAGTAGTTCACGAAATCAGCCTGGTCATACAGGCGGTCAGAAACTGGCGAGAACTTCCTTATAACCTGTATTATGACGTGTGCAGGGGCGGCTGTGCCAGCGCACCCTGATGAACATTGAGGGCCCCACGTACGACCGTGAAGGCAAGGAGGTGATGCCGGAGCACCAGCCGCGCAACGCGCGCGGCCGCCTGTTCCATCAGACGCGCGCGCCCGAGCTCATGCTGCCCAAGTGCTGCAACTGCTGCAAGAAGTCCGTGCTGGGCTGCCAGTGACTACCAGTAACCCACAGTGACCACCAACCACCAGCAACTAGTCACCGCTGACCCCTAGTACATGTTCAACACACGAAAACTGGCTCCTACCTTACTGCTTCCAGGAACTCAATAAAGTGTATTTCGCACTAGTGCGGAAAAGTCGCCGACCAGCGCCACATACTCAATTAATTGTATTTATAACATCAAGCTGCTCGCCGGGCCGCCATCACTGGTTACTTTTTACAAAACACGATTCGATGCACGTGGACATTTTCATAGCAGTACCTCAGCTCCACAACCGGCTCGGGCGTCTATTCCACCTTGGCTGCAGTGACAGAGTTTGCCCACTTGCATCGAAATATACTACTACTATAATCGCATACAGAATGCCTGGTGTAGCTACTCGGTGAGAGCTCTAGACAGAGTGCCGATCTTCCAGCGAGAACGATGCCACGAAAAGCCACGAATGTAATTATGTAATTGACAAGTACGTACTATTCAAATGCCCAGCACTCGCTTCAGTTTCTACTTTTGACAATCGTTCTCGCTAAAAGTACAACACTCAGTTCTCAGTCTAGTTCTACCTTTTAATTAAAACAAATAAATTAATGTTGGTGTTTAATTAAATCTATCAAATCGATCACATTTAATCGTAATTTTCAATTTTGAGTTTATTGTGTTATCAGAAATTAAAATTGCGATTGATTATTATGTTGCTGTATAAGTTGCCTATGTATGTAGGTATGTCCCTAGATATGTCATGCACTTACGCCCGCATTCATTATTTGGATAAAAGCTATCGGACAAATGAAAAATCGGTCAAAAGAAGATACCTAATATAATTCTTAGCATTCAATTCCAGAGCTCGAGAGTTGAGTTGTTGAACTATTTTGAGGCCGAGTCAGGCACGCGATACCGCCGCCTGCAACATAAGTAGACATTTGTGAAGGCTTGTAATGCAACCCTAGAAGCAAGGTTCGCGTGTTACCGAAAAAGCTGTGTAGTTACTGTGCGACTGGTCACTCACTTGCGCGCGCGCGACCTCAGGTATCTCTTCACCCTGCAACACACACACACGCAAGTCACTCACGAGCCGCGTAGCCTGGTTTTTTTCGTATGAATTGACAAAATAAATCAAACAAAAATCATAGTTAACGACACGTACTGAGATCACTCACAGGTAGGGGTCCTCTCCTATGGGCACGAGTTCGCGGCGGGCGGGCCCCGCGGGCCCCGCTGGCCCCAGCCACACGGGGGCCCCGCTCTGTGGGCAGCACGGGCAGTCGGGCGCGTGCGGGTAAGCTTGCGGGGCGGGCGGCGAGGGAGACGAGTCCAGCAGCTCGGAGCACAGCACCAGCAGCAGCTCGTGCTGGCGGCCCGCCGTCGAGCGCGTCAGGCGCTGGCACGCGCGCCACACCTGCGCGCCCAGCTCACCCACCTCTCTGTGATCATCTCGCTCATCGCTCTCTGCGCTCGCTACGTTCTCGAGATATACAGAACGCGGCCAGTACGCAAAGTCCTGCTTGCGGCTCTGCTTGTGCCCGTGTTTCTTCTTTTCTAAGACGGGGATATTCTCGTCGAGAACGAATGCGCTTGCCGGGATGTTGCTGAAAGGCATGTCTTTTTCGATGCGCGCGCGCTCGTATCGCTCGCCCGCGGCGCTCGCGTCGCTTTCGTCGCTCGCCACATCATCGCTCACCATCAGGGGGACCAGCAGCTCTATATTTGAGAGGGAATGTGGCTGCAAGCGAGATGATCCATGAGACTAGATAATAAAATATTAATAAACTAGCTGCTACCCGCGACTTCGTCCGCGTGGAATTCTGTTTTTATTCTGGTTAATTTATCTTTTTTTGGTATAATAATATATGTATTAATTTGTCTCCCATCACAGGCAGTTCTGTTTAGGTTAGTATATATACTTTGATAAATACATGTGAATGCTTTGTAATTAGCAAATGACCCTACAGAAGCATGATATTATTATTCTGATTTAAGTTTGTTATATATTAGTCTGTAAGCTAAAGAAAGTAAATAAATAAATAGTAGTAAGATAGTAGAGTAAGAAGTCTAAATAGTAATTTTGTTTGTTTCATCATCATCATAATATTAGCCGAAAGACGTTCACTACTGGATATAGGCCTCCCCCAAGTGTCGCCACAACAAACAATGATTAATAAATTACATCAAAACACTTTTTATTGTTTTTTAGTAGAACTTATAATGTCTTAAAAAAGTGATTATTTATATCGAAGCAAAATGAAAAATGAAAAAAATATATATATTATTCCTATTTATCAATACAATAAAAAAGAAATCCAAACCAATGTTTTGACGGTTCAACTCCATTTTCCATAGATGTGATGTGCGTTGTGCATTTGATCTCATTTGAAGAATTGCGGTGTTAAGATTCTCCGCGGAAGAATGATTTTGAAGAATGACAATTTTATTACAATCTTTATCACCAGGCGCGCGTTTTACATTTCCTAAGCTTAATAAGCTACAGTAACGCTAAGATGGGCCATTTATTATTATAACACCCACGGACAGGTGGCGAAGCCCTGTGACTGTGAAAGAGTTGAGTTAGCTCGGGTGATCTTGTGTTCTTAAGAACTCACAAAAAAAAAATACAACCGACTTCCAATTAAACAAACAACTACAAATTACAAAGAAACTTTAATTTTGGAAGTCAGTGTTGAATTACGAAGAAACAACCAAAGAAACCGACTATTTTTAATTTTATCTACACAGTTATTTTTTTAGTAAAACTATTTTTTATTCCTTACACCAAACAACACTACTGAAATCAAACTACTAAACCGATTCAAATGAATCTCGAGAAGTATTTCCTTTCACATAAAAAAAAATAAATTGATTCATAAATGTCGGTGTTATGAGGTAACAAACATAAAAAAGCAACCTAATCTTTTTTATATATAAAAATGAATCGCAAAATGTGTTGGTAAGCGCAAAACTCGAGAATAACTGAACCGATTTCGCCAATTCTTTTTTTGTTGTGTTTCTTATTGTCAGGAGAAGGTTCTTATGAAAAAAAAAAAAAAAAAAAAAAAAAATAAAAAATTTAAGAATCCTTGGGGTAGGTGTAGGGTAGGTGTAGGGTAGGTGTAGGGTAGCTGTAGGGTAGCTGTAGGGTAGGTGTAGGGTAGGTGTAGGGTAGGTGTAGGGTAGGTGTAGGGTAGGTGTAGGGTAGGTGTAGGGTAGGTGTAGGGTAGGTGTAGGGTAGGTGTAGGGTAGGTGTAGGGTAGGTGTAGGGTAGGTGTAGGGTAGGTGTAGGGTAGGTGTAGGGTAGGTGTAGGGTAGGTAGGTAGGTAGCCAGTTGACGGGAGCGAAGCCGCGGGGGACAGCTAGTTAATAATAATAATAATAATCAGCAACTTGCTCTTCAATACAATCTTGTGGAATCGGAAGTACCGTACTACAGGTATGTGCCCGACCCAGTTCTCGAAAATGGCAATTGCACATTGTATTGGGATCGGTCTATCATCACTGACAGGACTATTTTGGCTAATAAGCCTGATATAGTGGTGATAGACCGACTAGAGCGTCGCGCAATGATTGTTGATATAGCAGTCCCTCATGACGAGAACCTCGTGAAGTCTGAGAAAGATAAACAAACAAAGTATCTTAACTTGGCTCGCGAGGTTGTCGACATGTGGGATGTGAACACAGCAGTCATTGTGCCGATAATCGTCACGGCCAATGGCGTAATTGCCAAGAGCCTCGACCAACATCTCAAGGGGCCCTCGTTGGGCAGCTGGATCAAGGGCTTGATCCAGAAAGCAGTACTCTTGGACACGGCGCGTATCGTTAGGAGGTTCCTCTCTCAGGAGCCCTGACCACCGGTAGCTTGGATTCTGTTCCCGATACCGGTGGGCTACTATTTTTTATATTTTTAAATGTTTTTTTTTATATTTTTATAGAAATATTTAAAAATGTAAATTATATGTATATGAAATGAATAAAGAGAATAATAATAATAATATCTTGGGACAACTCACACACGGCCATCTGATCCCAAGCTAAGCAGAGCTTGTGTTATGGTAACCAGACAACTGATATACATACCTATATAATTTATAAATACATACATATTATAGATAAATTACACCCAGACACAGAACAAACAATTATGCTCATCACACAAAGTTTGTCCTGGGTGGGAATCGAACCCACGACCTCTGGCTTTGCAGTCAGGGTCACTAACCACTAGACCAACAGGCCAGTCAAATCAAAAAATTGAGAATCTCCTCCTTGTTTTGAAGTCGGTTAAAAACTTACAATTGTTTCGATCTATGTTACCGGTTTTTATAGTTTTTTCAGTTACTTTTCCTTTCTTTCAGTGTAAAATTCCATTCTTTGTACGCAACACTCGATTTTTATAAATAATACAGCTAAAATAAAAAAAAACTTGAGAGGTGTCAAGGGACACCCGGATGGAACGACGTTCCTTTCGATTAATTATTAATGAAGGAAACGTAATAATTTCTTTTTTTTTAAGTTATACGCACGGCTTATAACTATAGCAAAAAGAGTCGTTACAACTTTTGGTCTTAATTTTTTCCGTCTAGCCCCCTTTCGCAACGCACGATAAGGAACTTCGTAAAACCATGAAAATGACACCCATGATGAAAAGTTGTCAAATCCCGTGGGCGCCATCGTAGATTTCGATTTTGACCCCGTAATCGTTATTGGCGACCCCGAAAACCATGAAAATGACACCCATGATGAAAAGTTGGCAAATCTCGTCTGCGCCATCTTGGATTTCGATTTGAATTTTTCGAAAATGACACCCATGACGAAAGGATGGAAAATTTCATCGTAGCCATCTTGGATTTTGATTTTGACCTGATATTCAAAAATGATTAGATAAATCCCTACTTTTAGTAAAAAAACTATTGCAAAAAGTGTCGTTACAAGTTTTGGTCTTAATTTCAAAAGTGTCGTTACAACTTTTGGTCTTAATTTTTTCCGTCTAGCCCCCTTTCGCAACTCGCGATAAGGAACTTCGTTCCAAAAACCTGCAATGGATGTTGAAATACTCGTAACGATCGACGCATGAAATCAGCTCCCGTAATGGCCGCCTATGCCGATTTCCGATCTCCGATATTTCCGATCACTATGCGGTTGCCACTGTCACGATACATTGCGTATGAGGTTTTAAAACAAATCAGTTCTATTGGATTCCTATAAAGTTCCTGAAACAATTCCATGTACCAGTCTTCTTAGTATGGTATACTGAACTCAACCCGTCAATCTGCGGAGGGCTTACACCCTGTATTCTATAAGTCAACAAATAAAATAAAGTAAAATATCGATCGTTCTTTGGAGCCAGATATCGCGGTCACACAACCAAGAATTTGCTATGTTTCAAGCGATCTTTCGTACTGCACCTATCTACTGGGCCCACTGTTTCATCGATAACCTGAAGATGGCTGAAGATTTACAGTGGATTTACAGACTTATATTGGACCAACTATTAGGTCCTGAAGAATATTATACTGTTACAAATAATTTCTACTTGTCTAGTGATCACATAATTATGAATGTTACAAATAAAAATATTAAATTATAGTATGTCGTTTGGCATCTCTCTTACACAGAAAGTGGCCGCTGAGATGCTACAAATAAAAAACTTATTTATAGTCATAACCTCTTTAATATTGGCTGTAGGTATTTGAAAAATTGAATATTAATATTGCGAATATATTACCTGAACATTGTTGTTACCTACGTATGTCATAAGATTGTTTGGAAATCTAAACATAAACAAAAACACAAAAGAAAATCAAAACTTACAAAAACACCTGCACGGGGCGTGGTTCGAACTCACGCATCAGTAAGTGAAAGTCCAGTCATTAACCGCCTTGGCTGATTTCACTTGTTAAAACAGTTCATTTGCGTTCCTATCAGTACAGAGGTACGATTTAAATCATGCCGTAAAATTTATCTTTAAATGCCCATAACTTTTTTTCCTGGCCACCAATTTAATTGAAACAAAGACTAAATGTTGCTCAGACCTAACCCACATGTAACTGTACAGTCTCCAAGTAAATCTGTACAGTATTTTCAGAGATTAGCGTAAACAGACAGACAGACAGACAGACAAGAACATCTGAAAAATCTTTTTTGTGCAGTATGTTCCTTTTTCATCGTCCCCAACCCATTTTTGGTAAATTTGTTTAATGTACAGACACAAACTTTCTACTATTTTATTATATGTAGGTATAGATAATAGTAATAAGCCTTTATTGCTGAAACGAAACATACAATCTATAGGTATATAATAATTATGTAACTCATAAACTAACTTAGCCCGGTTTAGTAATCAGCATGTCTTGTGACACATAGACCTCTTCCAGCTGTTTCCATTATTTCCTATCGTTAGCTTTCCTTGACCAGAAAGCCAAAAGCTAGAGCAAAAATATTTTCCTGTCTTTCTCGTTTCCTTTTACCATCACGTGGTTGTCATTCTCTTCTCATGTGTCCTATACATCTCAATTTCAACTGTCTTACTTCCTTTATTATGTCTTCGACCTTGGTTATGGACCTCATTTCTTCTGCTCTTCTGCTATCTATTATCGCAGCGCATATCATAGTTCTTTCCATTCTCCTCTTAGGCCAGGTAAATTAGCTTTGAACCTTGCAAAAATTCCTAACTCTGTCCTTTTTCTTGAATAGTGCATTCATCTCAGCGTTCTTAGCACTTCTAATAATAAAGTTTTCATAGAGAATTGTTTGCTTTTGAATATCTCCAAGTGAATAATATCTTTTCCATGCACAAGCAATATTTCTTTCGATTCGCATGTCGGTTTGATCTCCGAATGATATTAATTGTCCTGAGTAGGTAGGTATATACTCGTGTATTGTTTTACTTACGTCATCCACCTACTGTTATGGCTATTTCTTCCTTGTTTTTCATTAGGTACCTTTGTTTTTTACTTATTCATGGTGAGACCATCTTGCTTCCCCAAACAGCACACATAGCTGTACAGTCACTGGACAACAGAATTATTGAAAACTCGAGGCTGTAAGGCTTTCTGTACAAGGGCTGTATATCCGGCTACACAGCTCTTATAATTCTAAATTTGGCCCCAAATTAACCATCCCCGAGCTTTATAGTAGCTTGTTAACAGCTTCCAGAGCATTTAAGAGCTGTACATGGGCTGTACAATGGCTTATACTGCTGTCAATTGGCCACTATCCCAGCTCCTTTAATTCTCTTGTACAGCCAAAAGATGGTTTACGGCTTAGTAACGGCTATTGTTAAATCTACAACGAAGTTAGCAACAAAAAACTATTTGTGCTGTGCAACTGAGTGTTACTTCAAGATGGTGTAACTATTTCTGTGTACAAATAATAATTCTAATTTAAAGTAAGTAATTTATCACGTTTGTTTTGTATCTCTATTGGTAAATTGTACTGCGGGTACCACTTTACTGTTAATATATATAGGTGATATTATCAAATATTACACGCGCCATCGAAGTAATTAGTTTTACTAAAAATATTATACAAAATAGATACGGTGTACGAATTATTCATGGATTTTCACTCAAATTTTTCCATTTGATTAGCATTAATATCTATTTGTAACAATGAAATATTGTGTTTTTTAATAGCTCTCAAATATCATGAAATTTTAAAAGATATCGGTGGTTTTTTCATGTGTAAAATGGCTTGTTAACATCAAAATGGCGTCAATTTGTTATCCAGCAATAATTCTAACTACATTCCCTTAACCAGCTCTATTCTGTTCAATGGCCATATAATGGATTTCAGTTATTCTAGCGACTGGTTAAAGGAGTAAAGTGAGAGTATACAACATCGTGTTAGGGATCTACAATCTTGATAGGAAACCATTTCGGGCATTATTCGGGCAAATATTCACCTTGGGTTTATTCCAAGTTTTTTAATTTACACTACACAATTTTGTGATTGCAGATACTTTGTCAAGATAGTCGCTCAACTGTGGAATCAAAATAGCGCGTACTCGCTCTACTGGGCACCGTTCGGGCTGACGAAATGCGATGACGGCGCGTGTGCTTAAAACGTCGATATCTCTAAAGTTTTGTATGGAGGCCCTACTTAAAACTTACGTTGTTGGAATCGTTATGAAATAGGCTATCATATTTAAAATGGATTAGTCCAGTTTTGCCTTGTAATATATTGGTAATTCTACTTTGAAATCAGTGTGAGCGAAATATGCCCAGTTTATTGTGCAAAAGTAGATAGAAATAAAAAAGTAAACCATTGCTTTAAATAGTTTTTATTTTATTTACTGGCCCGGCCGCCGACAAAACAAAAAGTGTATGTGACAAATGAATTACTATACTATTTTATTATTCTCGTATATTTAGCTCTGTCTTTAGCTGTTTCAATTGTTTATTTTACGAACAATAAGTCACAATGCAAACACTTGAAAAAGAGCGATAAAAAGACCCTCTCATACTTTGGATCACAGAGCAAGTAGGTACTATTGTATAATTATGTTTGAAATGTGTCCGGAACTCTCATTTTTAATCGACACCGATCATCGATTTTCGCTATCCTTGCTACTTTGCGTTTTGTGTTCTTATTTCTAACTGACCAGTTCTTTTCCTTTTTTTCCATGCTTTAGCAGTACCTACCTACCTATACTGATTTTAAATTGTAGTTTATTCGCACACGATATTTATAGTTAAGTCGCGTTGTGAGGTTATGACAAAATTGACATAACCTGTTTACTCTTCAATAATTCTGGAGGCTGTAAAATAGCTAATATTTACACTACAAGCTTTGGAATTAAAGTGGAGTAAGGGTACACTAATTTACAGCTCAAGCAGTCCTAAATGCTTTTAACCAGCTACTATGAAGCTCATTGAGGTAGCATTATAAAAGAATTAGTGTACACCATAGAAAAGCCTATGGCAAAATTTGATTCTCCAATACAGCCCACAGCTTAGAAGAGAGCAGCCGTTTACAAGCTTTGGTCTTCTTAACCAGCTAATACCATTAAAAGTAGCTAAAGGCTGGACAGTAGTTCCATCAAATTCTACTAAAAAGCGTTTTGTAGTTTTTCTGTCCATTATACAGCTATTAGTCAGCTGTGCTGTTTAACAGTGTAGAAATCACACCTTATACAGTCTCAAGAATTGTTTTATTCGTTAGTACAGCTACATAACAGCCTTTGACTGTAATATAGCTTGTTAATGGATATAATTTCCGCTATTGTGCTGCTTGGGTGCCTATTGAAGCATGTGTTGGAGCTTATTGCCGTTGTCAATGGTTAGCATTAAGTCATCTGCGAACCTTAAATGGTTAAGTTGTCTACCGTTGATATTTATACTAACTTTTTCCCAGTCAAGATCCCTGAATACAGTTGCCAGGGCAGCAGAAAACAGTTTTGGGGATAATGGGTCTCCTTGTCTTATCCTTTTTTCTATTGGGAACTCTGCATCGGTTTTTTCTAATTTTATTTGTACCTACAGTCTAATCTCAATCATTGATAAAGTATTTTCGAAATTGATTCTTAATAGAATAACAGGGATGATAAGGTTAAACAGCAACCTTTGGAACAAGCTGGGTTTAGAGCAGGGTTTTCCACCATCGATCATATTATGCATTTCATACAACTGTCAATAGAAAAATGTCAAGAATACGATAACACGCTGTTAAAGCATTCGTGATTACAGCAAAGCATTCGATTCAATAAAACATGATTTACTCTGGGAGGCTTTATCTAATAGGGTAGATGATCAAAAAATCTAATTAGTCTGTCAGATAGATTGACTCGTATTTTTTCTTTTTTCACGTAAACCAAAAATAAAAACGATACAGTGCGTTGAAAACTCGTGTCACGTCACTTGTAAGTACCTACACTTTTTACATACATGTGACGTCGCAAGCTCCTCCACTCCTGATCTTTGATGCGTCTTATCTTAGTCTTTTTTTATTGATTTGGCAAAGCAAAAATACGTGTCCAATATTTTTCGATAATCTAACTGACAGACTAAATAGAATCATATATTTTTTAACCAGGAATCATCGCTATTCTGCAAGGAGTCCCCAAAATATATACGTAAGCATAGGTACAGTATGTTGTCAACATTATCTGACCCACCCTAAAAACAAATGAATTTGGAGCCTCTACCTGAAACAATAAGGTTTATTCAATTTATATGAGCTTATCAGACAAGTGCTCGCCAACATTGTCGGAGCCACCGGCATTGTATATCATTTTGTTAAGCTATTTTAATCAGTACACAGGTTTGATGTTGGATTGGCAACGAACAACCTGTGGGTTCGAAAACACCGTCCACACATCAGTTTCTTTTTTAATTTGTTTTAATTTCTACAATATTGCTTGCATTATTAAAGAACGATCAATATGATTTACGCCTAATAACTTATCTTGTAAACAGGTGGGTAAATTTAAACAAACTAAGTTCAAAGAATTTATACTTACCAAGAATGGTTAGATACGAAGTAAAACATATATTTGCTTCGTGAGGTAGATAATAAATTCATCTAAGTGACAAAAGTTACACTATGCCTAATAGCAGTGACTACGCACACACATTTGTAAATCGTTTCACATAACTCGTTAAGTATTTTTAAGCAATTTGGTGTAAAAAAGCATCATGTCGCAACTTAATGACAATACCAAACATAAAATCATATTTTTACATGAGCAGAATGTTGGAATTTAAAAGACCCAACCCTACCCAACCCTGACATGTGAAAATTATTCCCAAATAAAAAATAAATCTTACGTAATAGTAAATAAACATTAAATTCGCGATAAATTCGCGGCACACCGGTGTGCTGGCAGTGCTCTAGCGGTGAACGCGTAGTTGGCTATTTTACCATTACATTCACTCCTTAAAAGTTACATACACGGGTCCAAAAATGTTTTTTTTTTGTTTTAGAGAAATACGGATAGAACGTTATGGAGACAATTTTAATATACAGCGAATTCGTCCAGGAGCAAAAGCCATCAAGTATAGTCCCGACTTCGGACGCCACCGGGCCATTGTTTCAAGCCATGTTGAAAATTCATTTTTGCCCATTCGTGCAAACGCAATAAACCACAATATTTCAGTAGAAACAGTGAGAAGGCATTTACACGCTACCGCGCTGCTGGGATAAGGAAATATAAACCGGCACAGAAAATTGCATTGACACCTGCTCATCGCGAAGAAGGATAGGAAGAAAATGTTGTGATCTTCACTGATGAAAAATCCTTTAAATCTCAATGTATGTAAGTAAATGCTCAATGGATTGATTGTTAAACCATTAAAATGTTGCAGATTATGTGGTGATGTTATTGTTATAAATAGAATTTTTCTATTTAAATAACATGAATATTCACTACATATTGGCAGCTATAAATCTGTAAAGCATTTCACAGATGAATTCATTTTCTCGATAATAAACTTTTAAGCATAAGCATGCCTTTTTTAATGTTTATAAATGGTTAGATTTGATTATGGCATACTAATATAAAATTAATATTAATTTGGAAATATATGAGCTTTTACTTTATCTTACTTAAGTGTTTTAATGAAATAATAAACATTTTAAACTTGCAATTGTTTAGTTTCATATCTATACAAAATACCCATCAAAGAAATGTTAAAAAAGTGTAATAAAATAATTTGAAAAAACAGCTGTGTAAAAAGCTATATTTAGGTTCAACTTGGTTTCGAACGTAGACAGCGATGAACGACGCACTACCTTAGTGACCACAAGACCAACTCGTGTATGTATTCCCAGCGGAAAAGTGTCGTTTTTCTTAATTTCAGTTATGCAGATATTTAGTGTATGACGTCGTGTTAATGTGTATGGTAAGTACGAATTTGTGCATCCAACCATTGGGGAGTTATTCAACAAAAACTGTTTCCGCTGGAACTACGTCATCCCAGCGGCACTTTTTTTTTCCTATGGACGTACAAGAAAAAAAATACATGCAATAATTAGTGTGTGACGAGAGGTAAATGTGTATGTTAAAATGAAATTGTGTGTCTTAAAACTGCGAAGATATTCAAGTTTCCGCTGCGCTGACGTTTGACTATTTGATGGAAATCATATAAATCGGTTTAGTGCAGAGTTGATTTTTTTACGCAAGTTGCTATGAATTTGTGTATAATGTTTGTGAAAACAGATTTTGAAAAAAGCATACCGTTTAGGAGATATACACGTAAAGGTGAAATATGGTTATTAGGTTCAAGTACTTAAAATAGGAACTTTAGAGCCTAACTTTTAACGTTTATTTGTATCTTGCAAGGGTCTACAACGTCTTGCCAAGTTTCATTTATGTGCGCTTAGTAATTAATGAGCAATGGCATAATTTACTACGAATGGACCACTATATTTTGTGACATCCGATTGTAGGACTTTTTAATGGAAAAGCAAAATAAAACATATTCCAATATTTAGTGTATTAATTCAACTATTCATATGTAAAATTTCAGCTCATTACGCTACATAATTAAAGAGATATAATAAAAATACCAAAACAACCGAATTACATGGATAAACCGACCAAGTTTAAATGGCTACAAAAAAGCGGCCGTGCAGTACATAGAGCTAACGTTCTAGAATTTCCAGTGTTTTACCATTATTGGACCAGTACAGGTCGGCACACAATTCTTGACCTGGCTCGATATGTTTCGAAACGCTTTACTTGGCATCACTGTTACCGTTGCGTTTATATTATTTAGGTACATCGAAATTGAATTGTTCAATTTTAATTAAAACGTCATTCGAAATGTGTCGAGCCAGGTGCCAAATTAACGCGTACGGGTAGTAGTTATGTGTCTTCTTAGCGCGCTTTATCAGTCAACTCACAAATGTACACCCAAGGACAACGTCCGTCCCCACCAACCGTGTCTCCACGTTGCCGTCGTGGTGGGGCTTGCGTGTCTCAGTGATCTTGGGGGCTTTGCCGGTAGAGCCACTCATGCCGGAAGGTCCCAAGTGAGAGACCAGACCAAGAGAGACACAAGAGGGGCACACGGTTCGGAGACTTGAGCAGTGTTCGGGTCCTCGGACGGTGTGCGTCTCATTGGTTTGCTCGCTGCTCTCTGGTACGCGTCTGATCATCAGGCGTGACTGTGAGGGCAGCGAGCAAGCAGTGAGAGAGAGGGAGAGAGGAGGGGAGAAAGGGACCGCACCCTCAAAAAGGAAAACAATGGATAGCGCCCAAAAACAGACACTACCCCAGGGCGGTTCGGACTGCACAGCAGTCCGGGAATCCGCCACGCTTTACGCGTCAAGCCCCTCGTATTCTGGGGGGGGCAACAGTGCTATCCACCACCCGATTGCCGATGGCAACAGTGGCCGAGGAGGCCCCCGATCCGACTTATCTTTCGAGGACCTGATCGGGTACAATTTTAGCTCGCCCGACAGAGTGTCGGTCGGGCGGAGGCGCGCTGTATTGGGAGGAGGGCTCGCTTGAGCGTCGCGCGGGTGTAGAGTCGGATTCCGAGTTGGACTCCGACGACCTGGCGACCGTTAGCTCGGCGAGCCCTGTACCCGAGGGGGCGGGGGCTGCTGTGGAGGACTCCAGGTCCTTCCGCAAGCGGCCCAGATCAGAGGAGGACCGGGGGTCGTCCGGCAGCGGAGAGGTGGCCTCGGCCCGTAAAATCCCCACCAGCAGGCGGGGTAAGGGCCGAGAGGGAGGCAAGGGCAGAGTCCTTGCCTCCAAGGATGCTGGACGACCCCCCGAAGATGGCGGTCGTGGGGCTCCTGGCTCGGAGTCCTCCGGCGGTGAGCCGGATGACTCCGGACAGGAGCGGGTTCGGAGGGCCGGGTTTGCGGAGGTGGTGGAGGCCGCGATCCGCGATGTGGCCTTGAAGAGGAAACTTTCCTCTAAAAACAAGGCCATAAGCGCGGCGCTGGCCTCCATCCTGGCGGCAGCGGAGGCTAACCGAGGTGGGCCTCCAGCGGGGCGCATGCAGAAAACCTCCTCGTGTGCCTAACGGCTGCTGGTTCCTTACGACTCTGTTCGGGGGAAAGAGCAGTTGACGGGCCGGTGCACCCTGGGCACGGGCAATAGTCTCTCCATGTCGGAGGGGCTATTGTCTGTGGCGAATTTCTGCGAGATGGGGTCGCTCCTGTCCGATCGACAGTCGTCGATTGGCAAAGGATGCGACCAATGCCGCTGCGGTGCAGGCGCACCAACGCGGCAGCTGCTCTCTCCTCACGGAGCAATCCTGAGGAGAGAGCTTTCGGCGGGTCCGCTGAGTCGGGTTGGCCGGACAGCGGACGGAGGCATGTCTAATGCCGCCGTCGGGGGCTTGGCTTTACCGCCTGGCCCAGAGGAAGGACACCTCTAAGATAAAAAACCCCCAATCCTAAGTTCTGAAGCGCGGCGATAGGAATGGCTGGTGGGGTTACCAGTCGTTAGCGCTTCCCCTGTAGGGTACCTGCCGACCCCCTGCAGTATGTAGGCTTACCGAGTATCTAGGCTCTGCTCGGTGGACATTTGAAACCTATATCTACTCGTGGGAATCATATGGATACAACACAACAACAAAAAAAAACGATGATGGGCCAGTTTTGGCGGAGATTGAAGAGCCGCCTGCCGGAAGCGGCAGCAAGAGCCGAGGAGGCTCACACGCCACCTCAAAATTTTGGGGGAAGCGTTCGCGCGGGGAGGCTTTAAATCCCTCCTCAAGCGAAGAGGATCTGTCGGCCGCAAAGGTGCCGACATCAAAAAGAGGTGGTCGCGCAGTGGTGGGTGCAACATCCGCTCGGCTGCCGCAGCGCGACCAAAGGGGTCGATTCTTGCGGCCCGCTACGCCGATTCCAGGGGTCTTAAAGTTACAAGTAGAGGGTCCAAATTCGTTTGTTTTTAGGGTGGGTCAGATAATGTTGACAACAGACTGTACGCATAATTTCAATATTTAAAGGTAGGTAAGTATCAAGTTTTTAAAAGAGATTGTACTCACGTGATCGTTGTAGCGGTGCATCGCACGCACGGCTTCGGTCAGCACCAGCTGCCACTGCGGAGCACACGGACGGTTACTTGCTTATTTCATCTAAAAGTTTTGCTCAGTGGAACTTAACGAAATAAAATGCGTTCCTAGTCCGGTGTGTGGAGGTCGAGGCTGAGCGTTACAGTTCATTAGTTTTCGTTGGGGTCCGCTTCATTCTCCAAAGTTCAGGAGGCCAGGTAGGTATGGTAGGTATGGGTGCTTGTGTCACTCTAACAGTGGCTCATGTTTTGAACAGGGGGCACCGGCCCCAGAAGTGTGTACGTACCTACTCAGTGTGTGACCTAAACCAATCACGACATGACACTACCCGCAGCTGCATGCAGTCGGCAATACTGCTTCAAGTGTGTCGCTTTTTGACGAAGTAATCCTATCCTACTGATATATCCCACACGCCGATTTCGGCTACAGTGACTGATTTGTTGAACCAAGCAGGGTTGCGAACATGCGCTCTAATATGAATAACATAGGTAGCCTATTTTTGCCGTGAAAGTACGAGCACAATCCGGGCACGTTAAAATACCATTTGCGTATTTTCACACCACCTGATCGAAATTATGTTATGCAAAGCTAACCTAAAGTGAGTTTTATTGACCGGGGGCACAGCCGGTCAATAATGTGAACCTCATCTGTCAGCTGAATTGGCGGTTTAGTAGGTACTTACAACGCCCTCTGGTGCCAGAAACAGGAAATACTTAATATTTTATTGCAAGGAGAAAGATATTCTCGATACTCTTACTTCGTGTAGTCTGTCAAGAAAGTCATGAAAAAAAAGGAGGGCGCCACCATCATTTACATGGTATCCCTATAAATTTCGACTGAAAGGTTTTGATACGTTTTAAATAAAATAGTAATTAATTACTGATTTATTATTTCCCTTTATTTCCATGTGGATTATCTGACACTCATCTATCTTATTTCCGACACTTAAGGTCCAAAAAAAGAGTTTTGACATTCATTGGTAGTGGCGAAAAACATTCTTCTTTCAACTGATTTCCATTCAAATGACATTCTAATAGTTATGTTTTCTATAGTTTACATGTTTCTGGTCTCCTGGTACTTGATGTTTTTGGTCTCCTGGTACTTGTGAATCTGTAGTACTAAGGCAGTAGCGGCTCTGAATTTCCACTTCCTCCTCAGTCTTCATTGACCCATGCCAGTTACCGGGATAAAAAGTAGCATATGTCTCAGTCTCATTCCAGGATATGAACTACATGTGTGCCAAATTTCATCCAAATCTCTTCAGCCGTTTTTGCCTGACTGTTACACAAATAATTCCTTAGTACTTCAGATTCACAAGTACATACCAGGAGACCAGAAACATCAAGTACCAGGAGACCAGAAACATGTCATAGTATTTTTGGGCTGGTATAATTATGTAGGTAAGGAAGGTGTAGGGTATGTGTAGGGAAGGTGTAGGGAAGGTGTAGGGAAGGTGTAGGGTAGGTGTAGGGTAGGTGTAAGGTAGGTGTAGGGGTTTAGTCCATGTTCAACCACCACAATCTTTACCCCCGACCATGTTGAACCCCTAAATGTTTCCATGTTCAACCCCTGGGGGTCGAACATGGATTTCTATACATTGGTCATCTTTTCTTTATCCATATTCAACCCATTGTTGCTAGGTAACTAATAATGACATTAGAGTAATACTAAGAGCAGAAGTGATTTATTTTCTTTATTTACAATTACTCTTTAACAGGTATTAGTAGCTGTTGGGTAAAAAAATATGGCTAACATAAACATTGATGATGATGAGCTAGTTTGGGTTTATCATTTTTTAAACTTTTTAACACAATGTAACCGTGATCTCTAGATTATTTAAGACGCAGGCTGACGTCTGGGAGGAACTTTTATCCGAATGGCAATTTAGGTGGGATAATTCCATCAAGGGCTGACACTTCCATCATTCCTTCCTGGACAGGACATTGCTGGAGGTAGACCACTGTGTTGCCCATTATCTTACAGGTCATGGAAACTTTAAGAGTAAAATATTTTCTTTCAAGCTTGTTACTTCGCATTTGTGTCAATGTTCTACATCTGAATGTGAATACGAACAATCTTCACATCATATATATGAGAGTTATATTCTTTAGCAGAATGAACGCAATAATATCCGTGGTTCTTGGCAATCTGGGCTTCTTCAGTTGTAAACGTCCCTTTGTGCCTATTGGCCTAGTTCTACTAGAAGGGAAAAATGTTTTTTCATACTCCTCCGCTGTTCTTTTCTGATTAATTTCGTTGCGATTCAACTATCTTGGACTCGTCGAGCTTCATTGCCTCGGTGCTTTTTGGTGGTGATGGCTTTCAGAAGTTGTAGAGGTTGGGAATAGTGTGGTGGTCTTACATACCATGAAACATCACGCATGTGAAAAGTATAAAAAAATCAATGGACTCAATTTCTCCAGACAAAGATCTACCATTATTTCACCACTTACTTATAAAACGACTAGCACTTCGCCCGCCCGCGACTTCGTCCGCGCAGATTTAGTACTTTCCTCTGCAAACTTTGATACCCCCAACCGACTCCTTAAGAATGTATGAAGTGTGAGTGTAATGTATGAAGTTGAAAAAAAGGACGAGGACAGTTTTAAATGTCCCATCAGCAAAAAAATGTTTCACGCTGCTTATTATTTCCCTCGCCACCTCAGATCATCATCATCACCTTCCTGCCCTTATCCCATGTTACTTGGGGTTGGCGCAACACGTTTTTTTCTTCCATTCTGTCTTATCAACCGTCATACTATCACTAACTCCCTTTTTCTTTCATATCGCTCTTCGCACAATCCATCCATATTTTCTTTGGCCTCTCCATCTCTTCCTCTTTATCCATCCACATTTATATTTATAACCCTTTCAGTTACATGCGTTTCATCCCTCCTCTTCACATGACTATACCAGGACAAGCGGTTACCTTTCAACTTTTCCGTCACTGGCGCCACTTTTAAACTACCTCTAATGTACTCATTTCTCACTTTATCCATTCTCGTTACTCCACACATCCTTCTCAACATTCTCATCTCCGCTACATCTATTTTCATCCGTCTTTTTCACAGCCCAACATTCTGATCCATACAGTACGATAGGTCTTATCACAGACTTATAGATTTTCTCCTTCAACTTGAGGGGCATCCGTGGGTCGCAAGTTGTTCCAGTGACCTGTCGCCATTTCATCCATCCTGAGTTGATCCGGTACGTTACGTCTCGGTCTATATCCTCGCCACATCAAATACGAACGCTACACGACTACACTTATAAAAATAATAGGATAATACTATTATTTTTATAAGTGTAGTCAAAGAGCATGAACCTTTGAAAAATGGCAGGTAAAAGTACCTGCCATTTTTTCCACAATTTTCCACATCAATCCCTCTCGAATACACCTTTAACAACTGGCCAACTACCAATGAGATGGAAAAAAATATGTTTAGTAAGTATTTCAAAATAACTGCAGAAATATAGGGCTAATAGTGCATAGGCAGACTTTGAAAATGTAGCTAATAGCAATGTAAAACAACACTTTTGTGTTTAACTGTCCATTGAGGGTTGAACGTGGATTAAAAACATTCAAAAATAAAAGTCCATGTTCAACCAATGAGGGGTTGAACATGGACAGCGTTTAGGGGTTCAACATGGTCGGGGGTAAAAATTGTGGGGGTTGAACATGGACTAAACCGGTGTAGGGTAGGTGTAGGGTAGGTGTAAGGTAGGTGTATTTTTTTTTTTTTTTTATCTTTATTTGGAAAAGGCTTTAATCGCGAAGCGATTATGCCAGCCTCGTAGTTTTACAAAGAACATAAAATTAGGTGGCTAATAACTATGATCTTAACTTAATTAGTTTAATAACTAAATAATATAACTTAATAGCTAATTTGGATGTAGGTTTAGATAGGATCACATTACACATACCTACATCCCTTAAACATAAACTATATTCTACTTCTAAAGCTTTCCGTTCTGCACAAACCCGAGCACACTCCGCCAAAGCGTGGTAGGTGTCCTCTCTTATATTGCAAATCAGACAGTTTGGGGTGTCAGTAACTTTCATAAGATGCCCAAACGCATTCAACGGAATGTGCCCGGATCGCAGACGCATGCTTGTTACTAATAATTGTCTGCTCATTGGTATTTCAGTAAACCAAGGAATCCTTGGTGGCTCAGATTGAATTGTCTTGTACCATATTCCCTTGTCTTCGGATCTTTTGTCAAAATACTCTTTCCATAATTTAGTGCATACCATTTTAGCATCTCTTAGTATATCCGTAAAGTACGGGAGATTACCGACCGGAGTTCCTTCATGGATTCCTGTTTTTGCCAACTTATCTACAATTTCGTTTCCTATCAGATCTATATGTGATGGGATCCATTGGAATTTAACAGTTTTGCCACTTTCTCTCAGCCTTAAGTACGAGTCTAATATGGAATAAGCTACAGGCAGGCCTTGTGTGCCTGAGGTGCACCGAGCTATATGCTGCAAAGCGCTTCTTGAATCACTAAGTATAACAAATTTTGAATATTTGCACGGTTTCAAATACAATAGACACTCTGAAATGGCAAACAATTCTGCTGCCATTACAGATAATTTGCAGTTCAATGTGAAACTGGCTCTCGTGTTACACTGGGGATCAAAAAATGCTGTTCCTGTTCCACTCTCGTCTTTGGACCCATCACTGTAAATCTGATAGAATCCATCATAATTTTGTGCAATAGTTTCCACAGATTTCTTTAGGAGTACCACTGAAGTATTGGCTCTTTTAGGTCTTGTCATATTTCCAATTTTTAAGTTTTTGTGTGATTTAATATCTATATTCGCCATCCATGTCGACAATGAGAACATCCCTAGAACTTTAGAACGATGCAAAGTTTGGTTGGACATCTCAGTGCATACGATAGTTAGCAACGGTTTTTTCTTATTACGCCAATATGATTCCTGCTCGCAAATCTTTGTTAACTTTGATATCATTATTATGGTCTCACCATCATCAATAGACTTAGCTTTTAAGCAAAATTTAGCAGCTAAATATTTCCATCGAATAAATAATGGCGGCAAACATAACTCCGATTCCATTGCGTGGATTGGGCAACTTTTCAAAAAACCGCCAACTACTCTCATGGCTTGGTTTTGAATTTTGTCTAACCTTGAAATGTTGGTTTTAGCACTATTATCAAACAAAAAACTTGCATAATCTAATCAACTGCGGATGATTGCAATATACAGTCGTCTCAAGTGTAATGGATGAACTCCCCATGTCGAACCCGCTAATACCTTAAAAACATTTAAAAATTTCATGCTTTTTTCATAAAAAAAAAAAAAAAAAAATCTTTTTATTTCAGACATACTTGGTCCATAATATTGTTAGTAATAAGACTTAAAAACTATGTTAGGTACATTTTAAAAAATAATTAATTAATTTAAGTATTTGCCGCCCTCTGGGGCCTCGGGCACACGCACTTGTGCTTGAACCCAGTGCCCCAGAAGGGGGCTGTCCAGCTTGTGGCTGAGCACGTTCAGGATGGTGTTGGCGCTCCCACGCGTGCGGAACATCAGCGACGCAATACGGCGCCGCAGCACAGTGTGAAACCCGTCTGTGTGCGCGTGCGCAAACATCGCAGACGCACTACAATAGCGTGGGAGCCCCACCAGCACCCTGAACGCGTTATTATATTGAATTCGGAGAGCGTTGATGGCCCGCTGAGTGTAGCTGACCCACAGATTGCAGGTGTAGAGAGTTTGGCAAAATGCTTTAAAAAGAGTAATTTTTACCTCTAAACTACACCTCGCAAATCTGCGTGCCAACATGTTACAGCGGACCGCCATCGCTCTCCTCTCCCTTTCTATGTCTCCATCGTCTTTTAAATCCTCGGTAACCACATGGCCGAGGTATTTAAACTCTCTCACTCTTCGAAGAGCGACAGCGTTAAGCAGCACAGGTGCCACATCCCCCAGTTTACGTCCCGTCCCCCGTCCCGTTCATAGACTTCATTTATCTGTTTGCGCCATCTCAAAAATGAATCTAGCCAGAGTCCTAAATATTTAACAACAGGAACACTTTCTAAACATACATTGTTGATATTGACTTTTACCTGCTGTGACGACCTTCCCTTAGAAAATAAACAAATTTTACTTTTCGTGGGAGATAATTCTAGACCCAATACTCCCAACAAGTTTGACAAACTATCTATGGCTTCTTGAAGAGCTGTAGTTATAAATCTAATGTCTTGTCCAGAAATATAGAGGACAAAATCATCCGCGTATTGAGACACATAAACCCCCATAATATCCCTGCAAATGCCACATGTTACTATATTAAACAAAATTGGAGACATAGGTTCTCCTTGGGCTAATCCCTTACATGTCCATCTTGTAATCGAAGCATTACTCCCTACTTTTACCACAGCTAAGTGTCTCTCTCTTAGGTATTCCCATATATATCTGCAAATTAAAGAGCCTACGCCCATTTCATCTAGTTTAGATACCACTTTCAAGATATTAACATTATTATACGCGTTGTCTATGTCCACGAAACATCCCAGTCTTTTGATTAGTAGCGTACCCTATTTGGATTTGCGATACTAATCGGACAAGGTTGTCTAGGCACGATTGAGATCTTCTAAATCCTACAGTATTCTTGGAAAAAAGACCTTTGCTTTCAAAAAACCATTCGAGACGTCTCGTTATAATATTATGTAAGGTTTTACAGAGACATGATATGAGTGAGATAGGTCTCAAAGATGAAATGTTGCTTGGATCGCGCCCAGGTTTCGGTACAGGCACTACTCTAACATTTCTCCACTGTCTTGGCACCTCACCTTCAGCCAAACATTTGTTGAATAACGCAACTATCAACTCTTTGCTGGGAAAGTAAAGACCATCGAATAAGAGATATCGTCCTCCCCAGGAGCGATATCCTTCACTTTCAGTACACTTGAAAGTTCCTGTTCCGAAATCTGAGCCTCCAACTGTAGGTTAATAGAACTAAAGACGACATGGTGAGCTAACGTAATCTGGCGCCAATTGTCTTAAGAACTCACTAGCCCTCTCTGCATCTAAACAAATTCTCTTTCTACGATATCCTTTGACCCATCGCATTTTATGCCATAACTCACTACTAGACACCATCTCGCCTACACTGTCACAGAACTGACGGTAGGATTCTGCACTTGCTTTACAAATCAGTCTCTGTGCTGCAACCTCTGTTTGAGAATTATGAAATTTGTGGGTATGGGGTTCTTCCTAACCTGTGCTAACGCCAATCTACGTTCCGCCACCGCCCTAGACAACTCAGGGGACCAGTATGATTTAGGAATAAACTTACTGGTGGGGTCTTCACAAATCTTAATGAGCGGAATTGATGCTTGAGACGCAAAATTAATTAGTTCTATAATTTCATCATACATTTGTTGGGTGCCGCCTGTTAAATTAATACTATCAATTTTACTTGAAATTATTTCTGAATACTTCTGCCAATTACTTTTTTTTAAATTTCATTATGAATTTATTAAGTTATTACATGTTATTTCTGTGGCAATAAGAACCATTAAGTGATCACTACCTAAATTTTCGTTTAAAACACTCCACTTAAACCGTAATGCAATGTCTGCTGACGCAAATGTGACGTCAGGCGAGCTTTTTTGTAGGTGATTTAATACTAATTTAAGTCTGGTATGGTCTCCTATATTAAGGGAAACATAATGCCACTCATCCGCTGCATCGTGGATTTGAAAACCCCTGCGATCGCTTTTGTATGACCAGTTTGTATGATGCCCGTTGAAATCTCCCCCTATAAAAGTTTTATTTGGCCAACTAGAAAATAACGTTTTCCAATCCTCATCTGTAGTGTAAATATTCGGTGCGCAATATACCGCTACAATATTTTCTAAAAAGCTACAGTTAAATATTTTAATGTGAAGTACTTCAATGCTTCGATTACGTAAGCTAAAATTAGTGATCTGTGCTTGAATGGAGTTATGTACTACAATCGCGACTCCACCATATGAATCATCCCGGTCTTGTCTATAGATAACATAACTACCTATTTTCAAATGACTGTCTGGTTCAAGCCAGGTCTCCGATATAATGCATATATGGATTTTACTTGTTACCAAGAAATTCTCAAAAGCTTTAATTTTAGGTCTTAAACTTTGAGCGTTCCACTGCAACAACTTTAACAGAACAATTTTATTTTTAGGATCCATTACTCATTAAGACCGAAAAATAACTCTAAAAACTTATTCAAAATAGGCCACTCAGACATGCGATCTACCACAACTAGTACTAACCATTTACTACAACACTTAATAACATCATAAAACTTTTCTTGGATACTCCGATTTCTCATATAAATAATATTTTTTAACCGTTCAATTAACTCGTCGAGGTGTACCTCTCGCGTATTGTTTACGTTACCGCCGGCATCGTTATCAGTAACAGCTGTCTGCTTAGGAATGCGGTCCGACGACTCCCGATGTCCCCACCAATCCGTTTTCGATTCTGTGTAAACAACGAAGGGAATGGATTTGGTGTGTAATTATTGCTGCCTCCTGATTCTTCACAAAGTAAACCACTAAAGGTGTTGGTGTCTATCTTCTGATCGGTTTCCCCTCACTGTTTGAGAATCAATGGGCAACTTGGGTCTAACATACATAGTGCAGGCTACGTTATACGTACAGTTATATTCTGCCATTAGTTCCCTCACGCGCTTTTCTCGAGCATAAACAGGACAACTTCTGTTCAACGCCATGTGGTCACCCCGACAGTTGACGCATTTAAATGTTGTTACTTCGCAGTTACTGTGTTCTTCTGTACATTTAGGACATACAATTTTTTTTGACGAGCATCGTGTTTTGACGTGGCCGAATTTCCAACAGTTTGAACACTGCGTTACTGGGAACACAAAAGGTTCCACTTTGGCGCGTAGACAGTCAACATAAATAAAACTTGGCAGGTATGAGCCTCTGAAGCCTACCTTAGCTACCTCACTAGGTACCCAACCGCCTCCATCTCGTCGCTGTAACCTTTTCAAGGATATTATTTCAATTTCGTTGGGGCACTTGATCGCTTTTAACGCCTCCTCGTCAGACAACTCGAGGTCCACATCCCGAATAATTCCGTATGAAATGTTTACATCCATTGCACTGTAAACTTTCCACTGTTTGGATTGGAACTCCTGACAGTCCAGCAACTTGCCCGCACATTCCTCAGTAGAAACCTCTATTTTTAACTTAAATGGGTTAATATATTTAATTTTGTCGATGTCACTTAAACCCATACTGTTAAATAGTTTTGCTAAAGCAAATTGTTTCGGTAATTTTTCTCGGCTCCATATAAAGACTTCTTTTCTAAATTGTTTGATTTTCTTTCCTCTTCCTTTTTCAACCTTTGTCCAGCTTCCTTCTTCATCCTCCTCTCTTCCTCGTTTTGTTGGATTAACTAGTATATCTTCTTCCATAATTTGGATCTCACTGCAGATTGGTTCAATGTTTTCTACCGACTTTCTTTTGTTTTCTCCTTCCTCTTCCATTAAAATTTGTGACATCCATCCATCTGAGTTATTTTCTTCTCGTCCACTGTTACTGCCACTATCAACTGTGGCCATTATTAGGACGCGCTCATCACCGATGAGCGCGTCAATATATTAAAATGTCAATTCAAATCACAACGATATCGATAGACGCGTGCGAGTGGTTCACACGAGTGCCATGACAGAACTGAAGGTAGGTGTAGTGTAGGTGTAAGGTAGGTGTAGGGTAGGTGTAGGGTAGGAGTACGGTAGGTGTAGGGTAGGTGTAGGGTAGGTGTAGGGTGGGTGTTTCCTGAGTAAAAATTTACAATACCAATCAGGAAACCTTGCTATTTCCGATATTCACGCGGGCGAAGCCGCAGCTGGTAGAAGCTAGCTTCTACCAGCTTACTAAGGAAACACCCACCCTACACCTACCCTACACCTACCGTACTCCTACCCTACACCTACCTTACAACTACCTTACACCTACCCTACACCTACCTTACACCTACCCTACACCTACCCTACACCTACCTAACACCTACCCTACCCACATAATTATACCAGCCCAAAAATACTATGACGTGTTTCTGGTCTCCTGGTACTTGATGTATCTGGTCTCCTGGTACTTGTGAATCTGAAGTACTAAGGCAGCAGCGGCTCTGAGTTTCCACTTCCTCCTCAGTCTTCATTAATCCACGCCACTTACCGGGATAAAAAGTAGCCTATTTTTTATTCCAGGTTATGAACTACATGTGTGCCAAATTTCATCCAAATCCCTTCAGCCGTTTTTGCCTGATTGTTACACAAACATACAAACATACAAACATTCACCTTTATAATATTAGTAGGATTATTCAGAATCCAACACTGGCGAGGTATTCAACTCCCGAAATGTTGCCTGACAGTCCTGCATAGTTAAATTCATCCTCTTCTGACTTCAGATTCACTCGAACTATCATCGCTAACCGAGATGACAAATCTGTCTATATCATTATAGAGAGTTAATCCACGGGCAAAATATTCATCTTCGATTTTGATGACATGGTAAACACAGTTTTTCCATTCTTGTGCAGTTACTGAGTTAAATGCTTCTTCAGTCAACTTCGCAACATTTTGACCACAAACAACACAACAACATTTAAATGTATTTACGTACCGGACAGTACCGGTTAACTTTGCTGTCCGACCGTAAACATCGTCTTTACTCGTCCCAGCTTGAAATTCGGCCATACACTCTTGAAACACTTCAAATATAATTTGTCTCGCACCGCTTTTATAAACATTTTGATTCATTTTATCTCGAAACGGTCACACGCTTAAAAAAACTCGAAATACCACTAAAAATCATAGAAAATCAACCACAAAGCCACGAAGTGACAGTTGAGGTACTCAGTTTGACAATTATTCAGTGTTGCCAATATTAGCTAAAATAATAGTTCCCAAAACATTATTTTGATGACTTTCTTGACAGACTGTACGTACGTGATGATATTCTCAAAGGAGATTGTTCTGCATCCATACCTACAGTTCTCGTCAAATAACATTGCCCCTCTGAAGTTAGCCATTTGTAAAAATCGCGCAGGTGCAGTCACGTAGACGGGAGCAAGCGGGACGCAAGCATGCATCGAACGTAAACGAGCGACTGAGACATAAAATCGCGCCGCCATAATCCCCGCCCCGCGCATGCGCAGTTGCAGTTTGTTCGTAATTTGACTACTACGCAGCCACTCGTAGCCAACTTCAGAGGGGCACAGTTATTTGACGCGAACTGTATACCGCGCGATAACTTTTTTAAGTGTGTTATAAACTTATAATGCAGGGTGTCATGACATCTAACGCACTATATTCAAAGGTATAGATATTTTGTTTTACGTATCTTTTGCCAATTTCTCCCAGCGAGAGGAGTCTACATTGCATCCCTTTATAGTTATTCTGAACGTCTTAATATCTGAGGAAATGACCGCCTTGTATCCTCCGCTTGCCGTCCTTGAGTACCAACCTACTACCTACTGTCCACTGATACTACTGCCTACTGATATTATAATATGGAATCAATTCATTGTTTTCACTTTAGTGCGGGTCTATATAATAAAGTACTCTGAGGTGCGGGTGAAGCCGCCTGCAAAACCTAGTAGTTGTTTGCCTATAGGACTACCCTGAGTAACAGGAAAGTGTAGAGCTCACCGCGATGAGCCCCAGGGGGCCGGCGGTCCTCATGGCGACGTGTGCGTGGCGACTGCGTGGCGGCTGCGTGGAGGTGACGTGGCGGCTGCGCGGGCGCAGTGGACGCGTGTGTCCAGCGCGGGCATTATATATACGCGCGTGCGGAGACAATCGTCTCGTTAGCGAGTTGGTCACGCTCGAGCGATAGTCACGCTGCAACGCATTCGCGACGCAGTCCATCAGATAGATGAGCAACTTGTTGTTCTTGTCCATCGCTAATTTTACACATTACATCTTGTACAATCAGCAACAGAATAGAATAATACCGTGTCACTGAACAATAAATACCTATATAAATACATCACACAGGATTTCAGATTTATTCCCTGCAATAACCATCGTCCATCTTTATTAACATTTTGCCCTAAAATAATATTTCAAACGGAAGTGTTAAATCGACTTTAGTTGCTGGCCGTACCTGTTCGTAAGCGCGTGACACCTTCACAAAGGGACAGCGTAAAAGTGCGCATACACGGGCAATACAAATTGATCAATTATAAGCAATACTGGTCGATTCACCGTGCCAATTGGCCATGAGCTATTTACGGCAACGGCAGCAAATGTCAATTTGGCGAAATGTTTTGCAATGACAATGTTAAGCGATATGGAGAAAGTCCAAGAAACTAGGCAATACTTTCATGCACGAGTATTTCAGAGCAATATGGAATATAATTGGAGCCATTAAAAACAACATTGCCTAAAAAAATGGCATATTTTAATGAAGTTGCTGGAGATTGCTCCACTAATTGCTCCCTAAAATTGATTTTAGGAGGAAACTAAGTGAAATAAAAAAAAATGTTTAAATTGATATAATATTGTATTTATTATAGGATGTCTAGACTAGGAGGTGCGTTCACTTGTGCAGGCCGGCGCGCTTGGCCTCCAGCTCGTAGATGAGCAGGCGCCACATCTTCACCACGAACACCTCCGCCTCCTCGTCCAACACCTGCGGGAGACACTCCATTACACAATCTCTACTAAACCTATTCTTGACAGACTTCAAAAAAGGAGGAGGTTCTCAATTAAACGGATTTCTATTTTTTATTGTATTTTATGTTGAAAAACCGACAATCTGTGACTAAGTTCGAATTCTTTTGTAATCCTAATTTAGGAACGGCCACCACCTTGCTGCAGACGAAGTGCACGAGCGTGTCACACACACGTGCCACATGTGTCACACTCACCATCTGCACGTCGTCGAGGATGCCTTGCGGCGCCGAGCCTGCCACCACCTTGCTGCAGATGAAGTGCACGAGCGTGTCACACACACGTGCCACATGTGTCACACTCACCATCTGTACGTCGTCGAGGATGCCTTGCGGCGCCGAGCCTGCCACCACCTTGCTGCAGATGAAGTGCACGAGCGTGTCACACACACGTGCCACATGTGTCACACTCACCATCTGCACGTCGTCGAGGATGCCCTGCGGCGCCGAGCCTGCCACCACCTTGCTGCCGATGAAGTGCACGAGCGTGTCACACACACGTGCCACACGTGTCACAGTCACCATCTGCAGGTGGTCGAGGATGCCCTGCGGCGCCGAGCCTGCCACCACCTTGCTGCAGATGAAGTGCACGGGCGTGTCACACACACGTGCCCCATGTGTCACACTCACCATCTACACGTCGTCGAGGATGCCTTGCAGCGCCGAGCCTGCCACCACCTTGCTGCAGATGAAGTGCACGAGCGTGTCACACACACGTGCCACATGTGTTACACTCACCATCTGCACGTCCGCGTCGTCGAGGATGCCTTGCGGCGCACAGTGGGCTGGGATTACAAGGTTGGGTCTTAAGAACTAAAATGTATTTTTTTAGTATCTAGACATAAATTTAAAAAGTTTTTAGTCTTTGACTTTTTTTAATTGGACTCGTACTTTCGGAGATATAGCCATATCAAATTTGTATGAAGAGTCATGAAATTTTAGTTTAGCAATTTATTCCAATTAATTTGAAATTGAAAATAATGTACACTAAACGGCCTGAAGTACTTCAATACTTACTTAGTACTTTAAATTAAAAAAAAATGTTCGACATTTTCCACCACCATAGGTAATATAGGTAGGTATGACGTAATTTGTTTTGACACTTATTTCAGGGAATCAAGAGATAGGAATGCGCGACCGCAACATCAAGTTATGACACGTGTCGTTACCTGATTGGTGCAACGATAATAGGGCACAAAATGTACTATTGCACTCAAACGTACTTCAGTGTTCTATTACAGACCTACCATAATAGACGCACTACCACAGATTACTGAATAGTTACTACGTAACATACTTCACTCAGTAGAAAATTTCCAATACCTATTACGATAATTGCCTACTCCCTCGCGTCAACAACCACTGTATGCTAAAATGCACCTAAATGCTCAAGCGTACAGCAGTGATTGCTCCGCACCGCGCGATTCCACAGTAATCGCAGGGCTGCCTCTTCGATAAAATTAAATTAACATAACTTTTTATCTATGTTATTGAGAACTGTGAATATGTTCTGACTTTTATGTGGCAGTTAAAAATTTTATCATTTATAAAATATTTAACCAACTTAAAAAAGGAGGTGATCAGACATACAGGCCAAACTGAGAAGTTTGACTTGTATGGTTTGTAGGTATGTATGTTTGTGCGCGATAATCTTGCGTTTGGCTAAACCGATATCGATGCGGTTTTCAGAAAAGGATTTGTTACATTTAGGAGAACGTTTTAAAATAAGTATAATACTTCTTAGTTTGATGATGATCTTCGGAGATGTTCACTAGAAATGAAAAAAAAAGCCTTAAAAAAGAGAACCGACTTCAAATAAAGCACTAAGCCGTAAGAAATAATTTGTTTTTTTTTTATGTTAGTGCTAACAGCTGGTAATTACGAATCGAAAAAGCACCGACATCAAAGAAGAAATTATTTCTTACAGTTTAGTGTTTTGAAGTCGGTTCTCTTTTTTAAAGTTTGTTTTATTATATTTGTAAGTTTGTTTTGTTTTATATATTGGTGCTGACTGTGGAAGAAACCTAGATAAAACATAATTATAGACATCAGTGTTAGGTGTACAGCACATAAGGCACCACACGGCATCGTAATACGCGTACGAACGAACAGCACTATTAAAATTGAACGGCGTGCGCGCGCTTCGCTTGCGAAAACCGCACTGAATTTGATCCGCCGGCGGACCGAGACCGCTCGGCTGGGCGGTAGGCACTTATAGCGCGCAAGTACATGGAGTCACGGAGGCCTGGCACTACCCTCACATATTTATTACATAAACAAATAAGTGTGAGTGTGAGTTATTTTGTGTTTGTGAAAATGTTTGAAGATTTGGTGACCAACCTTGACCTTTTTATTATTTTAAAAAACAGTGGCAGTATTAAAAATAATGACAGTTTGTGTGGTGAGATAAGGTCTAAATTTTTAGTCGAATTAAGTGATCAACATGAAAAGACCTTAAAGTTATTTTGTGCAAAATTTTGTTATAATTTAAATAGAAGATGGGAAAACGCTCATCGTAAAGAAACTATATTCAGAACTAAAAATAGCGAATACAAGAAACCATAATGTGGCCAGACTTTATTAAGTGTTTAATAACCAGTAATGAAGATCAACCAGCACCGAATACATGAACTCAGTATGTATCACCAGCAACAGTTTCTGTCGGTGTCTCCACCGAGCAAAGCCTTAGAAAACCGTTTTGTGAATTAGCGCCTAAAAAAAAAGACGAGCAGAAAACTTTCATTTATCTTCGGACGAAATAAAATATGCATATTTTGAGCAGTTGAAAGAGGACGGGAATGATGAGATTGCTAAAACACTAGAACATTTACTTAAGAATCCCCAAGATGTAAAAAAAGTTAAGAAGTGCCTATCTGTTAAAGAAACAAAATCTGTATTTTCTCCGGATGAGGCTTTAGGATTATTTTTATCACTTAAGCTGACCAAGTGGCAATACAATACTTTAAGAAAAAGTGTTAACGAGAATGACGGTAATATATTTCCATCTTATTATCAAGTGCAACATGCGAAACAGGAATGCTATCCACCAAAAGATGTTATTACAGTGACGGACACCTCAGCCAAAATAAAGTTACAAGCTCTATTGGATATAACGACAAGAAGAATAATGACGTCACTCGTCATAGATAGTGGAAGTAAAGAATTTACACTAATCAGTAAGTGGGGATTTGACGGTGCTTCAAATCAAGCCAATTACAAACAAAAAGTGCAAACAAACGATGAACAAGAAAGTGAACTGGACGATTCAAGCATATTTATGGGAAGTTTAGTGCCAATAAATTAATGTGCGGCGAACAAGTTATCTGGAAAAACGATTCACCAAATTCATCATACTGGTGTCGTCCAATCTTTTTCGAAAATGTGAAAGAAAATAAAATAACAATTTTGCGTGAAACAAGTGCTATTGAGGAAGAGATTGTTAATTTAGTAAAAACAGAAGTTGGAGAAATAAAGATTTCACACTCTTTATTAATGACAATGATAGACTGAAAAGCAACATCAATTTTATGTGATACTTCATCTCAGAGATGCGATATTTGTAAAGCCACTCCAACTGAGATGAATAATTTGCCCTTAATTGCATCAAAACCGACTGATCCAGATCTCTGTAAATACGGATTGTCATCATTGCATATCTGGATACGAATGATGGAATGCATTCTGCATATACCTTACAGATTAACGATAAAGACATGGACAGTAAAGGGAGACAACAAGTGCATCATGGAAAGCAGGAAGAAAAATATAAACGATGCTTTTAAAAATAGAATGGGACTTCTGATAGATGTTGTCAAACAAGGGCACGGCTCCACGAATGACGGAAATACTGCTAGAAGATTTTTTGCAAACCCAAACGTGACTGCTGAGATAACTAGTGTTAGTGAAGACTCAATTAGGCGGTTTGCAATTATTTTAGAGGCAATTTCATCAGGTTACCACATTGACACAGTCAAATTTCACGAATATGCTCAAGTGACCATGCGACTGTATTTGGAATTATATGGCTGGTATTATATGCCTTCAAGTGTTCATAAAGTTCTTATGCATGGTGCAGCTATTATTGAAAGTTTTGGTCTAATACCAATTGAACAGCTACCTGAAGAAGCTGCTGAAGCTAGAAATAAAGACTTTCGTAGGTACCGCCAACACCATTCCAGGAAATGCAGTAGAAAAACTACAAATGAAGACATTTTAAATAATTTGTTGACCAGCTCTGATCCACTCATCTCAGCGAAACGCCACAAACTTCGCAGAAAACATAAAACTTTGTCACAAGAAGCACAAAGTTTATTAATAATTGAACCAACGGAAACATTTGATGATGACGAATACGAAAATTTTGCATTCGTTAATATGGATACTCTTGATAGTGATTAAATAAAAAAAGTGCAGTGACCAGTACCCGATTGTGATTTTTACTTATTTTATTAGTCCTTAGTGGATTAGGCCTAATGGGGAGACCACTACATAAAAAAAAAGCGACTGGTTCTTAACCTCTATGGTGGTGTGGAATAGAGAACAAAATTTGTAATTGCGACCGAATCGCAGAAAATCGCAACCCGAGAATAGGTGCTAAAATAGGACAAAAATACGTACTATACATACGTTAAGTCAATTCTTTGAAAAAAATTGTAAGAATTTCTAGATTTTCAAGTTTTTTTGTTTTGCTTCATACAAAAATTACTTTGGTTATTAATAACTCCGAAAATACTCAAGTTATCTAAACGACCCTCATTTAATTATTACTTATAATCAATAGATAAATCCAACGCACTATTTAAAATTTCAGAAAAAGAAACTTTTTTTTTTTAAACGCTAAGTCCTCTACCGGCCCGTTTCAGCCCACTGTGCGGCGCTGAGCCTGCCACCACCTTGCTGCAGATGAAGTGCACGAGCGTGTCACACACACGTGCCACATGTGTCACACTCACCATCTGCACGTCGTCGAGGATGCCTTGCGGCGCCGAGCCTGCCACCACCTTGCTGCAGATGAAGTGCACGAGCGTGTCACACACACGTGCCACATGTGTCACACTCACTATCTGTACGTCGTCGAGGATGCCCTGCGGCGCCGAGCCTGCCACCACCTTGCTGCAGATGAAGTGCACGAGCGTGTCACACACACGTGCCACATGTGTCACACTCACCATCTGCACGTCGTCGAGGATGCCTTGCGGCGCCGAGCCTGCCACCACCTTGCTGCAGAATAAGTGCACGAGCGTGTCACACACACGTGCCACATGTGTCACACTCACCATCTGTACGTCGTCGAGGATGCCCTGCGGCGCCGAGCCCGCCACCACCTTGCTGCAGATGAATTGCACGAGCGTGTCACACACACGTGCCACATGTGTCACACTCACCATCTGTACGTCGTCGAGGATGCCCTGCGGCGCCGAGCCCGCCACCACCTTGCTGCAGATGAAGTGCACGAGCGTGTCACACACACGTGCCACATGTGTCACACTCACCATCTGTACGTCGTCGAGGATGCCCTGCGGTGCCGAGCCCGCCACCACCTTGTTGCAGATGAAGTGCACGAGCGTGTCACACACACGTGCCACATGTGTCACACTCACCATCTTTACGTCGTCGAGGATGCCCTGCGGCGCTGAGCCCGCCACCACCTTGCTGCAGATGAAGTGCACGAGCGTGTCACACACACGTGCCACATGTGTCACACTCACCATCTGTACGTCGTCGAGGATGCCCTGCGGCGCCGAGCCCGCCACCACCTTGCTGCAGATGAAGTCGACGAGTGTGGGCTCGGGCTCGCCGATGTACTCGATGATCTTCTTGTTGATCCAGGGGCGGATCTTCTTCTCCATCAGTACGTTATCGATCTGCGGACACGTGAACACGACACTAGAGGCACATTGTTGTACAGATTCATTTCTAGTACGCTGTTTCCTGTTAAACATGTATTTCGAGAGATTCTGGAGCTGCTTGAGCTCGGTACTGCTCGGAAGGACGCGACGGCCATTCGACCAATCAACGGCCTCCATTCCTCTGCTGACTGCAACTCGCTCGCCGGGCGTTTGCTGCCATTTTGAGTTTACTTCACAATCATAAGTTCACAGGACAACAGTCGCGTGGTTCGTTTCAACAGAGCGGTGCATTTTATTATTTTAATTTGGGATTTCAATTGTGTTAGTTTCTTTTAATTTATGAAGAATTTAGGTAGTATATTTTATTTCATGAACATTATGATTACTTGGATTATTTAGTTTCAACAACTTTCATAGGAAGGTAAAAGGATAGGTTTAAGTATTTGTAATAGGCCTTTACCTATGTAATTGGAGATTCTTTAACCAGCATTTTCAGGTTTAATTATTTGTGGGTTGGCGCGCAATTCGAAATTCAAATACATTTTATTCGAAAGCCGCGTTATTTTTATTTCAAATTTAGTCATTTGTTTTTAGTGTTTGTGAAATTGTTAGTTTTTGGCGCCACGGATAAACTGAAAATTCGTACAATTTTCGAATGTGGGTTCTGCGCAAACAGCACAAAACATTAACGACGTGTACAGGCCCAACACTGCTTTCGAACGTGATCGACTTCTATAGCGTTGGGGTCGCTGACGGTAACTTCTTTCGAGGATTGGTGTTGTGACGTTGATGGCTGACTGTAGCAGGTACACACGGTGCCATTGCGGCGAACGACTCCAATCGATACATAGCTCCGTAGCATCAGGAAGTTTGTTTTGCGCCAGGTCTCGCATCCGGCGCAGTAGTTGTG
This sequence comes from Melanchra persicariae, assembly GCA_947386135.1. Taxonomy (NCBI): domain Eukaryota; kingdom Metazoa; phylum Arthropoda; class Insecta; order Lepidoptera; family Noctuidae; genus Melanchra; species Melanchra persicariae. Next base: position 270,210 of record OX376668.1, on the reverse strand, counting down.
TAGGCCGTTGGTCACCAAGCTCCATTTCATTGCGCCTGCGCCCGCGCGCAGTGCTGCGCCACCGGCCCGCGACTCGGCGCCGCCAGCGCGTACCTACGCCTACCCACGTCTCGGCGCCGCCAGCGCGTACCTACGCCTACCCACGTCTCGGCGCCGCCAGCGCGTGCCTACGCCTACCCACGTCTCGGCGCGCCTGCACGCTGCGCCCCGCGCGTTACCACGCGCGCCGCACGGGCACGCAACTCGCGCTGCCCCGCGCACCACGTCGGCCGCAGCGGCACCGGCACCAATATCAAGAGGGTCGCCAAGAGACCCGTGCCTGCAGAGGGGCGCCGCGCTGCCCGCGAACCCCTCTGTACCCGCGTCGCCTGCAGCCCCACGCGCCTCAGCCTACGACGCCCTTGCGACTTTCTCGGCCCAATCATCTCGTGCGGGTTCGAACGTGTCGCTGGGGTCCCTAAATGAAGAGGCGCACCAGACGCCATCTCTTACGTCGGACCGCGAGGAAGAGGAGATGGACATCGAGCCTCACGAGATGCGCCCACAAAGACGCCGCAGAAGCACGGACGAGGAGGAAGAGGAGGCGAAGCGGTACTGCCTCGACCCGCCGCGGGGCCGAGGCGGCCGTTCGCCGACTACGGACCCGTCCCCGACAACCTTGGGGGTAAACGGAAAATTTAAAAATTTTACAACTACCCTCAATAATGAGGCAGTCTCCTTACCGGGTTCAGGCGAGCATAACGCGCCCCCGGCAAACGATAAGGCCAAGAAAAGGCCACGCTACCCTCCGCTGGTAGTGGAAAAACTGCCTAACTGGGCCCACCGTTTTCGGGCCCTCGCCGCCAAGCTGGGCCGGCCGCCCAACGCCTGCCCTTACGGCTCCGGCCCTCGCCGGAGTCCGCTTCTCGCCGGAGTCTGAGGACGAATACCGGCTGGTCCAGCGGTATCTTACCAACCTGGAAAAAGAGGAAGGCATTTTCTGGTTTGCCTACTCCTTACCAGCGGAGAAGCAGATGAAGGTGGCCATAAGGGGGCTGCCCTCAGACACTGATCCCCAAGAAATAGAGGAGAGCTCCGCCATTTAGGCTACGAGCCAACGTACGTGCGCCACATACGCGCACGGCAAGGAAGACCCGGCTTGGCGGTGCCTGCGCCGTCCAACTGCTGATGGACCTTATTAAGGCCATCAGGCAAGGCCATGATGTGGAGCAAGTAATCCTTGACGGCCTAGCATCCCTACTTACCCTCTACCATGGATAGGCCGTTAAGGATTCTTCACTGGAATGCTCGCGGCCTGAGGGAAAAGGTCGCCCCACTCCGCCACCTTCTGAGGGATCAGAACATCGACGTGGCGCTCCTAAACGAGACGCACCTGGGACCCGAAGATAGGGTAAGGTTCCCAGGATACCTCGTTTATAGGAAAGACGAACGGTCGGCACTAAACTATAGATACCGTGGTCTGGCGGTACTAGAGAAACGAAGAGTCGTCCATCAAGAACTCCCCCCGCCGACGACACTACAGCATATGTACGCCCTGGGCGTGCAGCTGCTCGTAGCCGGCGAGGATGTGGAACTATATGCCGTGTATAGGCCGCCCGCACCGAATTTCGATGCGTCAGAGGTGCGGGCGCTACTAACCAAAACAGACAACGCAACCATCCTCGCCGGTGACTTAAACTGTAAACATCAGGCATGGAACTCGCAGCACCCGAACTCCGGGGGGAGACGGCTCTTCGCGGACGCGGAGGCCTTCGGCTACTCGGTGTCCGGCCCTGAGACGCCTACCCACTACCCGGAAAACCACAACTTCCTACCCGACGTGCTGGACATCGTGGTACACCGAGGGCTAAACTGCCAGATCACGCAGCAAGTGATCGACGACGAGCTACAGTCTGACCATCAGCCTGTACTCGTCGTCTTATCGGGGATGCCGACCCGACTGAAGCCGTCAGCGCCACGTCGCAAACTGGACTGGACGCAGTTCACAGAAAAGATTGACGCCACAACACCGACTCAGCCAGTTAAAACCGCCGCGGACGTTGATCTCTTGGCAAATGACGTCACTGCTTGTGTGCAAAGCGCCTTGAACGAGGCCACCACAAACTTACCAACGGAGGGGAGTGTGCTTCAGCCGCCCCTGCCGCCACGGAAACGCGCGATGGTTGCCGAGAAGAGGCGCCTACGCAAGCAGTGGCAGCAATTACGCTGCCCGACACTTAAACGACAACTCAACCGTCTCGCGGAGAGGGTTAAGGCCGAGTTGAGGGACTTGGCCGCCGCGAGCTGAGAGGAACGCATAGATGACGCAGTGGGAGACTGGTCATCTGTGCACAAACTCTACCGCCAGCTGTCAAACACCCCAGCTCCGGTGCGCCCAATGCAGGACAGCAACGGGGCGCTGAAGTATGCAGCAGAGGACCGCGCGGAGGTCTTCGCCGAGCACCTGGAGCGTCAGTTCCGACAGAACCCGAGCACCGAGCACGCCCATGTCGCAGCGGTCGGGCAACACCTTGGGGACTACTTCGCCACGCCAATAGTCCCGAGGAGGACGCCATCCATTTCTCACCGGGCGCAGTGAGACGCGCCATCCGACGCACGACGCCACGCAAGGCCCCCCCCCCGGTGCCCCCGGTACCTCCAACACAGCGCTGCGCCACCCCCACACGAATGGTCGGCCCTGGCGCGCCTGTTCTCGGGATACTGCGCACGGGCTGTTCCCAGCCGCCTGGAAGGAGGGGCGCGTCATTCTGCTGCCCAAGGCGGGGAAAAACACATTGAAGCCGGAGAGCTATCGGCCGATCACGCTGCTGCCCACCATCTCCAAGGTGTTCGAGTCTCTACTGCTGCGACACCTCAACCCGCACATCACCCCACGACCGGAACAGTTTGGGTTACGGTCGGAGTATAGCACGACGCTCCAACTGTCGAGGGTACTGCACCTGCCGTCATCAACAATGAACAAGAAGGAGTACGCGGTAGCAGTATTCCTCGACATGGAGAAGGCCTTCGACCGCGTGTGGCACGATGGCCTAGTTTATATATAAGCTCGCGCCCCTCCCGCCCTCTCTGAAGTTCCAAGGAGTCGACGTCGCGTGGTCGCCCCATTTGAAATATAATTATAAAGTCATTATTTTATGGTATAGATTCGAAAAAAAACCGGGAACTACTAGTTTATTCAATGTTTTAATGTACTCGACAAAACTGTATACTTCAAAATTTTTTATTTTTCAAAAATCCTATGAAAGGGAACCTTGTTTTTCCGTCCACTGTGCGGCGCGCAGGCGGGCGGACGTCGGAGGGACTGGACGCAAAGGCTCCGTGACCGCTCGTGGCGACTGCCCACTAGCCGCACATTCATTTGCTTTATACGTATATACATACCCTTATTTCTAACACACGCATGCTCGAACCGTTCTCGTTCGGCGGCCACGTCTGGCGCACCGCCCGTTTGATGGATTAATATTATTATTAGTAGGACAAGATTAATATATATTATTATTATTAGTAGCTTTAGTAGCCGGGTTGGTTGTCGGTTGTCGGTACCTGCGCCGTGTCCAGCTTGTACTGGAACAGCTGTTCCTTCTGCGTGGGTATCTTGTCGATGAGGCTCTTGATGTGCTTGCGCTTCTCGTCGGCATTGCGGTCCTTGTCGCCCTCCCCTCCCCCTGCCCCTGCCCCCGCCCCTCCCCCCGCACCTGCAGCCCCCCCTCCCCCTCCCCCTCCCTCCGCGCCCGCCCCCGCACCTGCCGCGCCCCCCCCTCCTCCACCCTTCTTGCTTTTGTCTTTTTTCTCTTTAGCTATAACAAATACCATTGTAAATAATTATACTGGAAGCATGATTAGTAGAGCGAGAACTGTAATAAAAATATTTCATTCTTCTTCAGCAAAATGTTGTGATTTTGACATTGTTATTGGAAGATCGGCAGTCGATCCTTAACGCCTCAACAGGTGATACACTATGATGCACAGTAAGGACACTCACGCCTGGGCTGGTCGGCGTGCGCGTGCGCGTGCGCGTGGTGCGAGTGCGCGTGCGCGTGCGCGTGCGGCAGCTCGTCGTCGTCCCCCGCGAAGGCGGCGTGCACGCGCCGCACGCGACACGTGTCGGCTGCAACACACGCGACACTACGATATACTTCAGACACGACACGGGGTATCCCATATTAATCATTTCGACAAAGTGGTAAAATAAAATCTTAAAAAAAAATTATAAAGATAAATCGATAAAAGGAAACATGAGTAGCATCAGCGCAGCGTGTGTGCAAGCGAGCGTTAATAAACAATGGTAAGTGTTACCTCGTCCCATGTAGGTCGGAGCGCGCCAGGCTAGCCGCGTGCAGCACAAACATGACGCCGGTTAGTGTTAATCATGTAGCATACAATAACATATACTGGCTCTTTTAAAACATACGTATAATAACTGCGAGCAACGTTAAGGCGCCACCTACAGCGCTCAAAATACAGAACAATCCAGAAACCGTCAACGCGCTCAAATGTGAGTCGGTTTAAACAACGCCGGAATGGCGTGTTTGTTAAATTGTAATTGTTGACGGCTAGCGACAACTCCTATGACTAGTTATGAGTTTATGATTGTCAATATTGACATCTCTCGTATTTCAAAGTTAAGCTTAAGAACCCTCTTACATTTCGGCGCTACGCAATTTTAGGTATTTTATGCCGCTGAGCTGCGCGGGCGACTCTGTCTTTCACATGTTCGCTTTCACCCACACCATGATGTTGTGAATATAGCGTAACTAACTGATTTTGATCCACCGTATTATTTTATATTTTTCTATTTTCATGGAAAGTTAAAAATATGGTTTAGTTGGTGAAATGGTATTTTTTTTTATTATTCTACAATATTATTAGAATATAGCTATAGTATTATTGAATACCTTTACATGTTTGATTCCCTACTCCGAGTCAAGTTACCTACCCATTTCTAGTATCAGCTGACCTCACCTCTCATGGTAGAAAATGTAAATCAGCTACGAGTACAACGGAAATAATATACATAATGAGTAAATTAAGTGGTAATATAATATAAAAATACAATAACAAAGATAGGAACTAAAGACGTGGATACAATATTACATTACCTTGTAACGTAACATTTACTGGAGAATCAGCAGACAGACGCTAGTTTGAAGTTTTTTAAATTAAATTTATAAACCTAAAAATGAGAGGATAAAATGTAATTCAACTTTTAAACAATTCTATAACCTCATAATTTATATTTTTTTAAGCCGTTTTTTTTTTTAGTATGTATGTTTGTAGTATATAGCGGATACACTCATCTCTCTACCTAATATCATAAAGGATCAGACAGCAGCTATATACCTACCAACCTATACATTTATTTATATAAATTAGTTCCTTTAACTAAAAACTAGATGGCGCTGAGTTCGACCACTTCTTAATATTAAAAAATAAGGTAGAGTTGCCTGTCTATAGCCAGTATACTATTGTAGTCTTTGTTTTAAAAATCTTTTTTTTTAAACAAAAATGCTTCCATTTTAAGTTTTTTGTTCTAATTTGAGTTTGCAAAACTAGTCTTTCACCGTGGTCATGGCGGACTTCAACGCGATACTGGTCAAACATGACGGTGACGAGCTGCGAGTGGGGCAATTTGGATATGGACGTCGCAACCACCGGGGACACCTACAGGGCCAGTTTTATGGAGGAGGGCCTCTTTATGATGAACTCCTTCTTCAGAAAACGTGAGCACAGGAAGTGGACCTGGCAGAGCCCCGACGGTGCAACTAAAAATAAGATTGACTTCATCAAGTCGACGAAGAAGCAGATATTCAATGATGTCTCTGTGATCAACGCGGTGAAAACCGGAAGTGATCACCGCATGGTAAGAGGCACATTGAATCTAAATATCAAGCTGGAAAGGTCTCGACTGATGAAGTCTACGCTCCGTCCAGCACAGATCCAGATCCAAAACTCCGAAAGCTTTCAGCTCGAACTTCAAAATCGTTTCGAGTGCCTAGGTTCGTGGAAACTGTTCATACGGTCGGGTCTAAGTTCTTCAAGACTCGCAGGACAGATAAGACCAAGAGGCTCTCCGATCCTACCCTCAAGCTCATGAAGGAGAGGCGGGAGATGATTCTGCAGTCTTTAGACGATGCGTGCAAATACCAGCAGCTCAATAGACGGATCTCCAAGTCCTTGAGAAGCGACATCCGCCGCTTTAATACTGAAAAGATTAAAGACGCGATAGAGCGGAATAAGGGCTCCAAGGTCTATTCAAGAGATTTGTCGGGTGAGGACGGAATTACGGCCAAACTCCTGAAGGTGGGTAGAAAACCGGTCCTTAAGGAGGTTTCAGAAACTGTTCGATTCCGTCATACTCGAGGGGAAAACGCCACAAGCGTGGAGCAGGGGTGTAGTGGTACTCTTCTTTAAGAAGGGCGATAATGCCCTGCTTAAGAACTACAGGCCCATCTCACTTCTGAGCCATGTCTACAAGCTGTTTTCCAGAGTCATAACAAACCGTCTCGCACGCAGGTTTGACGACTTCCAGCCTCTCGAACAAGCCGGATTCTGAAAAGGCTTCAACACCGTAGACCACACACGCTGCGGCAGGTTATACAGAAGACCGAAGAGTATAATCTGCCCCTCTGCTTAGCGTTTGTGAACTACGAGAAAGCCTTCGATTCGATCGAGACTTGGGGTGTGCTGCAGTCTCTCCAACGCTGCCAGATCGACTATCGGTACATCGAGGTGCTGAAGTGTTTGTATGAAAACGCCTCTATGTTAGTCCGACTTTAGGATCACACGTGTCTTCAAGGTTTTGAACTGCAGAAGGCTAGGCATTAATGTCAATGGCGAGTACATCACTCATCTTCGATTTGCCGACTATATAGTCGTCATGGCTGAGACCACGGAGGACCTCAGTAGAGCTTCCGAAAGAGTGGGTCTTAAAATGAACATGGGACAAAAACAAAGTCATGGTATCCATGTAGCATCCACTCCTAGCAAGATTGGAGGCTCTACACTCAAAGTGGTTGACGAGTACGTCTCGTGTTTCTTATTAGGGGGGATTGTGTTATTTCAGATCTGGCTCTTTTAACTAGCCTGAATGCCTGAAAGACGTCTTGGTGTGTGCTGTGGTTAGACCCGACAAGGTGGACGGTGTTATAAACCTATGTACTACGCGGGTGGGTGAGGCGCGGTCGGGGAGTTATTTTGGACATAATGAGCTGCGTACAAATGTGATTGAACACTCTTTCTGGTTTGTTCTATATTCTGAATGTAAGAGCGAGTGTACCGCCACGAGATCCTTCGCTGTACACGGTTGTGTTGCTAAATGTTATCACCGAGTGTGCTGCAAGTAGATAGAACACTATTGCCGTGTTGAGACACGTTAGAGTTGCTTTAAAATGAAGTGGCAGGACGATAATAACGCAGCGACACACTCGTTCGAGGTGGTGCCTAACGATTTTAGCAATTAAAAAAACAGAAAGAAGACCATAATCACTAAAATTCAATTTTCGTTTACTATAATAATCATAAACGTACATGTAGTATTGAATCCATCCGTGAAGACTTACGCGTGTCCAGAGATGCATTACAATCGGCAAGTAAACAACATATTATTAATAGTTATTAATATTAACAGATTGGATGGTGCAACCGTGGGAAGATAATCTACACTAATATTATAAAGAGGAAAGATTTGTTTGTTTGTTTTTTTGTTTGTTTGTTTGAAATGAATAGGCTCCGAAACTTCTGGCCCGATTTGAAAAATTCTTTCACCAGTAGAATCCTACATTATCGGTGATGGACATAGGCTATAGAATATTTTCAAAAAAGTTAGGGATACGTATGAAAACTTCGATAATGTAACCCAAGGTGTGAGAAAAAAATCCTTACATCGCGTACGCTGCGGAATCCATTGACAATAGAGCAAAGTGATGTACTACAGTTTTATAGAGGTCATCAATATCTACAAAAAAGTCCGCGATACCATATGTCTAACTACTATGGATAAGTCACCATGACCGCTTTTTGTTCATATTATTCAAGCAAATCCCATGGTGAAATAAAAATGGTGAATTTATTTATAATGGTAAAATGAAAACGAAGACATTTACAGTGAAGACATTTACAGCAACAACGAAAATTGTCCTTCTTATGTGTCTACATTACCAAACAATATATTATTCACATATTTATATAAGCGTTGTTGTAGGCGACATTTCAGAGGTTAAGACTACAACTTTGGCTTCGGCTGCCCTTTTACAAGTATTCATCCTTCGCCACTGGTTGAAACAAAGCATAATTGCGTCCCGCGCGGGATTCGCCTCAATTAGATCGGTGGTCTATTGAATGCGGTGGTTAGTAGGTCAGTGATGATTTTGTGTGTAGGTGCGATGGTGTGGTGGTGACTCACCGTTGGGCGTGTCGGCACTGTTGGGGCTGAGCTTGTGGTGGTTCTTGAAGCTGATGGTGATGGGCGAGCTGCCCGTCGACGTCACGCTCTGTAACAGTAGCATGTATCATGTGAGTACGCCGTAGCATGTGCGGTGCAGTTAAGCCGTAGCGTGTAAGTCAATGCTACGATATGATGTCATACGTGAGGAAGCTACGCTGTAAAATGTCCAGTGCTGTTACGCCGTAGCATGTTAATCAATGCTACGACATGACGTCATACGTGGGAAAGCTACTCAAGTCCAGTGCTGATTTGCCATAGCGTATTAGTCATTGTTACGGTGTGACATCATACGGGAGAATGCAACGCCGTAGTATGCGCGGTGCAGTAACGCTGTAGCGTGTCAATCAATGCTACAATGTGACATCATACGTGAGGATGCTACGCCGTAGCAGTGATACGCGCGGCGGCGTGGCGGGCGGCGCGGGTGTGTGTGTGTGTGTACTCACGTGTCTGGGGTCGGGCGGGTGCGCGGGGTGCGCGGGGTGCGCGGGCGAGGGCGGGCGCGGCGGCGTGGCGGGCTCGGAGGAGGAGGCGCGGCGGTGGTGGCGGCGCGGCGGCGTGGCGGGCGGCGCGGGTGTGTGTGTGTGTGTACTCACGTGTCTGGGGTCGGGCGGGTGCGCGGGGTGCGCGGGGTGCGCGGGCGAGGGCGGGCGCGGCGGCGTGGCGGGCTCGGAGGAGGAGGCGCGGCGGTGGTGGCGGCGCGGCGGCGTGGCGGGCGGCGCGGGTGTGTGTGTGTGTGTACTCACGTGTCTGGGGTCGGGCGGGTGCGCGGGGTGCGCGGGGTGCGCGGGCGAGGGCGGGCGCGGCGGCGTGGCGGGCTCGGAGGAGGAGGCGCGGCGGTGGTGGCGGCGCGGCGGCGTGGCGGGCGGCGCGGGTGTGTGTGTGTGTGTACTCACGTGTCTGGGGTCGGGCGGGTGCGCGGGGTGCGCGGGGTGCGCGGGCGAGGGCGGGCGCGGCGGCGTGGCGGGCTCGGAGGAGGAGGCGCGGCGGTGGTGGCGGCGCGGCGGCGTGGCGGGCGGCGCGGGTGTGTGTGTGTGTGTACTCACGTGTCTGGGGTCGGGCGGGTGCGCGGGGTGCGCGGGGTGCGCGGGCGAGGGCGGGCGCGGCGGCGTGGCGGGCTCGGAGGAGGAGGCGCGGCGGTGGTGGCGGCGCGGCGGCGTGGCGGGCGGCGCGGGTGTGTGTGTGTGTGTACTCACGTGTCTGGGGTCGGGCGGGTGCGCGGGGTGCGCGGGGTGCGCGGGCGAGGGCGGGCGCGGCGGCGTGGCGGGCTCGGAGGAGGAGGCGCGGCGGTGGTGGCGGCGCGGCGGCGTGGCGGGCGGCGCGGGTGTGTGTGTGTGTGTACTCACGTGTCTGGGGTCGGGCGGGTGCGCGGGGTGCGCGGGGTGCGCGGGCGAGGGCGGGCGCGGCGGCGTGGCGGGCTCGGAGGAGGAGGCGCGGCGGTGGTGGCGGCGCGGCGGCGTGGCGGGCGGCGCGGGTGTGTGTGTGTGTGTACTCACGTGTCTGGGGTCGGGCGGGTGCGCGGGGTGCGCGGGGTGCGCGGGCGAGGGCGGGCGCGGCGGCGTGGCGGGCTCGGAGGAGGAGGCGCGGCGGTGGTGGCGGCGCGGCGGCGTGGCGGGCGGCGCGGGTGTGTGTGTGTGTGTACTCACGTGTCTGGGGTCGGGCGGGTGCGCGGGGTGCGCGGGGTGCGCGGGCGAGGGCGGGCGCGGCGGCGTGGCGGGCTCGGAGGAGGAGGCGCGGCGGTGGTGGCGGCGCGGCGGCGTGGCGGGCGGCGCGGGTGTGTGTGTGTGTGTACTCACGTGTCTGGGGTCGGGCGGGTGCGCGGGGTGCGCGGGGTGCGCGGGCGAGGGCGGGCGCGGCGGCGTGGCGGGCTCGGAGGAGGAGGCGCGGCGGTGGTGGCGGCGCGGCGGCGTGGCGGGCGGCGCGGGTGTGTGTGTGTGTGTACTCACGTGTCTGGGGTCGGGCGGGTGCGCGGGGTGCGCGGGGTGCGCGGGCGAGGGCGGGCGCGGCGGCGTGGCGGGCTCGGAGGAGGAGGCGCGGCGGTGGTGGCGGCGCGGCGGCGTGGCGGGCGGCGCGGGCGACGGCGGCGAGGCGGCGGCCGAGCTGTCGCTGTCGATGGGCTCGGCCTCGGTGGGCAGCTGGCGCACGGCCGCCAGGCGCAGGTAGCGCTCTCGCTCGCGCGCGGCTCGCTCGCGGGCCTGCAACAGTAGTGCGTGAGGGGCGGGGGCACGGGGCAGGGGGCGGCTCACCGTCTCGCACGTACCTCGCGGCGCGCCTCCTCGCGCTGCTCGGCGCGCTGCAGCTCGCGCTCGCGCTGCTGCTCCAGCTGCAGACTGACGTCGATGAGCAGGCGCGGCGCGTACTGCGCGTCATGCTCTGCGCGCGCTCGCTCGTAGGCGGCCAGCGCGGCGGGGTCGTCGGCCGGCCGCGCGCCCCACACCTGCCGACACGAGACAACTTATGACGTCACATATCACTAGTGCTGATGCTTGTTTTATTTACGTTTGTTATTTTACATAAGACCTTTATTTTCTGAAAGCCTATTGAAAGAGCATAATTTTAAACGACTAAAAAATTCCAAACTAGTCGCTTTCTGTCAAACTTTTCGAACTAGTCTGATGCAGATCAATCACAGATCTGGGGCCACAAACTGCATCAGACTGCTTGAGACTTGTTTGGAATATTTTAGTCGTTTTTAGCGATCGGGTTTTTTATACAAATAAAATCACTCATACACATTGTTATAATATTTTTCAGAAATCTTTCTGACGGGCTAATTAGATTATTTGTACAAAGTATCTCATATCACTACACGTCACTAAAGCTCGAAGCTAGCATGAAAGTATCTCGTAGTCGTGTGTGGCACGTACCTGCCGGCGCAGCTGTGCCAGCTCGCTCTGCTCGCGCTCCCGCTCGCGCGCGTCGCCGGACGCCTCGCGCACGCGCAGGCCCAGGCGGCGCTGCAGCTCCTTGCCCCTGCAACCGTGACGCATTACTCAAGTATTCATCGACAACAAAACGCCGTGAGATTCGAACGCCTGTTTACTGACAGACGTATACCCTATTTTCGTGGATTAGAAATCATCATATAACCTATGTAGCCATCATCTGTGTAGTCTTTACAAACGGTGTTAAGGTCGGCTTCCAGTCAAACCAGGAACAGCTGTTTAAGCAAACACTTGTCTTTATATTTTTAACTGTCTTTAAATTCTCAATTTAATTCTCTTATCGCTCTGTGACACCCATTCATTCGACTCATTAAACTTTGGTTATTGCTATTTTAAACTGCATATATTTATCTTCGATCAACAATTACAATTAGATATCGGGTCGACGCCAAAAATGCGACTTACGTTAACACGTTGCACAATGCCGCAATGTGTATTCAAAAGTTGCAAAGATAATTGAGTGTCTTATTTTCGGTAATTACCTACTTATAGAAAAGTATATTTTAAACTTTAAACAAACAAATAATATCAAATTTGAATATAATTACCGATTTAAAACCAGCGCCACAAAAGTTTGACCAAGGTTGGCCAATACACGCGCAAACTTTTGTGTAACAGAACAGTAGATGCATTGGAGTAGATTTGTATTGTAATATTTTTTTAATATAATAATAATAATAATACATTCAAGGCTTTTCATTCACGCAATATAACAATTTTATAAAAACCGTTTGTGATATCCAATTCAGTTTCCCATAGCCTCCATTTAACTCCATTATCAAACAATAATTTAAAAATACAAACTCAAACAACCTTATGGCGGAAAAAACAAAGAAAATTGATAATGCTAATATGCTTTTATCACTGTTAACCCAAAATCTAAGTATCGTCTGGAGACTTTTAAAACTAAACTTTCAAATAAAATGCCATCTTTGTCAACCAATGATGACCCTAATCAACATTACAATATTTTTTTCAGAATGTATTGCACACAATTTGACACTACATTCATTCCAAAGACTATTTCTGTTAATAATAGCACTTCTTTTAGTGACTGGGCCACCATTGGTATTTATAAGAGTAGAGAACGTCTTTACGAGTTGTACGAAGAACGGACTTATATTAATAAAGTAGAATTTAATTTATATGTTAAAAACTATTCTAAATTATATAAAAAAGTTTGTTATATCGCCAAGTCTAGGTACTTGAGTTCAAAAATTAAAAACAGTAGCAATGTAATTAAAATGACTTGGAACATTATTAATAGCGAAACGGGAAAATCTTGCAACCGAACTAATGATTATAGCCTTGCTATTAATGACAGATAAATTAGATTCTCAAGTCGCCGCGGCTTTTGAAAATTTCTTTGCAGAGATTCCCGTATCGACGACTAAGTCTCTAAATTCATCACCGCTGCAGAAACGTTACTTAAAGAAAACGTCCCAGTTTGTGATGCTGAATTTAAATTCCAACATGTTACTTGCAATGATGTAATAAAAACTTTTAATTCCTTGAATTTCAAAAAGACGGCAGATTTATGGGGTAATTCTGTTGACCTTGCAAAGTCTATTATACACATTGTAGCACCTATCTTGGCTGTTATTTTTAATAAATGTATGGACCGTGGTGAGTTTCCTGATCTAATGAAATATAGTAAAATAATACCATTATTTAAATCGGGTAGCACATCAGACCCTACTAATTATAGACCTATATCAGTGCTACCTACTTTTAGTAAAATTTTTGAGAAAGTTATTCTTAATCAAATGCAAAGATATTTTAATAAACACAAACTATTACATAATAAACAGTTTGGTTTTACAAGGGGTCGTTCAACAACCGATGCTGGTGTTGAACTTTTAGGACATATTTATAACGCATGGGAGGACAAATGCGATGCTTTGGGAATTTTTTGCGATTTATCCAAGGCGTTCGATTGTGTTCTCCATGAGACATTAATCAGGAAGCTCCACTATTACGGAATCCGGGACGCCTCGTTGAATCTTCTTACTTCTTACTTGAGTGATAGGATTCAGAGAGTGGATGTGAACGGTACAAGATCTCCCGGGTCTGTAGTCAAGATGGGGGTCCCCCAAGGCTCAATTTTAGGTCCTTTTTTATTTCTAATTTATATTAATGACTTGCCGTACCTCATAAAGGATAAGCACGATATAGTGTTGTTTGCAGACGACACTTCACTTTTATTTAAACTCAAGCGTCAGCAGCTGGTTACTGACGATGTTAATAGTGCCATCGCAACTGTAGTTAACTGGTTTAATATTAATAATCTTCTGCTTAATGAAAAAAAAACCAAATGCATAAAGTTCACGTTACCACATGTTCGACAAGTGAACACTAGTGTGTCAATAAAGGGGGAAGAGTTGAAACCCGAAGATACCACTGTGTTCTTAGGCATAACTTTGGATGCGAAGCTACAGTGGGGCCCCCATATAGATAAACTGTCAAAAACACTTAGCTCTGCAGCATACGCCGTTAGAAAAATTCGTGGTTTAACTGATTTAGAGACAGCCCGTTTAGTATACTTTAATTACTTTCATAGTGTGATGTCATACGGCATTCTGTTGTGGGGAAATGCCGCCGATATTCAGACAGTATTTGTATTACAAAAAAGGGTTGTTCGTGCAATTTATAAATTAAGTCCTAAACACTCCCTCAGAGACAAATTTAAAGAGATTAATATAATGACTGTGCCCTCTCAGTATATTTATGAGAATCTTTTGTATGCACATAAAAATATTAATCTATTTAAAAGATACAGTGATATCCATAACGTAAATACTAGGAACAAACACAATTTTGTCATTCCTAAAACCAGGCTCAAAAAAATTGGTGGTTCATTTAGATGCCAATGTATACGTTTTTATAATAAACTCCCTAGCCATATTCAAGACCTTAGTATGAATAAGTTCAAATTATTTATAAAACGTAAGCTATGCCAGAAAGCTTTTTACACAATTAAAGACTATCTTGAAGACAAAAAGGCTTGGGATTGAGCTGCTTCAATGATGTACATGGCCTAATGTTACATACCTTTTTAATTTTTAGAAATTGTCTTTTTTCTTTTTTTTTAAGCTCTGTTGTATACTTTTCTTTCATCTCGTTGGTGAATTTTGACATGAATGTTTACTTTATTTATTATTTTTGACATGGAATATTTGCTTTGTAAAGTAATATATGTTATTTTTTTCAATTTATTATGTTTGACATGAATACTTACTTTGTAAAGTATTTTTTTTTTATTATTATTTTTTAACTCATTTTGTGAATATGGGGACCATGTGGGTTATTTTCTTCTTATTTTTCTCTTCTTTGAAATACTTCTTCTTCTTTGAAGTATTTTTAACGAGGTCTGGCAGTTTGAGTACTTAAATGCGGCCTACACAAATGTCCTTTCTTTGGCATGTTCGTCGGTTCGTTGAGCTCCTTTATGGTTCTAAGTTGAGCTACTCAACTACTGACCAAAGCTTGCACTGACTGGACGGTCCACTCAAATCTGTGTGGTTCTTTCCTCAAAAGACCATTTCAGACACTGATCTGCATGATCCTCTTATCGTATTGTGAATGTGGGGACCATGCAGATCGCTATGATAGGGGTTCATTTCATGTTAGTCAACAATGTCTGGCAGTTTGAGATTTTTTTTATGCGGCCTACCCAAATGTCCTTACTTTGGTATTGTTCGTCAAATCTTTGAGCTCCTTAAAGTTCTAAGTTTGAGCTCCATAATAACTGACAAATGCTTGCACTGTCTGGACAGGTCCACTCAAATCTGTGTGGCACTTTCCTCAAAAGGCCACCTCAGACATTAACCTACATGGTTCTCGTATGATTTGACCAGTACAATTTGTATGGACTTCAAAAGAGACTGTGACCTCGTGAGTTTGTTTCGGTGTTTCTTCTCAGGGTAGTCAGCTAGGGAACACCGGCCTCATCTAGCTTAAAATGACCAAAAAATATTGACGTGTAAAAGTGTTATGTTTAACCTACTTACAAAATAAATATCATTTATCATTTATGCATCCCGGACAGGTGACAGATGTCACTCATGATTTATGACCAAAATAAAATACGATGAATGAAAACAAATTTATAATGAAAGTTTATTACACGGCTCATCCTGAAAACAATTATCTTACATGGTGGTAGTATTCGCCTCCAACGAACTCGGTCGCGTAGTTTTTTTAGTCCTTTAACAAAAAAAAAACAAAAAAAAACGCAGCTAGCTATGTCTAGCTGTCAGCAGTGACGTTTAGCAAATGTCAAATCACTTTTCAACTTCGCGCGCTCTCGTTTCCGCGTAAAATATTGTGTGTGATCCTATTGTGTGTGCTAAATTATATATCTCACGAAATTATAACTTTTCTATAAATAATAACACCATGTCTAAAACGGTTAGTTTTAGCCCAAACGCACGCTTACACGTGTTCGCATTTTAATGACTTTTCTTAACGTTTTAATATTTTGTTACAGCCCCCTGTTGGCGTTTTTTTTCCTCCTCCAGTTTCTTTTTATGTCAATTTTGGATTTCAAATACTTATCCGAAATTATTGTATATTTTTTGGAACACTACGGCAATCCGGCAATCATCTCTTCTATGGTCTCGTATTACTTAATTATTTTTAAAGCCAGCAATCAGGTAGGATTTTTTTATTTCTATTAAATCTTAACTCATTTAGTGCAAGATGCAGTAATATCACATTCCTAATTATTGTATTAATTTATTATAGTCATTAATTTAGGTTAACTTAAACCATATTATATTTCAGAATAAGGGTTTAAAAATTATAAAAGCTACGGGCCATTAAATAGAGAAAAGATAAAATAGTTGTTTTGATTTTCTTTGTTTAGCCTTCCACCGGCAGATTAAAAGTCTGACTCTTCCGATTACTTCTTTCCGGCAACCTTTTGTTATATTTCGCCCGAGTTTAGTATCTTTTAATTTAATTTTTATTTTGGGAGAACACATCATTGACCTTATTGCTTTAAAATGCAAATATCAGGTGACTTTACTCACCGCTCAGCATTGTCCCTGCTAATAAGCTCTGAATTTGGGAGGGATGAGAATGCGAAGCGGTTGCTGAAGGGAGCATTCAGACAGACAGACAGACAGACACAGGCCATCTCTTCCTAGGTATATAAACACTTGGGACCCTACAGTGGTATTAGATTTCATTAATAAAATGCCAGTTGTTTTAGATTTAAAAGAACTATCACAAATTAGTTACTTTATTGGCCCTTACTACTGCTCACAGAGTTCAAACTCTGGCGTCAATTAAGGTGAAAGATATTCACTTTACTGCTGATTGTGTCATCATTAATATATCTGATGTTTTAAAAACATCTACTAGAACTAAAAATAGTACTACCATGCACTTACCTTATTTTGTCCAAAACCAGTCAGTGTGCCCAGCTAACCTTAAAATTGTATATGGAAAACACTAAGGAAGCTCGAGGAGATATGCCCTACCTATTAATTACCAGTAAAAAACCTTATAAAAAGCTACAAACACTAAGCCGTTGGCCTTAGATAGTGGCATTGATACTAGCATTTTTCTTCCCATAGTACTAGACATTGGCTAGACTAAGGCAAAAACAGCAGGGGTGTCCATTGAAATTATCAAAAAGACTGCTGGCTGGTCAGACAGGTCAGCTATCTTTGCCAAACATTACAATTTACCAATAGTTAGCGGTAGAACTGACCTTACATTTGCCAATACTGTTTTAAAATAACCTTGTTAATTTATTACATTTCTCAAAGAATGTCAATTAAGACTGAACTTGTACATTTTAGTAATGATTACCTATGGTTAATTTTGAATAAATATAACACAATAGTGATAGATTGCTATTAGTCGATTTCTATGTTATTTGATATTAATTATCATCAAAATATGGTATTTGTTCATAATTATTAATAATTATAAGTAAATAAGCTTATTACAGTTTGTTAAGTTATAAGTAACAACTAGATTATCTGGTTATTGATATCTTAAAACTTGATATATTTTGACTGTATCTTATTATAACACAACATTTTGTAAACTATTATCGGATTTAGCTTTTATGATCCTTTTACATCCACACACACACACACGTATAGATGTTGCCATTACCTATCTCTGAACATCCACCATGTAAGATAATTGTTTCCTGGATGAGCCGTGTAATAAAATTAGGAAATCAGACTAACTTTCCCTAAGTGACGTCTGATGGTAATTTTATGAACGGCTCATCCTGAAAACAATTAGCTTCCCACCCTGTCTCATACTGACAAGATATCACCCACCCATCAAGTAACGGCAACCGTTATTTGTACTCTAAAGAAAGTAATTTGACATTTGCTAAACGTCACTGCTGACAGCTAGACATAGCTAGCTGCGTTTTATTTTTGTTTTTTTTTTGTGTTTAAGGACTCTAAAAAAACTACGCGACCGAGTTCGTTGGAGGCGAATACTACCACCATGTAAGATAATTGTTTTCAGGATGAGCCGTTCATAAAATGACCATCAGACGTCACTTACGGTGTTACGCGCACGCTCACCACCCCCGGACTCGTCGCTCAGCTCCGCCTCACATCACCAGTGTCACCGCGACGAGTATGTACACCTGTGCGGCGCAGGGGACAGGCCGGCCACCGCGGGGCCCCGCTACCGGTGGTTGTGTGCAGCGCATGAGATGGACTCGTCGCTCAGCTCCGCCTCACATCACCAGTGTCACCGCGACGAGTATGTACACCTGTGCGGCGCAGGGGACAGGCCGGCCACCGCGGGGCCCCGCTACCGGTGGTTGTGTGCAGCGCATGAGATGGACTCGTCGCTCAGCTCCGCCTCACATCACCAGTGTCACCGCGACGAGTATGTACACCTGTGCGGCGCAGGGGACAGGCCGGCCACCGCGGGGCCCCGCTACCGGTGGTTGTGTGCAGCGCATGAGATGGACTCGTCGCTCAGCTCCGCCTCACATCACCAGTGTCACCGCGACGAGTATGTACACCTGTGCGGCGCAGGGGACAGGCCGGCCACCGCGGGGCCCCGCTACCGGTGGTTGTGTGCAGCGCATGAGATGGACTCGTCGCTCAGCTCCGCCTCACATCACCAGTGTCACCGCGACGAGTATGTACACCTGTGCGGCGCAGGGGACAGGCCGGCCACCGCGGGGCCCCGCTACCGGTGGTTGTGTGCAGCGCATGAGATGGACTCGTCGCTCAGCTCCGCCTCACATCACCAGTGTCACCGCGACGAGTATGTACACCTGTGCGGCGCAGGGGACAGGCCGGCCACCGCGGGGCCCCGCTACCGGTGGTTGTGTGCAGCGCATGAGATGGACTCGTCGCTCAGCTCCGCCTCACATCACCAGTGTCACCGCGACGAGTATGTACACCTGTGCGGCGCAGGGGACAGGCCGGCCACCGCGGGGCCCCGCTACTGGTGGTTGTGTGCAGCGCATGAGATGGACTCGTCGCTCAGCTCCGCCTCACATCACCAGTGTCACCGCGACGAGTATGTACACCTGTGCGGCGCAGGGGACAGGCCGGCCACCGCGGGGCCCCGCTACTGGTGGTTGTGTGCAGCGCATGAGATGGACTCGTCGCTCAGCTCCGCCTCACATCACCAGTGTCACCGCGACGAGTATGTACACCTGTGCGGCGCAGGGGACAGGCCGGCCACCGCGGGGCCCCGCTACCGGTGGTTGTGTGCAGCGCATGAGATGGACTCGTCGCTCAGCTCCGCCTCACATCACCAGTGTCACCGCGACGAGTATGTACACCTGTGCGGCGCAGGGGACAGGCCGGCCACCGCGGGGCCCCGCTACTGGTGGTTGTGTGCAGCGCATGAGATGGACTCGTCGCTCAGCTCCGCCTCACATCACCAGTGTCACCGCGACGAGTATGTACACCTGTGCGGCGCAGGGGACAGGCCGGCCACCGCGGGGCCCCGCTACTGGTGGTTGTGTGCAGCGCATGAGATGGACTCGTCGCTCAGCTCCGCCTCACATCACCAGTGTCACCGCGACGAGTATGTACACCTGTGCGGCGCAGGGGACAGGCCGGCCACCGCGGGGCCCCGCTACTGGTGGTTGTGTGCAGCGCATGAGATGGACTCGTCGCTCAGCTCCGCCTCACATCACCAGTGTCACCGCGACGAGTATGTACACCTGTGCGGCGCAGGGGACAGGCCGGCCACCGCGGGGCCCCGCTACCGGTGGTTGTGTGCAGCGCATGAGATGGACTCGTCGCTCAGCTCCGCCTCACATCACCAGTGTCACCGCGACGAGTATGTACACCTGTGCGGCGCAGGGGACAGGCCGGCCACCGCGGGGCCCCGCTACCGGTGGTTGTGTGCAGCGCATGAGATGGACGCGGTCCATGAACGCTCGCGCTAGCGCTCCTTCTCGTACTCCTTTTCTGTGTAGTAAGAGGTCTGCACTCACTTGTAGTACTTGTGGTCGTCACGCTCGTCGTCGTAGTCCTCTAAGAACTCCTTGAGGCGCTTGGCCTCGCGCTCACGCTCCTCGTCGCGGCACCGCTCGCGCTAGCGCTCCTTCTCGTACTCCTTTTCTGTGTAGTAAGAGGTCTGCACTCACTTGTAGTACTTGTGGTCGTCGCGCTCGTCGTCGTAGTCCTCTAAGAACTCCTTGAGGCGCTTGGCCTCGCGCTCACGCTCCTCCTCGCGGCACCGCTCGCGCTAGCGCTCCTTCTCGTACTCCTTTTCTGTGTAGTAAGAGGTCTGCACTCACTTGTAGTACTTGTGGTCGTCGCGCTCGTCGTCGTAGTCCTCTAAGAACTCCTTGAGGCGCTTGGCCTCGCGCTCACGCTCCTCCTCGCGGCACCGCTCGCGCTAGCGCTCCTTCTCGTACTCCTTTTCTGTGTAGTAAGAGGTCTGCACTCACTTGTAGTACTTGTGGTCGTCGCGCTCGTCGTCGTAGTCCTCTAAGAACTCCTTGAGGCGCTTGGCCTCGCGCTCACGCTCCTCCTCGCGGCACCGCTCGCGCTAGCGCTCCTTCTCGTACTCCTTTTCTGTGTAGTAAGAGGTCTGCACTCACTTGTAGTACTTGTGGTCGTCGCGCTCGTCGTCGTAGTCCTCTAAGAACTCCTTGAGGCGCTTGGCCTCGCGCTCACGCTCCTCCTCGCGGCACCGCTCGCGCTAGCGCTCCTTCTCGTACTCCTTTTCTGTGTAGTAAGAGGTCTGCACTCACTTGTAGTACTTGTGGTCGTCGCGCTCGTCGTCGTAGTCCTCTAAGAACTCCTTGAGGCGCTTGGCCTCGCGCTCACGCTCCTCCTCGCGGCACCGCTCGCGCTAGCGCTCCTTCTCGTACTCCTTTTCTGTGTAGTAAGAGGTCTGCACTCACTTGTAGTACTTGTAGTCGTCGCGCTCGTCGTCGTAGTCCTCTAAGAACTCCTTGAGGCGCTTGGCCTCGCGCTCACGCTCCTCCTCGCGGCACCGCTCGCGCTAGCGCTCCTTCTCGTACTCCTTTTCTGTGTAGTAAGAGGTCTGCACTCACTTGTAGTACTTGTGGTCGTCGCGCTCGTCGTCGTAGTCCTCTAAGAACTCCTTGAGGCGCTTGGCCTCGCGCTCACGCTCCTCCTCGCGGCACCGCTCGCGCTAGCGCTCCTTCTCGTACTCCTTTTCTGTGTAGTAAGAGGTCTGCACTCACTTGTAGTACTTGTGGTCGTCGCGCTCGTCGTCGTAGTCCTCTAAGAACTCCTTGAGGCGCTTGGCCTCGCGCTCACGCTCCTCCTCGCGGCACCGCTCGCGCTAGCGCTCCTTCTCGTACTCCTTTTCTGTGTAGTAAGAGGTCTGCACTCACTTGTAGTACTTGTGGTCGTCGCGCTCGTCGTCGTAGTCCTCTAAGAACTCCTTGAGGCGCTTGGCCTCGCGCTCACGCTCCTCGTCGCGGCACCGCTCGCGCTAGCGCTCCTTCTCGTACTCCTTTTCTGTGTAGTAAGAGGTCTGCACTCACTTGTAGTACTTGTGGTCGTCGCGCTCGTCGTCGTAGTCCTCTAAGAACTCCTTGAGGCGCTTGGCCTCGCGCTCACGCTCCTCCTCGCGGCACCGCTCGCGCTAGCGCTCCTTCTCGTACTCCTTTTCTGTGTAGTAAGAGGTCTGCACTCACTTGTAGTACTTGTGGTCGTCGCGCTCGTCGTCGTAGTCCTCTAAGAACTCCTTGAGGCGCTTGGCCTCGCGCTCACGCTCCTCCTCGCGGCACCGCTCGCGCTAGCGCTCCTTCTCGTACTCCTTTTCTGTGTAGTAAGAGGTCTGCACTCACTTGTAGTACTTGTGGTCGTCGCGCTCGTCGTCGTAGTCCTCTAAGAACTCCTTGAGGCGCTTGGCCTCGCGCTCACGCTCCTCCTCGCGGCACCGCTCGCGCTAGCGCTCCTTCTCGTACTCCTTTTCTGTGTAGTAAGAGGTCTGCACTCACTTGTAGTACTTGTGGTCGTCGCGCTCGTCGTCGTAGTCCTCTAAGAACTCCTTGAGGCGCTTGGCCTCGCGCTCACGCTCCTCGTCGCGGCACCGCTCGCGCTAGCGCTCCTTCTCGTACTCCTTTTCTGTGTAGTAAGAGGTCTGCACTCACTTGTAGTACTTGTGGTCGTCGCGCTCGTCGTCGTAGTCCTCTAAGAACTCCTTGAGGCGCTTGGCCTCGCGCTCACGCTCCTCCTCGCGGCACCGCTCGCGCTAGCGCTCCTTCTCGTACTCCTTTTCTGTGTAGTAAGAGGTCTGCACTCACTTGTAGTACTTGTGGTCGTCGCGCTCGTCGTCGTAGTCCTCTAAGAACTCCTTGAGGCGCTTGGCCTCGCGCTCACGCTCCTCCTCGCGGCAACGCTCGCGCTCGCGCTCCTTCTCGTACTCCTTCTGTTTGCGCCGCTCGCGACTCTCCCAGTTACGTAATCTGCACCATATCAAGCTAAGTTAAAGACTGTTTAATTTCAATTTTTCAATTTCAATTTATTTACTGAAGTAACTATGACTCATTTGTTAGTAAAAGACTTAATCTATGTTAGTAATTAAAAAATATACACAGCGGCTGCACTGTCCGACACTACACCATTCCATGAGAAATGGCGCAGCAGCGTTGATTCAGGTACGGAGCGTCCAGCCTGCTCGAAATTAGAGATAGGATACTGTTGTCGCCACCCCACACAGCACGCACCCGGGACGCACTGCGCGTACGCATAGTGGCAGAGAAACAATCCACACGGGCGTCCGCGAGGCAGCCCCAACAGCAACCGGAACGCATTGTTGTACTGCACGCGGAGGGCATTGTACGATTTTTGAGTATATCTAGCCCACAGGCTGCTCGTGTAAAACGCAGTGCAGTACGCTCTGGAAAGAGTAATCTACGCTTACCGAACAACGAGCAAACCTGCGAGCCAGTATGTTCGCTCGAACCGACAAGGTCCTCCGCGCCCGCTCAATGTCTTCATCGTACCTGAGATCAGGGGTAAGTATGTGGCCAAGAAACTTAAACTTGTATGCCCTCTCTAACGGCATACCATTAAGGTAAACTGGTGGTACATAAACAGGATACTTACCCCCGACCCCAAATACCATGAACTCACTTTTCTTACAATTGTAAATTAAGCCATGTGTGTCGGCATGCTCCTCACAAATGGCTACAAGCTTTCTGAGGCCACCGACTGACGCACTCAGCAGCAGCATGTCGTCTGCGTAGCTGATATTATTAACCCAGACTCCATCTATATGACCACCGACCTTGCTGCTGAGCCTGCCAATCAACCCGTCGATATAGGTTACAGAGCGTTGGTGTCTCCCCCGCACTCCGACCCATATGAACAGCCGGTCGATTCTGTCGACATCTCACGCTGTACAGGCGGACTGATCTTATTAGTATGGTCTGACAAGTCAATAGGTTACAGAGCGTTGGTGTCTCCCCCGCACTCCGACCCATATGAACAGCCGGTCGATTCTGTCGACATCTCACGCTGTACAGGCGGACTGATCTTATTAGTATGGTCTGACAAGTCAATAGGTTACAGAGCGTTGGTGTCTCCCCCGCACTCCGACCCATATGAACAGCCGGTCGATTCTGTCGACATCTCACGCTGTACAGGCGGACTGATCTTATTAGTATGGTCTGACAAGTCAATAGGTTACAGAGCGTTGGTGTCTCCCCCGCACTCCGACCCATATGAACAGCCGGTCGATTCTGTCGACATCTCACGCTGTACAGGCGGACTGATCTTATTAGTATGGTCTGACAAGTCAATAGGTTACAGAGCGTTGGTGTCTCCCCCGCACTCCGACCCATATGAACAGCCGGTCGATTCTGTCGACATCTCACGCTGTACAGGCGGACTGATCTTATTAGTATGGTCTGACAAGTCAATAGGTTACAGAGCGTTGGTGTCTCCCCCGCACTCCGACCCATATGAACAGCCGGTCGATTCTGTCGACATCTCACGCTGTACAGGCGGACTGATCTTATTAGTATGGTCTGACAAGTCAATAGGTTACAGAGCGTTGGTGTCTCCCCCGCACTCCGACCCATATGAACAGCCGGTCGATTCTGTCGACATCTCACGCTGTACAGGCGGACTGATCTTATTAGTATGGTCTGACAAGTCAATAGGTTACAGAGCGTTGGTGTCTCCCCCGCACTCCGACCCATATGAACAGCCGGTCGATTCTGTCGACATCTCACGCTGTACAGGCGGACTGATCTTATTAGTATGGTCTGACAAGTCAATAGGTTAGAGCGTTGGTGTCTCCCCCGCACTCCGACCCATATGAACAGCCGGTCGATTCTGTCGACATCTCACGCTGTACAGGCGGACTGATCTTATTAGTATGGTCTGACAAGTCAATAGGTTACAGAGCGTTGGTGTCTCCCCCGCACTCCGACCCATATGAACAGCCGGTCGATTCTGTCGACATCTCACGCTGTACAGGCGGACTGATCTTATTAGTATGGTCTGACAAGTCAATAGGTTAGAGCGTTGGTGTCTCCCCCGCACTCCGACCCATATGAACAGCCGGTCGATTCTGTCGACATCTCACGCTGTACAGGCGGACTGATCTTATTAGTATGGTCTGACAAGTCAATAGGTTAGAGCGTTGGTGTCTCCCCCGCACTCCGACCCATATGAACAGCCGGTCGATTCTGTCGACATCTCACGCTGTACAGGCGGACTGATCTTATTAGTATGGTCTGACAAGTCAATAGGTTACAGAGCGTTGGTGTCTCCCCCGCACTCCGACCCATATGAACAGCCGGTCGATTCTGTCGACATCTCACGCTGTACAGGCGGACTGATCTTATTAGTATGGTCTGACAAGTCAATAGGTTACAGAGCGTTGGTGTCTCCCCCGCACTCCGACCCATATGAACAGCCGGTCGATTCTGTCGACATCTCACGCTGTACAGGCGGACTGATCTTATTAGTATGGTCTGACAAGTCAATAGGTTACAGAGCGTTGGTGTCTCCCCCGCACTCCGACCCATATGAACAGCCGGTCGATTCTGTCGACATCTCACGCTGTACAGGCGGACTGATCTTATTAGTATGGTCTGACAAGTCAATAGGTTACAGAGCGTTGGTGTCTCCCCCGCACTCCGACCCATATGAACAGCCGGTCGATTCTGTCGACATCTCACGCTGTACAGGCGGACTGATCTTATTAGTATGGTCTGACAAGTCAAGAGGTTACAGAGCGTTGGTGTCTCCCCCGCACTCCGACCCATATGAACAGCCGGTCGATTCTGTCGACATCTCACGCTGTACAGGCGGACTGATCTTATTAGTATGGTCTGACAAGTCACCCGTGCGCGCCAAGTGTTCACCTCGACGTGGAGACAGAAGCGCACTGCAGACCATCGCACGTTGTTGACCGGACTGCCAGGCTTGGATACAGATTGACTGTCTGCAGCACTGTCACTGTGTTGCTGAGCAAACCGACCGAGTGCGAGTTGGACTCGCGCGCACAGGGCTCCGAAGAAATTATATTTAATTTGTCTTTCAAAACTGATTCCATACTCAAAATTTATTTATTTACTGGATCCTTCTGTGTTTGGGGTCAAAGAAGCTTAAAATGTGTAGGTACCACTGAATCGGTCTAATAGATTCAGGCAAATTGGCTGTGACAGACAGCCAGACAGACACGAGTAATCCTATGGGGTTCCGTTTTACCATAAGGACCATAGCATAGCATGTGCTAGCATGACTGTGTTGTGTATGACACGCACCTCTCTTGGTAGGCGGCCTCCTTCTCCCTCGCCTTCTTCTCCAGGCGCTTCTTCTCGCGCGCCTCGTCCTCCACTTCCTTGTCGCGCCGCGCGTCTGCTTCGCTGCGCGAGCGCCCGCGTGACCGCTCGCGTTCGCGCTCGCGCTCGCGGGAACGTTCACGTTCGCGTTCTCGCTCGCGCTCACGTTCGCTAAACAAAATAAGGTTGAACCACTATTTATAGAAAATTAAACGTTTAGGAAGATTTTTGTAATTAACACTTTTAGTAATGTAGTATGTGGTTCCTATCATCAACCAAACTCAGAGGCCACAGGAAGTCTTGTTATAGCGGTATAACTTGTAGTATATGCGACCCTTGTGCTAACAAAAGAACTTGAAAACGCAGACTTTCCCACATTTATGGATGAAAGAGACAATGTTTTACAGAGACAAACTTTTTCTAGGCTATTATGTGCCTGACAACAACCGAGTAATGTACGTTTATGAGCAACACATGAGATAACTGCGCTGCCACAACACATCAACGAGACGAACGAGTACTGCGTCATAAGAAAATATAGGTGCGTGGTACGTACTCGCGCCGGATCTCATAGCGCGTGCGGATGTACGGGTGCAGCGCCAGCATGTCGCGCACTGCCAGCGCCTCGGCCCGAGCGTTATCGCGAGCCTCGTTAAACTACCGCTGTAGGCCATCGGCCCTCAACCTGTTAGTGTTGGCTCTCAGGGCAACAGCTAATAAGCTACATATTGAAATAGGTAATCGGACCGAATGGACGTAGTCACCCAATCGTCATTTTATTTAGTCAGACGAAAACTATCACAAGATAAAGTGGCCCAAAGTGTCGCGTTGTCGAGATACTTTTTTTTAAGGATGGGAAATCATCAAATGAGTGTCAGACTTACTGACGAAAACTCATCCGCGTGTTCCTCCTAATGCCCTTTGCGTTCTAGGGCCGCGGTGAGTCTTTCAAAAACTCCTGTACCCTAACAGGCTCTGCCCCTAGCAACCCCTCGCTCCGGAGCATGGAGTGAGCCACATGCGGGGCAGACCTCCGCCGATCCTCAGAGTGGTGGCACCCGGGCGTGTCCTCCCGCCGAATCCGAAACAAGTCGCTCTCGAAACATTGTCGAGATATGTACTTGGAAGGCCAATATTCCTGTACCACATAATATGTATCACCAAAATCCAACGAAGCATCACTTACATAATATCTCGGAAACGGCTGACATTTTATCTCTGGTCGAATTTTGTTTATTGTCCTTAATAGTTTTATCAAACTTTCAACATTTTTCAAAAACTAATCCAAGAACTAGTGGACGTGTATAATAGATAGACGTACCTTCAAGTATCCAGGGTCAGATTCAATGAACTAGATCAAATGGATGAATGCTCAAATATCTAATGATGATATCGAACAAAGCACCACAGCTGACTGGGCGCTGGTATTGTTCTATTATTATTCGATGTCTACACTCATCACGACGCCGGAATTTCGCTTAGTTTCACCGAACCGAGTATCACTAAAAACGTTCTGCATTCTATTACAAAAGTAGCTACTGTTAATGCTTGTTTTTGAGTAGTAACTGATATGTCAAAAGGTCCAGTTTATTTTTATTGAACGTAATGCTCCCTATTAACAACAAAGAAATCCAAGTGTGACCTGGTCAAGTCGAAACGTTGGGAGCCGCTGTCGATGGAGTTTATTATAAAGTCGCGCAACCCAACAAATACATAGTACTTGAGTGATTGTTACTACGCGACGAGCTAGCGCTGTATGACCTGAATATTGTTATTACTGTTGCAACAACTACAATAAAACAACTCGAATGCAAAACAAAACGTAGTGTACCAAGAAAAGTGGCGCCAAAGCGTATCTGACTGGTAGGAATACAGGTTGACAATGTACAAGACGTTGGGATGAGCTATACAAACAGGAGAAGGGTTGCGAGAGTCAGAAGACAATGGAAGTGGTTGGAGGAAGGGGTTGACTCAAAAGGCACACTAAACTGTTTGCTTTTATGAAAATGTCTGACTTTTCTCAAATTTCTAGGGTCCGTACACATCTGACGGAAGATGCGTCGAGCGTATCAAAGGTCGTATCTATTCGTTATATCGTGGTATAACGTATCATCGGTTGAGTTTGCAAGGTTGAATGTTTTATCATATAATTGTCTGTTCTGGCGTTACGCGACCGGTAACACGCGACGCATTTTCCGTCAGATGTGAACCGACCCCTAAACTCAGACAAGCTAACAGTCCTCTGAAACAAAACAAATGAAGTCTCTCATACATTCACATACAATCGATGGAACTCACCCTGACAGGAATAAGCAGGTGCACACGCGACATTTCAGAGGTAGTTCAATTAATATGCTATACAGAATGATTTTTTAAGTGTGCGTGGATGGCCAAATCCGAAACCATGAAGATTAGTGAAAAACACTGAAAGGAGTCTCGAGCCCAATTTTGATGAAAAATAAAACTGCATTATAGGACTTTTGAAAAGTTTATATTCCTAGGAATCGAACCGGTTAGTGTCGCTAGTAAAGATCAAATTCTGGGAAGTAACACATGGCTTACTAAAGAAAAGCGCCCATTTTTAATACATTACTTTTTAAATTTCTGAGTAAACCTACCTACCAAAACCGTAACTGATATTTTTTTCATAAATCTAATGATGCAGTTGTAAAATATAAATATACTGACTAAAGAATATAAATTAATAAAATATATGTGGGAATGTGGGCTCAGAGTGTAAAACAACTTGTTGATTAACAAAGATTTTTTATTTCTTAGCAAAAGTCTCGCGCACGTCTTGTATCGTATAGGTATCGTTCTTTTCGCCATCTTACTTTTAATATCTCGTTCCCTCTCTCTCACTCATACATTCATCCCTTTCGCTCACTCTTACATTCCGTTTCCCACATATAATAATTCATACAAATTAATGAAATAATAAAATAAATAATAATAGGAACTGACACAAATTAATAAAACATAATAATTAATACACGAAAATAAAATAATTACATAACCTCATGATATTAATTAAAATAACTACATAAACCCAATACTAGTAATATAATTTTCAATAAAAATTATATTTGTATAACAAGCTTGCAATCCAGTATACCTTCAAACTGGATGCTTGTTTTGTCCAATCTACCTGTTATGTTGCCGTGCCCTAACCGGGTTCCATGTTGGAACTCACATATTTGTAACAACTAAAAGGTACACATGAATGCAATAAAGAGTTTGAGTTTGAGTTTAGATTATCGAATGGCGCGATGTTGATGAGAACTACAACAGCATCAAGATTTTTTTGAAAAAAAAGTTGTTTTTTATTTTTGTAAATTAAACAAGTATTTTTTCTTAAATGGGTATTGGGTAAGGGGTATTTTTTTAAATCCTTTAGTTTGCCATGTGTTATTACTTCCCAGAATTCGATCTTCCTTAGCGACACTCGCATGATGTAATAATTAGTGATGCCGCGAATATTATAGTTGTTATAGCGAATAGTCGAATACCGATTAATCGCCATCCTCTATGGCAAATAGTCGAGTACTCGCCATTATTACTCGACATAAAAAAAGAATATCAAGAATAGTTTATTTATTTGCAAATAATAATATTACATTTGTAGTAGTCTTTTGAACTACAATCTGGGGCAGATTGTAGTTCAAGAGACTACTACTACTCTTGGAATATTAAGTTATTAATTAAAAGCCTCACTAATTTACTTCAACGGACGTACGGACAGCGGAGTCTTAGTAATAGGGTCCTGTTTTACCCTTGGGTACGGAACCTTAAAAATGAGTGGATAGCCTGGCACGCCAGCATTAATGACATCATCCGTCGGGCTCTTGTCACCGCCGGGTGCCAGCTGTTAGAACCGAATGCTTGGCGTGAGACGGTGGCTAGAGGCCAGATGGGAGGACCATAATGACATCATCCTTCGGGCTCTTGTCACCGCCGGGTGCCAGCTGTTAGAACCGAATGCTTGGCGCGAGACGGTGGCTAGAGGCCAGATGGGAGGACCATAATGACATCATCCGTCGGGCTCTTGTCACCGCCGGGTGCCAGCTGTTAGAACCGAATGCTTGGCGCGAGACGGTGGCTAGAGGCCAGATGGGAGGACCATAATGACATCATCCGTCGGGCTCTTGTCACCGCCGGGTGCCAGCTGTTAGAACCGAATGCTTGGCGCGAGACGGTGGCTAGAGGCCAGATGGGAGGACCATAATGACATCATCCGTCGGGCTCTTGTCACCGCCGGGTGCCAGCTGTTAGAACCGAATGCTTGGCGCGAGACGGTGGCTAGAGGCCAGATGGGAGGACCATAATGACATCATCCGTCGGGCTCTTGTCACCGCCGGGTGCCAGCTGTTAGAACCGAATGCTTGGCGCGAGACGGTGGCTAGAGGCCAGATGGGAGGACCATAATGACATCATCCGTCGGGCTCTTGTCACCGCCGGGTGCCAGCTGTTAGAACCGAATGCTTGGCGCGAGACGGTGGCTAGAGGCCAGATGGGAGGACCATAATGACATCATCCGTCGGGCTCTTGTCACCGCCGGGTGCCAGCTGTTAGAACCGAATGCTTGGCGCGAGACGGTGGCTAGAGGCCAGATGGGAGGACCATAATGACATCATCCGTCGGGCTCTTGTCACCGCCGGGTGCCAGCTGTTAGAACCGAATGCTTGGCGCGAGACGGTGGCTAGAGGCCAGATGGGAGGACCATAATGACATCATCCGTCGGGCTCTTGTCACCGCCGGGTGCCAGCTGTTAGAACCGAATGCTTGGCGCGAGACGGTGGCTAGAGGCCAGATGGGAGGACCATAATGACATCATCCGTCGGGCTCTTGTCACCGCCGGGTGCCAGCTGTTAGAACCGAATGCTTGGCGCGAGACGGTGGCTAGAGGCCAGATGGGAGGACCATAATGACATCATCCGTCGGGCTCTTGTCACCGCCGGGTGCCAGCTGTTAGAACCGAATGCTTGGCGCGAGACGGTGGCTAGAGGCCAGATGGGAGGACCATAATGACATCATCCGTCGGGCTCTTGTCACCGCCGGGTGCCAGCTGTTAGAACCGAATGCTTGGCGCGAGACGGTGGCTAGAGGCCAGATGGGAGGACCATAATGACATCATCCGTCGGGCTCTTGTCACCGCCGGGTGCCAGCTGTTAGAACCGAATGCTTGGCGCGAGACGGTGGCTAGAGGCCAGATGGGAGGACCATAATGACATCATCCGTCGGGCTCTTGTCACCGCCGGGTGCCAGCTGTTAGAACCGAATGCTTGGCGCGAGACGGTGGCTAGAGGCCAGATGGGAGGACCATAATGACATCATCCGTCGGGCTCTTGTCACCGCCGGGTGCCAGCTGTTAGAACCGAATGCTTGGCGCGAGACGGTGGCTAGAGGCCAGATGGGAGGACCATAATGACATCATCCGTCGGGCTCTTGTCACCGCCGGGTGCCAGCTGTTAGAACCGAATGCTTGGCGCGAGACGGTGGCTAGAGGCCAGATGGGAGGACCATAATGACATCATCCGTCGGGCTCTTGTCACCGCCGGGTGCCAGCTGTTAGAACCGAATGCTTGGCGCGAGACGGTGGCTAGAGGCCAGATGGGAGGACCATAATGACATCATCCGTCGGGCTCTTGTCACCGCCGGGTGCCAGCTGTTAGAACCGAATGCTTGGCGCGAGACGGTGGCTAGAGGCCAGATGGGAGGACCATAATGACATCATCCGTCGGGCTCTTGTCACCGCCGGGTGCCAGCTGTTAGAACCGAATGCTTGGCGCGAGACGGTGGCTAGAGGCCAGATGGGAGGACCATAATGACATCATCCGTCGGGCTCTTGTCACCGCCGGGTGCCAGCTGTTAGAACCGAATGCTTGGCGTGAGACGGTGGCTAGAGGCCAGATGGGAGGACCATAATGACATCATCCTTCGGGCTCTTGTCACCGCCGGGTGCCAGCTGTTAGAACCGAATGCTTGGCGCGAGACGGTGGCTAGAGGCCAGATGGGAGGACCATAATGACATCATCCGTCGAGCTATTTTTAGTACTGACATTGTAAAACGAAATAACCGGCCAGTTGTTTTTATTACTGTCTATGTTTTACTGACGCGTGAATTTACCAACGGTCGGTAAAAAAAATAACTGAAATAACCCATTATTTTTTCCAACTGATTATATTAAATCGAAAGGGCGGTGCGCGCGACGTGGCCGCAGAACGAGATCGCATCGAGTGTGCGACGCGACGGTGCGAGAAATTCTTTTTGTACATGATAGCTACTACATTGTAGTTTCATTCATGAAGAAGGCTGTACGGCTATACGAGAACGGGAATTCCTACGGGAACGGGAAAAATAGTTATATGAAGTACGAAGTCACGGATAAAAGCTAGTGTGTCAATAAAAATCGTTTACTATTTGACAGTTGCCATGCTTTTTAAGGCGTTTTTCTCTAACTTAACATTTTTTCTGAATTAATTTCCATTTCCAGAAAGTCTATTTAGCACAAGCCTGTGTAGCTGATCGAGTATTACTTACCGTTCTCTCTCTCGCTCCCTCTCTCGCTCGCGAATCTCCCTCTCCCGCTCGCGCTCCCGTTGCTCTCTGCAACAATCGTTTTCATTTATTTTCGTAAAAAATATTGTAATTTGTCAACAAGCCCCACTTCAGAGCGTTGCTGACAGAAGAGAAGTTATTTCAAAGATGCGTTTCACGTTCGTTACCTTTCCCTCTCTCGTTCTCGCTCTCGCTCACGTTCTCTATCTCGCTCCCTCTCCT
Source organism: Melanchra persicariae (assembly GCA_947386135.1). NCBI lineage: Eukaryota > Metazoa > Arthropoda > Insecta > Lepidoptera > Noctuidae > Melanchra > Melanchra persicariae. The sequence goes on along the minus strand of OX376668.1, from coordinate 237,802 downwards.
CTCGCTCGCGCTCCCGCTCCTTGTCGCGCTCCTCGCGTCTGTCCTTACTCCTGAAACGTGACACATTTTTAGAGCAAGCTTCTACAACAGTTATCATTGTTAAGAAACCATAAGTAAAATATTAAATGAAATATAATAACATGATGCGTTAAATACTGAACGAAACATGAATTGAAATGATGAATGAAACGAATACAAACCTTGAAGTACTCCGGCGGCGTCGATCCTTTTCCCTCCCGTCTCGTTCCCTGTCCTTATCCCGCTCCCGCTCCCTCTCCCGGTCACGCTCGCGGTCCCGCTCGCGCTCCTTGTCGCGCTCGCGCTCACGCTCTTGCGGCCGCTCCGGGCGCTCGTTGCGCTCGTTGCGTTCGTTGCGCTCGCTGCGCTCGGGGCGCTCGGGGCGCTCGCGGCGCTCGTCCCGCTCGCGCGGGCGCTCGGGTTCGTCCTTGGCGTCGCGCTTGCGCCGCACCACCACCTCGGCCTCCTCCTGCGCCCAAACGAGCTCTCTGAGTGCACGCTCGCCCCGACACACTCGCGCCGCAGTTCGCACACGAACCGATATATAAACACAAGCGCGGCCGCCCTCACGCGACTCGCGGGCAGTCGCGGGACAGTCGCCTGACGGCACTTGTGTGTGACACAGAGATAGGTCGCGTGAGCGTGCCCGCAGCGAAAGAAAAGTCGATCAAGTTCAGTTTCATACGATTGAGGGTGGTGGTCGCTAGCACGTTAGACACGTTAGACACGTATGAAGGCGACCGGCCGCTCCCCGCCGAGGCCGCTCCGCCGCATCTGAAAATCGCCACCTACTGACCACTCGCACTGACTCGGCCTACATCGCACACCGCTCGCATCGCCTCACCCAGCGCCGCTGCACGCTGCGCCTCTCTACCGAGTGCGTGGAGCCCTAGCGAGCCCGCCTGCCACTGAGCTCCTAGGCACTTAACTTCTAGCACTTCTCAATGAGAACGACTAATGCGCAGACTGTTCAACCTGTAGACATAACAGGCAACACATCAAACTAAATCTGATGTGATTTCAACAGTTTACGAAGGAAGACGCGTGTCTTGTCAATTAATCGGCAAATCAACAGCAATGCCTCGCTGCCGTAATCCTCAGCTGTTAGACAACAGTTTTGAAAACAAATATTACTTACCTATATGTCTACAGGCTGAATGGTCGACAGACGAAATATTCTAGAACCAGACCAAAATATCGTTTCATTGCGCGGTTTGGTGACTCTTAGGCATTATTTAAGTGCTGTCATCAACTTTTAGAAACTTAATTAATCTTACTTTTAAAACTGGGGTTTGTTTAGTCTGATCATTTATGCTTTGTAAAAAATTGGGTCATTTTTTTTTATTTTACATTAGGTAAGTACCTACATATTTTAATTAAGATCTTACAAGCCTTTATAGAACATCACTTTTGAATTAAAACAAATGCGAATCACTACAGCGCGCAACGAACGACTATTCCTCAAAATAGAAATTACATTAGTATTTTTACTCCTGTGCTTTGATTATGATTATTTTTTTAAAATAAAGTAGCGAGTAGTGATATCGACACGCATGGGCGTGTAGTTGGCGGCTTGGCGTGGCAGTGCAGCGGCGCGCCTCGCATCCGTCGCTCGCTCGCTCGCTCGCTCACTACTACAGTATACTCACGGCCGCTCCGGCGCTGCGGCGACGCCCGGCGCCGTCCTGTCGCGGCGCGCGCTGCGGCTGCGCCTCGCCGCACACACGCGACTCGCGACGAGCCTCACGCCCTCACGCCCTCACGCCCTCACCCCCGCGACAACGGTCTAACGTTCCCCCCTTTGCTACAGTATACATTTCAATCTCAGACTATTTATGTAAACAAACAAATGCCACTGTCGATGTGGCGGGATACGATAACATTTTAATGGAATATTGCAAACGACATTTTTTTTTTCAAATATTTATCTAAGCGCAAAACATGACACTAATGCTTGAGAGTGGTGCGATCGAGAGAAATAATGTGAGGAAATCAAATTAAAATAGCGAGTGACGTTCGGTTCAGAAATATTCTATTTTTAAATGAATACAATAATAATGGGAAAAACAGGACAAAAATGCAATAAGTAGGTAATTTTATTTAACACAAGGTCTGAAAAGAAAATCAAATCTCTTGTTGAATTAGTGATTTGTCATTTAGTCGCGGTCATCCCGTGTGTTCACATAAATCAGCCAGCATCGATTACGATACTATTACGATACGGCCCTAGCAGACATGTGCGGTGCGTGCGGGTCGCGTGTGCGCGGCGAGGCGGGCCGCGCGGACACAACTCACGAATGTGCCGCGCGGCCGGCGTGGGTCGGCGCGTCCGCTCGGGGCCGCTCGGGGCCGCTCGGAGCCGCTCGGGGCCGGGCTCGGCGCTACTCTCCACCGACCAGCGGCTTTCGCTTCGCACCTCAAACTTTCTACATCAGCAACTATCAACTTATCTCTTGTGAGAATAAACTTATAACGATAATCCACTCGCGTCTGCCGCACCCAACGGGGGCACAATAATCTACCAATTCAAAATGTTATGGGCAGATTAGTAGGTGTCTCTGTTTGGGCACGGCAAACGCAGATGCGTTTATAGTAGACGCCAGATAAACTTGCAATAAAGTACATTGACCTTTCCCTAACATCCTTTCGTAGATAACCGAACAATAAATTATGAACCGTTTTTCATGAAGTACAAGAGAACGTAAAGGATCACGATAGAAGTCGATCCAGGACAGCTTTGTCTTTATTTCTACTTTTGATGATTTGAAAGTCAATAAATGTATGTGGCTTACCGTTAGTGCACATTTACCTGGTGTCTAGCATTACAGTCAGGGTGCTTCGAAGCGCAGAGCGAAAAGCGTTCGTGGTGCTCGGCTGAGACGAGAGCAGCCCCGAGCGGACTGCCGCCGCTTACACGCTACATTATAGTTAACTAAAACACTCGACAGCTCAGGGGCCGTTGTGCCGTCCATCTGATGATGCGTGCTCGATATGCATGCAAATATCGACCTTATAGCGATGCGTTAGACGACAGCCCACTGAGGGGCGAAGGAGACGCGAGAACACAATAAGGACGCACGCTGGCCCTGTACATCAAACACTTAGTGGGTGTGAGTGAGTAAATGTGAGTGTGGTGTGCGCCAGTTCGAGAATGTGATGTGGGTGTGTGTGAGGTTGTGTTCCTGTTTGCCTGGCAGTATGTGTGGTGACTGGTGCGTGGTGTGTCCACAGAGAGCGCGGTAAGTTCGTGGGAGATGTGTGGCGACTCACCTCGGTCCGTGGCGGCGCGGCGGCTGGGCGGCACCTACCGCGACAACACACACTGCACCGCTTTATTACACCTGCGTCACACTACAGCCTGCCCGCCTGCCCGCCTGCCCGCCTGTCTACAGAGCTACACGACTCCCGTCGGGGCAGTCGACGCGTCGCCTATCATTCAGTGTATATCCTACTTGTACTTAATATTATAAAAGCGAAAGTTTGGATGTTTGAATGGACGTATGTTTGTTACTCAATCCTCCTATTCTTCTAAATTCTTAGGACTTGACCAAATGTGGCACAGAGGCAGATTATAGTCTGCAGGCAGCTAGTAATATTTTAATGTGTAAGTCTTGCTAGCTTGTTAATCAATCACGCCATAACGGCCGAACACATTTAGATGAAACTTGGCATAATGATCGACTCTTGAGGAGCTCGTGGCAAAATTATAACAGCCGCACGGACCGATATCCAAGGTTAAGCAACCCTTGCCGAAGTTGGTCTGTGGATGGGTGACCATCTTAACATATCGAAACTCCTCCGTGCCTCGGAAAGCACGTTAAGCCGTTGGTCCCGGCTGTAATTTGGAGATCTTTGGTAGTCGTTACGGATTGTCAGAAGCCAGAAAATCTGACACCAATCTTGCCAAGAAGTACCGTGTTAATGGGTTGTGGAGGTCTGGTAGGCAGCCGCTCCACGTAAAATACTGGTATTCAGCTGAATCCGGTTTGACTGGGAGCCGACCCCAATATAGTTGGGAAAAGGCTAGGCAGATGATGATTGGCATAATGATCGACTATTCCCTGGATTAGGACATGGGATACTTTCTTTCCCGGTACAACGTTCCCTTGGCATAACCTCAGACTGTCACGCGAAGCGAAGCCTAATCTCGTCACAATTAAGACCTCAAACTATAATTTTAGTCAAATATTTAAATTGCCGAGTTTAAGTGTCATTGCGCCTTCGTAGCCGGTCAAGCTCCCGACATGTCAAACTTTAAAGAGTTCAAAATCATATAATATACCTTGCGTTATAGTAATAATAGTTTTAAAACGCGTAAATTGGGCGACTAGTGTTGGGAATTCATCCGGAAACTCGAGTTTTGAGTATTTAACTCAAAACTCGAGTTTTTATGCAAAACAGTGGATAAATACTCTTGACGTGCGGTTAAGTTTTTAGTACGATGGATAGCGTAATTTTTGTCTTTTTTAACCCTCGGCATGCCTGGTAGGGTCTGTCAGACCCACCCTGTTATTTTAACCGTTGTAGTTAATTAAAATCTGATGTTTCTGCGCCACAATTCTCAGTAGCTGAGCATTATCAACCAATCAAGGCCTTATGGCCACTACTTCAATCCGGAGACAGCTGCGATGGTGGATAAACACAAAAGGACCCCGAGCGCCGGTGTCAAATTCAGAGGTTATACCTTACACCTCTGCTTACACCCGTAGATAGGAGTCGCAAAGACTGATTGTTTTATTAATATTTAGAGTCTTTGTTTTAGGCCTTCTATTTCCCGAAGTTAAGTTATCTTTTGTTTTCACCTATTTAAGTATAAAAAAGGCCTGCTTTTTTGCTGAAAATGTGCCCAATTTTACTAATTTTTTATTTTAGTTAATAAGGTGGATTCTTATTTTTTTGGCATTTTTACCTCTACAATATATCCCTAGTATAGCTTAAAGTATATTTAGATACACCAATTATCACAACTAGTACGAGATTTAGTAATTTTAAATTCGGGTCTGACGGACCCCACCAGGCATACCGCGTAACATTTTGCCACCAGGCATGCGGTTAAGAAGAAAAGTAGTGGATGTAAATATAAAGTCATTAAATTTAGATTTTAACCTACTTTTATCAATTAAAACGTGTCAAACTCATACGACAACAATAGTTTCACACAATAGGTACTTATTTATGATATCAGTGCGGTAAGTTGGTCAACGTTTTTCGACACATTTGCGAGAAAACAGTACAATTAGTAATGAAACAAACTTTTGTCTTCAGAAATCAGTCTCGCAACAATCTTAGACGTTTCTAATATGAAAATGGCGCGAATTTGCAAAGGGCGCCACATGCGCGTGGTGAAAATTAAAACCACATCTTTCATTTATTTTTATTAATCTTCTCTCATTTTCTCTTTAGTACCTATTAAAATGAGACAAACGTATACAGCAAAAGCGCTTCCAAGGAGGTTCGATCATTCAGCATGTTTATTCTCGTGATGTGAAACTCCTTGGTGGAATTCTTCATTAATTTTTATGGAAATAAAAAAAAACGTAAAGAATACACACGGCGCTATACAAGGGAGTATGCGGTAAAATATGTACTTAGGTGAGAGTACCTATTTTACCGCACGTTCCATTGTGTGGTGCATAATTTTTAACTTTCGAACAATGCATACAGGCTTCGTAAATGCATTTTTTGAGCAAATGTGTTGAAAAAAACATGATTCAATGAGGACCAACGTTCATTTGTTTTTACAAGGCTCGCCTGCCATGTTCTACAGACTCAGCGTGAAAATCCAAGATGGCGCCAACATACAAATTTTCGTGTTTTCGATGTAGCACGAATGTGGATTCAAAATCAACTTCCAAGATGGTGTCGACGAATTTTCCGTCATGGGTGTCATTTTCATGGTTTTCGGGGTAGCTCATTACGAATGGGCTCAAAATCAAGATCCAATATCTCCCCAATGTCATTTGTAAATTTTTCGCCATGGGTGTATGTTCATGGTTTTCGGGGTTGCTTGTAATGAATATGATCTCAAAAGCAACAAGCAAGTTATTTCACGTTATCGGGGGTGAGTCAGGGTAGCAATGTCGGTCCATTAGGTTTCATTCTGCCGGTCCTGGTCCGCAGTCTCAGCCCCTTGGTTCCTCTAGTTAAGATATTTGGAAGAGATGCTCACCCTTCTTTGTGTAGACTAATAAAATTTTTCCACTTTTCTTATACCTATTATGTTTTAAATACTACTTTTCTTTTTCTGTTTTTGAAAATTGATATTCATAGTTTTATATAAAGTCATCATCATCATATCAGCCGAAAGACGTCCACTGCTGGACATAGGCCTCCCCCAAGTGTCGCCACAACAACCGGTCCTGTGCGTCTCGCATCCATCGGTTACCCGCGACCCTCACCAGGTCATCGGTCCACCTTGTGGGAGGCCTTCCAACGCTGCATCTTCCGGTACGCGGTGGCCACTCCAAAACTTTTCGGCCCCATCGACCATCTGTTCTGCGAGCAATGTGCCCTGCCCACTGCCACTTCAATTTGGCGATCCTTCGGGCTATGTCGGTAGCCTTGGTTCTCTTGCGGATATCATCATTCCTGATTCGATCACGCAAGGAAACTCCGAGCATTGCCCTCTCCATTGCCCTTTGGGTGACTTTAAGCCTTCTGATGAGGCCCATTGTGAGCGACCACGTTTCGAGTCCATAGGTCATCACTGGCAACACGCACTGGTCATAGACTTTCGTCTTGAGACACTATGGTATGTGAGACGAGAAGATACCGCGCAACTTCCCGAACGCTGCCCAGCCGAGTCGGATTCGACGGTTGACCTCTTTCTCGAAGTTATATAAAGTAGAAGCATTTTTTATTTTAAAATCCTGTAAATGTGAGGACCATGGAGCCTTTTATGTTAATAGATGATTTCCTTGTTTGACATAAGTGAGCAGGGGCAGTTGAGGGTGTGTCATGCTCACTCGAATGTCTCGCTGATGGTGGCGCGTGAATTGGATCATTCGGTTCCCTTCAATATGGTTGAGCTGAATGGTGCTGATGCACGCATCATGTTCGTGAACGGGCGCCGTCAGTGGAGACTGGTCATCTCTTAGCTATCACGGGCTTATTTCAATATTTAATACTTATTGGATACTTAGTATTCTTTTTTTTCTTTCTTTACATTGTTCTCACATATGTATAGATGCAACAAGTAACAATGTAACCAGGATTTTTGTAAAACATAAAATGGTTTAAAAGAGTGTCCATGGAGTTTCTTGTACGTTCTTCTCCATAGAGATCTACGCTTTGGAACGTGCAAATAGCTTCATGTTTTTGACTGACTGACTTTGAAAATTCAAAAGTACCTGTGAATGGTTTATTTGAAATAAATACTTTGACTTTGAAAAGTCCATACGTGCAAGTGGATTTGTGCAAATGCCTTTCCCGGGAATTTCTTTTGCACAAGCTGTTACCAGTGCAGTACCCGTGTGTACTACGATTTACGATATCATTACTATTCCATAAGTGATTTTAGTAAGTTTAAATATATTTATCCATCATTTTGAGTTTTTATCAAAAATCTGTTGAGTATTAAATCCTCTGCCCATCTGCCATGACTACGGGCGACACACGGTGCGCGGTGTGGCGGCGGAGCTTGACCGATAAATGATGTTACATTATACATACTTAATCCTAAAAGGTCATTTAAAAATCTACGTCGAAAAATGAATTTGTAATAGCAAAATGAGGAATGATAAACAAAAATGAAAACTACAATATGTGAAGTTGTTTTGAGGTGAACGGTTACATGCGAGGCAGACGCCTTCTACAAAATTGTATTCGTCACAAGTTCGACAGCCTGACTGAATAATGTCCAACCAGTTGTTCGCCCAGTAGGTACTCGCTATATTTCTATGACTTGAACCGACGGCACTGACCTCTCAGACAGTTTCTTATCAAGGTTATTACCACAATACCTCCACTTTCGGAATCAAGACAGGAGGTAGAAAATTATTTATTTCTTCCTTCGAAATTGAAAGTATTCCTGCTTTATGCTGGTGCCAATTTAGTTGATTTCAGATCGACTGGTATTTTAGTAGACATTTTTAAGTTTTAGCCCAAACTGAACTTAATACCTGTGTGATAAAGATGATTTTCAGGAAAACACAAACATTTGAAGTCAACATGCTTGGAAATTAAATCGCGAACGAAATGTATGTGGGTCGCGTAAAACGAATACCCGGAAATGATTAGCCTGCTAGCAAGCTAGCTGTCGGCGAGTCGAGTGTGACAGGTCACCCGCGAGTGGAGCCAGCCGTGTAATAAAGCGGTGCTCTATGAAACCGTTGGTACAGATTAGTAGTAAAGAGTTCGTCGGACGGGCGGGAGTGCGGGCAGGGGCGGGGGTGGGGTGGGGTGGGGGAGGGGGAGCGGGGGGGTGCGGGAGGAGGGCACGCGCTTACCTTCATGCTCTCGCGGAACTTGCCGATCTCGCGGTGGATGACGTCACGCTTCTCCTCCGAGATGTCCGCCTCCTCCAGCACGCGCGCCGTCTTCGAGATGGCCTCCTCTGCGGACACAGTACGATGTAGCGACAGTCGTCAGGAGTGCGGGGGGGCGGGTCGCGCGGGGCGTACCTTTCTGCAGCAGCTCGTAGTTGGCGATGTCGTCCTGGTAGTCGCGCATGATCTGCAGCAGCCGGCGCTCGGCGGCGTCGTCCAGCGCCCGCTGGCGCGCGTCGAGGTAGGAGGCCTCGCCCTCCGTGCCCGGCGCGCGCTCCTCCGCGCCCAGCCGCGAGCGCTGCTCGGCTGCACACACCACGTCTCATGCTTTTGTTACAACTCTATTCAAATAACTACAACTACCTACTTACCACGGGAAACAGATTTTTCATTTAACTTTCTATCCTATTTTTTTACTATTAAATTTTCGTACATCTCAGTCGAGACGCAAATATTTTTCAATCTCAAATTTTTTAGGGTGTATTTTTTATTAAATCTTCTAATCAAAAAACACAATTTTACTTTTTATTGAACACTTCCTACTCTTCCTAGTTCATTTAAAACAAAATTCGTTTTTTTTTTAAATAAAAATGATTACAATCACAAAACTAGAAAGAAAATCACGTAAGTAAGTAGATGAAATTAAAATGCTGGAGGCGGCTCCAGTATTTTAATTTCGTCTAGCTACCCACAGCCCTATCGCGTGTTGTGACTGTAGTTAATTATTTGAAGGTCAGGGCTGAGTCACACTCACTCTTGTAGGTGTCGACGAGCGCCTGCATCTTGCCGTCGGTCTTGGCCAGCAGCTGCTTGTCGGCCACGGCGCGGCTGTTGAGCAGGCGCACGCAGCGCAGCGCCGCCTCGGGCGAGGCGAACTCGCTGAAGCCGAACGTGGACACGCGCTTCCACGACAGCACCGGCCCGCACGCGCCCAGCAGCGAGCGGATCATGGCGTCGGGCGCGCGCGACGATATGTTACCTGCAAGTGCAGCGTGCAATGTGCAATGTGCACCAGTGCGCCCGAGAGCTTCCCTTTATACAAAGCAGACACGATTTAAACCACAGTGAACATTTATATTATTTAATTGGATGTCTAGATTTAATTCCTACCTTTAAATTATTATTTAAAAGCACTAGTAATCCCAGTATTCTCAGTTTCGTATTGTTATCTCTATTTCATTTAGGAGAGTTTTACAATGACGCTGAAGAAAATTATGACGGGTTAGATTAGAAGTCAGGAAGGAATCACGTAATGGAAGGTAATTGTTGTAATAACGAATTGCACGTGACAAGTGCTACAAGACAAGCACTAGCAACTCAATGGAATGTTAAGTATTTTCAAAATGAACAGTATCTTGATAGTGCTGTGGTAATCAGAAAATCAAGTAAAGTAAATGGTGATGAATAGCGGGTATGAGGCTGACCTATGAAGACTGTGACGGCAGGCCCCTCGGGCTCCTTGCCGCCGTTGGCGTTGCGCGTGGGGCCGCGCGCGATGACGGCCTTGCCGGGCGGCGGCGCGGGCAGCAGCGCGCCCCGCCCGCCGCCCGCGCCGCTCGCGCTGTACGCGCCCACCATCACCTGCACGCAATACAAACATTAGCATCACTCTCTTGCCCTTCTTCGTCATCTCGGTAGACAATCGCTTTCTGGACATGACACCCTTCACGAATATAATTAGGTTGGGGAAAAAGTCTTTTCGAATTATAGTATGTACTAGCACTTCGCCCGCGTGGAGATAGTAGGTACTCCACAAACTGCAACGCCCCTATACATATCCCCTTATAAAGGTTAGTTTTGGAAAATTAAGCACAACGATTCTCATTATTGGTTCAGCGCAACTGTTCACCCCGTTCAGCCCGTCAGGGGTTGATTATGCAAAAATTGTTAGGTACATGATCTGTTTCAATTATCCCACTTTTAGTTTATTCATAGAATTCCGACATAAATTGAAGCAAGCTATAATTTCCTCCCCTAAAAAAGTATTCACCCCTGCTTCACCCCTTATTATGTATGTACCTAGTTGATTTTCGAAAAATCCAAACATTTGATATTCTTATTGTTTTATCGAACACATTTAAATGCCGTGGTGTTTCAACGTCATCGGACCAAGCATTGATACGATTCTCCCCAGTTCGCTCAAGCCGCGACATTTTTCTTACTCCGAGCATGTTTATTACCGTCGTAACTTTTGAACGAAAGGTCCGATTTGAATGATTTAAAGTGTAATTTACACGGACATAATCAACCTTAATTATCAAACCATTTAAATGGATAAGGATTAATATCATGGTACTATAATCACCATTTTTTATTTCACCATGGGATTTGCTTGACTAATATTAACAAAAAGCGGTCATGGTGACTTATCCATAATAGTTAGACATATGGTATCGCGGACTTTTTTGTAGATATTGATGACCTCTATAAAACTGTAGTACATCACTTTGCTCTATTGTCAATAGATTCCGCAGCGTACGCGATATAAGGATTTTTTCTCACACCTTGGGTCACATTATCGAAGTTTTCATACGGATCCCTAACTTTTTTGAAAATATTCTATAGCCTATGTCCATCTCTGATAATGTAGGATTCTACTGGTGAAAGAATTTTTCAAATCGGTCCAGTAGTTTCGGAGCCTATTCATTTCAAACAAACAAACAAACAAATCTTTCCTCTTTATAATATTAGTGTAGATGAACTTGTAATAAAATCTCTTTGGCTATACTATTTGTATCTGGCTGGTTTTGGTATCATTGAAAGCTTAAATTTTAAAGAACATAATTCCAAATTCAAATTAGGAAAATGTGTGATTTTCATTTGTTATTCTACTTTTTCGTAATGTCAAGATGAGTGAATCTAATGAAGAAATTCGATACATTTTAAAATTTTACTACAAAAAAGGTAAAAATGAAACGCAAGCCGCGAAAAAAAAATGCGATGTTTATGGACCTAGTGCAGTGTCTGTGAGAGTAGCACAAATTTGGTTTAAGCGTTTTCAATCCGAAATTTTGATGTCAAAGATGCACGTCGCTCTGGTCGCCCTATTACGGACAAAATGGATGCCATTTTTGAAAAACTGGAGCAAGATCGGCATATTAGTAGTTACGACGTAGCTGAAGAACTGGGAATTGACCACAAAACAGTTTTGGCGCATTTGAAAAAAACTGGGTACACAAAAAAGCTCGATATTTGGGTACCTCACGAGCTCACTGAAAGAAACCTAATGAACCGTGTACTCATTTGTGATTTTTTATTACGACGTAATTAAACCGAACCATTTTTGAAGAAGCTGATAACTGGTGATGAAAAGTGGATCACGACAAGAACGTGCGAAATAGGTCGTGGTCAAAGGCCGGTCAGGCTTCACAGACTGTGGCGAAACCCGGGTTAACTCGCAACAAGGTGATGCTGTGTGTGTGGTGGGATTGGAAGGCCATTATTCGTTATGACCTGTTACCACGAGGCAGGACCATCGATTCTGAACTCTACTGCGAACAACTGATGAGATTAAAGCAAGAAGTTGAGAGAAAGCGGCCGGAGTTAATCAACAGAAGGGGTGTGATTGTTCATCATGATAACGCTAGCGTTATCGTTAGGTCTAGACGTCACACATCTTTAGCCACTCAGCAAAAATTAAGAGAGTTTGGCTGGGAGGTGTAATGCATCCGCCGTATAGTCCTGACCTTGCACCTTCAGATTTCCACCTGTTTCGGTCTCTTCAGAATTCTTTAGGCAGTGTCAGGTTAACATCACGAGAGGACTGCCAAAACCACTTGTCGCGGTATTTTGATCAGAAGTCCCAACATTTTTATAGCATCATGTCCCTGCCTACAAGATGGCAAAAAGTTATCGAACAAAATGGTACCTACATACTTTAGGTAAATGTAAATAAACTATAAGTATTAACAACGTTTTGAATTTTCTTAAAAAATGCGAAGAAACTTTTTCCCCAACCTATTATTTATATGTTTTAAATTATTCAAATCGGACCTTTCGTTTAAAAGTTACGAGTGTTACGACGGGTATAAACATGCTCTAAGTAAGAAAAATGTCGCGGCTTGAGCGAACTGGGAAGAATCTTATCATATGCTTGGTCCGATGAAGTTGAAACACGGCATTTATGATTTCGATAAAAAAAAATAAGAATAACAAATGCTTGGATTTTTCGAAAATAAACTACATAGTAAGGGGTAAATAGGTGGAGGGGTGATAAAGTTTTTAGGGGAGGACATTATTGCTTGCTTTAATTTACGTCAGAATGCTATGAACAAACTAAAAGTGGAATAATTGAAACAGATGTAACCATTTATGCATAATCAACCCCTGACAATACGTCAAAAATGTAGGTATGGAATTGACAGATGCTATCGAAATGTCACGTGAACATATTCTTACATTTTGGTATTTCGACAGTCGCATTCGCTAATTGAATGGCACATTGTCTAAGGCCTCCTGAGGCCATTGAATAACCAGATATGGCTAGGTAAGTAATGAAAATCGTTGTGCTTAATTTTCCAAAACTAACCTTTAAGGGACTATTCACACTTATTCAGCTCTATTCAGCTTATGTCCATAGAAAACAACGATTTTGGATGGAGATGCGTACGCCTCCATTCAGCTTTCCGCGTTTATTCAGCTTTCGCGGCAAACAAGTATAAAATAAGAACAAATGTGTTTTTATTAGATAGAGTTCAGCGCTGTTCTGCCGCGTTCAGCGCTGTTCCGCCGCGTTCGACGCTGAATGCGGCGGAACAGCGCTGCACAAGTATGGTTCTCAACTCCTTGTCCACAAGTTGCGACCTGCATAGTTCCTGGATAGATTTAGATAAGATAAGTGATGAGTGGTGAGTGGTGGTGGTGGTGGTGTGTGGTGGTGTGGTGAGTGGGTGTGTGGTGGTGTGGTGAGTGGGTGTGTGGTGGTGGTGGTGGTGTGTGATTTATTATTACGTAATAATTATGCACGCAAGGATCGAGAGAGTTCGGACGTGTTTTAAAGTAATTCTAATTACTTTATTTTTACGAAATAGAATAAGGGACGAAGAGAAACTTATTTCTAGTGCAAAAATATTCTTGCTTGTACGATATTAGTTCGTCACATTTAAAACACACAAATTTAATATTATTTTGTTTTAATTGGGGTACCAATGTCGCGTATTCTCCAACCAAATTTCTATTTACCCAAAGTAGGTCGACCCACTGTCGTTTGCGTTTTAATTTTTTACGGTAATTTTTTTCTATTTCTTCTGCAAGTAGCGAAACAACAAAAATATCGCACATAGAACTGTCCATGTTGAGGGCACAATACTAATTGAGTAGCTAACCGTCTTCGCAGCATATTCAGCGCTGTACGTAGTAGATAGAAGCATTTTAGCGGAGATAATACTCTTACGCCGCTGTACGCGGCTGATAGAAGTAGAACTGTATAAGTGTGACTAAAATCGTTCAGCGAAACGCGAATAGAGCTGAATAAGTGTGCGTATTCCCTAAATGGGGGTAGAGGGGGCGTTGAAGTTTGTGGAGTACCTACTAAATCCGTGCGGACGAAATCGCGGGCGATGTGCTAGTTATTTATAAGAAAAAGGGAGTCATTCGATATCGATGAGTAAACTAACAATTAAGTATATCAACGAAACATCCCAGTCTTTTGATTAGTAGCGTACCCCATTTGGATTTGCGATACTAATCGCACAAGATTGTCTAGGCACAATTGAGATCTTCTAAATACATTACTCTTTGCTGGGAAAGTTTTAGACCATCGAATAAGAGATATCGTCCTCCCCTGGAGCGGTATCTTTCAATTTCAGTACATTTAAAAGTTCCTGTTCCGAAATCTGAGCCTTCAGCTCACCATGTCCTGTCGTTAGTTCCATTAACCTACAGGGTTAATGGAACTAACGACAGGACATGGTGAGCTAACGTAATCTGGTGCCAATTGTCTTAAAACAATTGGCACCAGATTTAAGAGAATTTGTTTAGATGCAGAGAGGGCTAGTGCCCTCTCTGCATCTAAACAAATTCTCTTTCTACGATATCCTTTGACCCATCGCATTTTATGCCATAACTCACTACTAGACACCATCTCGCCTACACTGTCACAGAACTGACGGTAGGATTCTGCACTTGCTTTACGAATCAGTCTCTGTGCTGCAACCTCTGTTTGAGAATTATGAAATTTGTGGGTATGGGGTTCCTAACCTGTGCTAACGCCAATCTACGTTCCGCCACCGCCCTAGACAACTCGGGGGACCAGTATGATCTTGGAATTAACTTACTGGTGGGGTCTTCACGAATCTTTAGGAGCGGAATTGACGCTTGAGACGCAAAATTAATTAGTCCTATAATTCCAACATACAGTTGTTAAATCAATACTATCAATTTTACTTGAAATTATTTCTGAATACTTCTGCCAATTACTTTTTTTTTAAATTTCGTTTTGAATTTGTTAAGTTATGACATGTTATTTCTGTGGCAATAAGAACCATTAAGTGATCACTACCTAAATTTTCGTTTGAAACACTACACTTAAACCGTCATGCAATGTCTGCTGACGCTAATGTGACGTCAGGCGAGCTTTTTTGTAAGTGATTTAATACTAGTTTAAGTCTGGTATGGTCTCCTGTATTAGGGAAACATAATAGCACTCATCAGCTGCATTGTGGATTTGAAAACCCCTGCAATCGCTTTTGTATGACCAGTTTGTATGATGCCCGTTGAAATCTCCCCCCTATAAAAGTTTTGAAATGACAAAAGAATGACAGACGTAATGCAGTAATTTGCTAAAATTTTGACAGTTCCTTCGATCAGTGCCTACCATTAGAACCTCATTCTGCAGTCATTGCTTTTCAAAGACATTGAATATTTAGAACCACGATTCTATTATGAGACCATTGACCGACCAATGATCGAGCATTATGAATTTAGCAGATTACGAACTTATAGCAAAATGACAATGGGATTGTGTTGGAATGACGAATTTATAAAAAATAGCAGACTTGGGGCCCAGGTTCAGCGCAACTGTTCACCCCGTTCACCCTGTCAGGGGTTGATTATGCAAAAATTTTTAGGTACATCTGTTTCAATTATCCCACCTGTCCGATTTAAATAATTTTAAGTGTAATTTACACGGACATAATCAACCTTAATTATCAAACCATTTAAATGTAAGGATTAATATCATGATACCAAAATTATAAGTTTTAAATTTCACCAGGGATTTGTTTGAATAATTTATTTTGAACAAAAAGTGGTCATGGTGACTTAACTATAATAGTCAGACATATGGTATCATGGACTTTTTTGTAGATATTGATGACCTCTATTTTTATATATACACAGACTATTATTATCTAATAACAGACAATTGCGATGGCGCAACATTCAAAAACCCCTGGACACAATAGCTTAGCAATTTTAGGCAGTTCCTTCCATTCATACCCCTTTTTGACCAGGTCCAATATACTGAAGTAAAAAATTTCACTTGGGTACATTTGTTGAGAAACAGTACCTATCTAAAATTATATTTATGGTTCAGAATCGTACCATGCACATCTATCAACGAAACGCTCAAAAAACATTTTAAGAATGTAAAGAAAAAAAAAAATAATAATACAAAGCATTTTATTTAATAAACATACTTTAGTGTTAAAAAGTAATGATTTGGCTACCCATTTGTAACAGTGCTCTTAACAGACCTATTGTCTTTTGAAAACATTTGAGTGTTGGATGGGATTTGTTGTATCAAAAATGATATGGACATGTTATATCGAAACTATTTAAATCTAAAAAAGATTTAGGTATAACAATCTTACAGAGTTTGCAATTATCCAGTGCTTATACTTAATTAGCGAAACATGCTAAAACCTATTCATATTGCTCCTAATGCTTTTGTCTGAGGGACGCGGTGACTCTTTGGAACAAATTCCGCAACCCTGGCAAGCGAAACATGTTTGTGTGTTTGTAATGTATGAATCAGCATGATCAAGATCACTTAAGTTATTATGGTGAAAAGTAAGTCATCAATAGTCATAAACCGAGCGTTGGTATTATCTCCTTTTTTTAAAAAAAATTCTCCTTTATTGTGGGTGTGTTTACAAATGTATAATATCACATGCACAAACAGCCAGACCCCGAACAACTTTCTATTTACTCTTTAAAACTTACTTGAACACATTAAATACATACTAATCTGTAATTCTATTTTAATGGAATGAGATGAGAATTACTTTGGGATAATCCGTCTGCACTTAGATGTTTTTAGGTGAAATTATATTTAATGAATGATTGGTTAACACATCATCCCTGGGTAGAATCGAAGATTACTAGCCTGGTTTCCTTCGGCATCAGCGTTACTGCTGGGGAGGTTACTTCTTGCAGGACTTACATGTGTGGGCATCTGCATTGTGACGACGCCCGGCGCGATCCCGTACGGCACCAGCGGCGGCCGGGGCGGGAACGACATCTTACCGCTTACCACCTGTGCTTACGACTCTTTGCTCCACTGTAGAACGCCAGATTTCTGAGGTTTCACCACAAAACCACCACCGGTGACGCGTACACTTTTTACAATTATTTCACGAAGCGAGCACAAACTATTACTCACATTAAATAAAAAAAATATACCTTAATAATTAAGATTTATTACAAAATCAACTAAAAATCGCACTGTAAACCACAATTCGCTAGATTCACTTTTATCACCAACATGGTTACTTTGGCAGCCATATTGTTTTTTACTAAATATTTTTAGTCTGTGGTTAAAGTGTTGTCGTTTTATATGTCGTTCAGAAATGGCAACTATTTTAAGAATTTCAACTATCTGTACACTCTTACCAACTTATCTGTGAAATGGCGAAAATTGGAACTACGGCCATCATGTTGAAATGTCATTCGATTGTCAGTGTATAGGTACTATTCGGCAAAGACTACAATAGTATCTTAGATTAATACACGTCATTGGCTACATTCGGGTTCTCTGGTTGTTTTGTCGTGATATTGCTGAATTTATAAATATGCCGAAAGCTATTAAAAGTGATGCTCGAAACATTATTTTAAAGGTTAATTATCAAACCATTTAAATGGATAAGGATATCATGATACTAAAATCACCATTTTTTATTGCAACATGGGATTTGCTTGACTAATATGAACAAAAAGCGGTCATGGTGACTTATCCATAATAGTTATAGTCCGGTCAAATTACGCCGAAAATAAGGCAAACTTAGCATTAATTCTTAACTCCGATTTTTTGCCATTAATGTGTAGAGTATAAGCAGAGAAGTATGTTTAAATGTATCCCGCGAAAAGTTAACCCCCGGATGTTCGTTTTTTTTAGCAAAACATTTAATTTCATAATAACTCGTTGGGAAAAAATATTAACTGGCATGTTAGTTTGGGACATTTGTAGAACTGTTAAGCTGTACAAGTAGGTAAGAAAATTAAACGTTTTTCATCCAAGGAACTATACTTTTTTTTAAAGAATGTTATTTTTTGACTTTCTACTTCAAGCAAAAATATTAACTTGACGAAAATAATGCTAAATGGATTTTAATTAACATGTTTATTTATATTAAGAAAATTAAAACAATACTACCTCGGGGTTCCGAGATGTAAGAAATTGTCATATAAGTTTTCAGGCAAAAATTTAACTCTCCTGAAAGTTGTTTATAATGGAAAATGTACAAACACAAACCATAATTTATCAAAATTAAACAAATCAGACGTTATTTATTACCTATCTCTTTAATCTATACATATAATAAAACAGTAACGAAAGAAAAACTGTACATTGAGAATTTTCGCGAAAAAATAAGTGGCTTTTGTTAGAAAAACGTAACTGATGACAAAAAGTGACTTTTTAGAATTTTTGTCTGTTTGTCTGTTTGTATGTGTGTATGGTACGGCTTCACGCCAAAACTACTGGATAGATTGAATTGAAATTCAGCAAAATTGTTCTTTGTAAACCAAGGAAAACTTTAGGCTACATATTATCACGCCGTATGTTATGGGAGGTATGCAATATTGATTTTAAAAGGTTTTTGTTCGTAATTGAATGCACAAAATAATTGAATGCACAAAATGACATGTTAGTTAGTTGCAAAACCATTTAGATAATTTTTACACATAAACCTGATAGGAATTGTAGCAATCTAGAAGAAATCAACTTATTATTCGGCATGTGACGATGCACAGCATCGGTGAGAGGGCGCTGTATACTTCCCGTTAGTTGCCAGCCAATCACAGCTCTGGTAGTCACGTGGTTCTGGAAGTCACGTGGTCCCAGGTGACGTGTTCGCTAATGGCGGACTTTAACCTCATACCGTCGTTACTTCTCGAGCAAGCAACATCTAAATAAGAGCATTGCTACTTTTAATTTTTATTTTTTTTCAAATCTTATTTTATTTTAAAATTTAAAAAAATGAGTGAAAATCAAATAAATAGTGCAATTGCGAATAATTGTGATTCGGATCAAGAAGTGCAGGTAGGCGACGACTTGATGTCTTCATCAAGCCGTAAACGCCGGCTACCAAGAAGCGATTCGAGCTCTTCGCAATCAGATTCTTCAGGTTCCGAGGTAAAACGACGGAAATGCGGTGAGTCATCAGACATTTCAAACCTTGTGAACCAAGTGACTGTGTTAACGAATCTTTTAATGCAAAACGTGGGTAGATCCGCTTCCTGCTCGACTCTGAATAATCATAAAGCGGCTAAGGTGCCTGAACCAGTTCCGGGACCTAGCTCCGTGTTACCTTTCGATTTTAATTTAAATCGTCCGCCAGCGGCTACCAATAATATGTCCAGTGGAGTTCCGCGTTTAAATTTAAGCATTGTCAATACATCTCTAAAGGACCCTAAGGTCCCTCGCTCTAACCCAGACCACGTGCAGCGACTAGAAGCGTTACAAAAGTTCGGTGTTCCTTCCTGGAAGGATGTGCGCTACTCGGACGCATTGAAGATTCATAACGCTGCACCTGGCTTTGTCGAGCTTGGTATTAACGATGAACTTCGACAGTTTGTTAAGGGTAAGGATTACGCGGCGAATTCTGAGAGATTGATAGCAGCCCTGTGTAATGCTTTAATTTCACAACGCGAGTTACTCAATCAAAGCTTACAGAATTTCATTGATTGGACAGCTTCTTCCGATGTTACACTTACAGCGTCTAGCATTTTCGATAAAATTTCGGAATCATTTCTACCCTCATCAAAATTTCATAAAATTAGTGAGGAAATCATGCAGCTAGTTTGCGGAAAACGAGCTGAATATATAGAAAATCGCCGGGAGCGTATCCTAAGCGAAATTCCGAATAAGAACCTTCGTGACGGTCTGCGTAAGATCCCTCCGAGTTCTAATTGCCTATTCGATGAAATTCAACTGCGCGATTACATTCAGAATACAGGTGGTATGGACAAATGGGTACGTCCTTGGTTCGGCACTGAAAAAAGTCAAAATAAGACCACCTCTAAGGTGGCGAGCAGACCAAATAGACCGAACTTTCGCGAGCTCCCACAAAATAATGTGCCCTTTCGTCAAAATGATTGGAATTCCAGAAAAGGCAAGAACCCTGCTAAACAAAATAACAAGAACAAAACCTTCCAAAATAAAGACCCTCAGCCAAGCAAGAAGAAGTATGACAAATGACTCGCAGCCACACCACTTCTACGGAGGCTGTCTCCGAGCGTATCGGAGACAGTGGCAGACGTTGGGGGCTCCGGAGGCCCTTCTCGGAATGATCACGGGAACGCGTCTGCCATTTACCTCCAAACCTCCACTGATTCATCTATCAGTACGAACGATGTGCCGATTCAACACCGCACAATCGCTAGAGATGTCAATCCAGGTGAAACAGTTATTAGATCAAGGCGTTCTAGAAGTTGTGGATCATCGCGATGCCGGTCCGATTTTTTTCTCAACAATGTTTCTTACAAACAAGAGCGACGGGTCCAAGCGGCCCATATTCAACCTGAAGCGCCTGAACCAACACATAGTTCCGAAACCATTCAAACTGGTCTCTCACTTTCAGATACCCCACTTTTTACAGAAGGAAGACTGGATGGTGAAGCTGGACCTCTCCTCAGCATATTTCCATGTAAGCATATTGAGAAACCACCGTCGGTTCCTCAGACTAATTTATGGTCAAAAAATTCTGCAGATGACCTGCCTGCCGTTCGGCCTATCGTGCGCACCAAAAAATTTCTCAGCGTTGACCAACTGGGTGGCCCAAGTTCTACGCTCCAAAGGTATGCGAGTCATAGTCTACTTAGACGATTATCTGATAGCATGCCAATCGAAAAGTCTTCTACAGTCTCAGGTAGTTTTGGCATTAAATATTTTAGAGACGTTAGGGTGGACAGTAAATTACAAGAAGTCTGTCACCGAACCCTCTCAAGAGATGGAATATCTCGGGTTCATTTGGAACACCTGAGGTGTAGTAGTACTACCTATAGTATAAGGTCTATGACCCTATCCATATGAATGTATCTTCTATTAATATATTAACACATTTATACTCTTGCAGTCAGTAATTAAAGGTAATCGCTTGAGAACAGTTGTTTCAATAACACTACATCCCCACATGGCGACCCTTGCCATTTTTGGGGTGCGTGACGCGACTTCTATCTCGGCGTAGTGTTACGGCTCCAAAGCAAAGTAAATAAATTAAACTCTTTGTAATAAATTGGCGTGAAAATATTTGTGGATAATGGAACTTTCGTAATTAAAATGAATCAAGTACATTTAAAAAGTTAATTTAACGTCCGGAAATCAGTGAGAATGTGTCGTTCCAACGTAGAAAAGGAGACGGTCTTCGTGAACCAGAATTCTGCTGGTTCCAATAATGCACACGTTGAAGAATTGAAGGCACATATTTCGACGATCAGTATTATCCTCATAGTAATTTGCGTTTTACTGGATCTTGGCATTATATATTTTGCGTGGAAGCAGTACAGGAATTGTCACCATTCCTGGATCAGGGACCAGATTTTGCAGAACAGCCTGCGACGATCGTTCAACCGTTCCAGAGCAATTCGCGGAGAAGAGCAAGCAAATCTTCCAATGACGTAGAAGTCGGAGTATTCATCATACTCATCTGGCAGCTGTGCGGTATCATTTATTTAGTGAAGTGCATACTAAGTGCGTCTCAAGTGCGTTGTGCGTATTAAAGTGCGTAAGATGAATTCGCGAATCATCATATAATAAAGAGACAATAAAATGATAATAGACATTAAGAATTAAAATAATGAACTTTAAGATAAATTAGCAGTTTAAGTTTGTTTTGAGTGATCGTATATCATCATGTATCATCTTACACGCTGTGTCCCCTACTACAGTAATTCACTGTGAGAATCGGGTATGTATTAAATGGTTTAATTAATATATATTACTTTTGCATGAGGGAATGGAAGATGAATTGTTACTTTGTTTAAATGATCTTATATCAATAAGGAAATATTTATTTAAAAAGGGAAAAACACGATTTAAGGGTAATATTGTTAAAAATAAATTATGTGAGGTTGAAACAATTTATGAGAAAAGTAAAGGATTAATAAAGCTATTATCTACAAAACCAGGAGTAAAATCAGAATAGTTAGAATCATTATCAGTTACGAAAAGCGAAATAGAATCGTGTTATTCGCAAATTAATGTTTTGTGCGCTGTAATTAAATCAGACTGTGATAGTGACAGTGATATTTCTGAAGCAAGTCCAAATTTAGAATCAATCATGGAGTTCGATTTAAAAACGGCATGTAGTTTGATTCCTGTAATGACCAATAACGAAAATAATATCAGAAGTATCATTGACTCTATAGAAATGTACGCAGACATGTTGTCGGAAACGGGGAAAAAGTTACTAATGACATTCGTTTTGAAAAGTAGATTATCAGAAAATGCAAAATTACGTATAACCAATAATTACACATCTGTGAACGATTTTGTCAGAGATTTACGTGTTGCACTTTTACCAAAAAAATCGTTTACTGCAATACAATCACGATTACAAAACGCAACGCAAGGCTGGCGTACAATTGATCAGTTTGGAACAGAATTAGAAAAGTTATTTACTAATCTGACCATATCGCAAGCAAATGGTAATTCTGATAGTTATTCCGTACTCAAGCCCATAAACGAAAAATTGGCAATTAAGCGATTCGCAGATGGGTTGAAGGATTCGAGACTAAGTACGATTATTGCTGCACGTAATTATGACAGTTTAAAGGACGCGATCCAGGCAGCGAAAGATGAAGAGTTGACATCGGCATCGACTTCGACCAACGAAAATGTCATGCAGTTTTCACACCGCGGAAGAGGTAAGTTTCATAACAATAACAACAACTTTAGGAATGGCCGTGGTTCTCATAGTCAGCAGTTAAACCAACGCAGTCGAGGACATCATTATCAGCATAATTCAAATAATTTGAGAGGTAATTTTAGCCATAATTCAAATAACTTCGGCAGACGTGATTTCAATAACTCACGTGGGCGATCATCCCATAACTATCGTGGTAACGGACGTGGACGAGATTATCAAACTTCGAACGAGAATCGATCGAGTAATGAAACTCGTAGTAAAGGTCGTACCAATAGAATATTTTATTCCAGCAATGAACAAGATAAGAACGATAGTATGCCTACAACAAACGAAATGCAGTTTTTTCGATCTTAAACATAACATTTTAGCTTTGCAAGGTAAGGCAAAATTTTTAGCATTATACATAGGTAATAGGAAATATTATTGGCTAATAGATACCGGAGCATCTTTGTCCGTAATTAAAAAAGATGCGTTACCATACGATAGTGCAGTAATTAGAGATGAAACCATCATAAATGGTATTGGAGGTAAAATTAGTTCATCAGGGTTTGTTCAACTTAGCTTGACTCATCGTGATGACCAACACTTTGTTGACTTTAATATCAAGCTTCATGTTTTTGATAACATACCATTAAAGGCAGATGGAATATTAGGTTTAGATTTTCTTTGTCAGTACGCTTCAAATATAAACTTAGAAACTAATGTCATTAACCTATCTAATTATGGAAAGTATTATTCATTAGAACTAAGTGATGTCATAGATTACTCAGCTGAGGTGTTACATATCCCAGCACGAAGTGAGTCGATACATTATTTGCTATTAAATATTGAGAATATGAATGACTGTATTATCCATAGCGAACAGTTAGCGGAAAATGTTTTTCTAGCGGGATGTATTGGACGAATAAAAAATAATAGATTACCGGTTAAAATTTTGAACACTAACGAGCATGATATTTACCTACCAACTTTTCAACCACAGATATATTCAATTGAAGAGTTTCACTTATGCAATTTTAAATCAAACGCTAACAGTTTAGAACGAGCAAAGAACCTATTAAACATTTTAAATTTAAATCATTTAAAAATGGACGAACGGAAATCAATTGAAGAATTATGTTCTAAATATTCGGATGTTTTCTTTTTACCAGGTGATAAGTTAACGACTACAAGTGTTTATGAACAATCCATAACTATAAAACCAAATACAAGTCCGGTTTATACGAAGCAGTACCGATTGCCGCATTCTTTGAAAAATGAAGTAAATAGGCAAATTCAAAAAATGATTGACAATGACATTATAGAAGAGGCGAAGAGTGAATGGTCGAGTCCTGTTTTACTGGTACCAAAAAAAAGTAGCAACGATAAAAAATGGCGACTAGTGGTCGATTATCGGAAGCTTAATGACCGTATTATAGACGATAAATTTCCTTTGCCAAGTATTACGGAAATTTTGGATTCGCTCTCTGGCTCAGTCTATTTTTCGCATTTAGATCTTAATCAAGGATATTACCAAGTAGCTTTAGATAAAAACAGTAGAGAGTATACAGCGTTTACAACTAGTACTGGACAATACCAGATGAAGAGGCTACCTATGGGATTAAAAACAAGTCCGAGTGCTTTTAGTAGAGTAATGTCAGTTGCTATGTCTGGGTTAACATACGATAAATGTTTTATATATTTAGACGATTTAGTAGTCTTTGGGAGAAATTTAGATATCCATAATAAAAACTTAACAGACGTCTTGGAAAGACTTAGGAAAATTAATTTAAAATTAAATCCAGAAAAATGTAATTTTTTAAAGAAAGAAATTCTTTATTTAGGGCATTTAGTATCAGAAAATGGAGTCTTACCCGACCCAATTAAAGTAGAAGTATTGAAAAATTACCCTGTACCAAGTAATACCGATGAAGTAAAAAGATTTGTAGCATTTTGTAACTATTATAGGAAATTCATTAAAAACTTTGCAAGAATAACTTGTCCATTAAATAAATTAACTAGAAAACATGTACCATTTGTTTGGACTGAAGAGTGTCAAAGTGCGTTTGAAGCAATGAAACATGCTTTAAGTACACCACCAGTATTAGATTTTCCAGATTTATCAGAAAATAATGAGTTTGTCATTCAAACAGATGCGTCAGGGACGGCTATTGGAGCAGTCTTGTGCAATCAAAATATGAAACCTGTAGCTTATGCTAGCAGACCTCTGAATAAAGCTGAACTCAATTATCCAACCATTCAGAAAGAGTTAGTTGCAATTGTTTGGGCTGTAAAGTATTTTAGACCCTATGTATACGGTAAATCATTTACAATTATGACAGACCATAAGCCTTTAATATATTTATTTTCAATGAAGGACCCATCTAGCAGACTACTTAAATTTAGACTAGCACTAGAAGAATACGATTTTAAAATTTTATATTTAAAAGGAAAAGATAATAGCATAGCAGATGCATTATCTAGAATTAATATAACATCGGATACTTTAAAACAGATGAATAATGAAATTTCTTTAGTTATGACTAGAGCTCAGAAAAAACGTTTAGATGTAGGAAAACAATTGGATACACCTAGTTTTAGTAAACGAGACGAAACGTGGCCTGATCAACCACGAGTAGTTGAGGTACTAAAAATTCCGAATAATTCTGTAAAAATGAGTTTTATAGGAAGTGAAAAATTAAATAAATTAAAAAGACAAAATAATATAGATGAAGAAAAGGAATGTTTTATTTATAACAATCGAAAGAAGATGTTGTATATTAATCTTAACTTTAGAGCACAACTTACGCGAGCCGAATTTGTGACTAAGTTAGGTCATTTTTGTAAACGAATAGGTATAAATGAGCTATGCATAGTAAAAAATAAGGAATATGAGAGTTTTATTAAAGATGTATTAAAAGAGATAAAAGACAATAAGGATTGGACCGGTCCACGTATTTATGTATTGAGAGGAGTTAGGAGAATTTATAATGAAGAAGAAAGAAAGTATATACAACTACAGGCCTATCTCGATACTTCCTACGCTTTCGAAATTGTTAGAGAGGCTCATGAATACACGCCTCGTGAAGTATCTTGAGCAGAATCATCTCCTCTCTTCGTCCCAATATGGTTTTCGTTCCGGACTCTCTACTAGTAAGGCGGTGCTAGATCTTACAAATAACATTGTCTCAAACCTGGATAGTAAGCAGAAGGTAATAGGGGTATTTTTGGATCTAGCTAAAGCCTTCGATACGATATCTGTCACAACTCTTATAGCCAAACTAGAAAGGATCGGAATCAGAGGCTCACAGCTGGCACTGTTTGAGAGTTATCTTACTGGTAGACGACAGTGCGTTCGGATTGGAGATTGGATAAGCGATGAACTTCCTATATCCTATGGGGTCCCTCAGGGCAGTATTATTGGGCCAACCCTTTTTCTCATTTACATTAATGACCTCTGCTGTTTTAAAATTCCCAATACATCCATCTTCACCTATGCCGATGATACTGCCCTGCTATTTCACGGAGACTCCTGGGACCAGGCGTTTCGGAGCGCTCAAATTGGACTCGATCTTGTCACTAACTGGTTAGCTCAGAACCTGCTGACACTGAATGTTGAGAAATCAAAATATTTGACCTTTTCCTTATCTGCTGCTGGGAAACCACTTTCTTCTTCGTATTCTTTGATTGCTCACTCTTGCTCTGTGCTTCGACGAACGGATTGTAACTGCCCCAGTCTTTCGCGTATCAACTGCATTAAATATCTTGGTGTTCACATCGATGACTGTTTGTCCTTTGGTCCACACATTGATGCACTTACTTCACGGTTGCGCAGGTTGATATACATTTTTAAGTCTCTCCGTCACGTTGCTGATACCGGTGTGATTCGACTTGTTTATCTCGCTCTCGGTCAATCACTAATGCAATACTGTATAGTTGCTTGGGGAGGAACTTCAAAGACCCACATGTTGAAGTTGGAGCGTGCGCAGAGGGCTCTCCTGAAGGTTGGCTGGCGGCTACCTTACCGCTTTCCTACCACCGACTTATATGAAAAATGTAAGGTTCTCTCTGTACGTAAATTATTTATTCTTAACCTATTATTAACAAAACATGCTCAAACTCCCTACGAACCTACCAAATTTAGCTCCCAACGACGTAAACACATCGTATGTCCCTATTTCCGCACGCATTGTCGCTCAACACAACGTAGCTACCTATTCCTTAGTAGTCATGTCTATAACCGGGTCAACAAAATATTAAATATTTACCATACGAACATTTCAAACTGTAAAAAAGCAATTATGAATTGGCTCTTTCAATTAGATTATGCTGAGGCTGAGAGAATTATTACTATCTCCAATTAATCAGCGAACTATTTTACATTCACACGCAAACAGCGTCTACCTTTAATTTACATACTAAAACTCTCTCTCACACACACACACACACACACACCATCACACACATTCCCACACATACACAATCCCTAAAACGTAGATGCTCACCCCTCGTCCTTCGTGTGATCGTTGGGGCTTGAGTTTACTTTATTGCACTCACGAACTCAACACTCTCCAATTTTTTAATTGTTTATGTTGGTTTATTTTGTTAACGTCTTCTCTCTTCACTTGTAGTTTCTGTTAGTATGTAAGTGCAATCTTAATTATAATTTTGAAGGTGGAGCCTGGAGTTCTGTCACACAGGTCTTGAACCCAGTATAGACTCCAGCTCTCAAAATGGATAAATTGTTGCAGTTACTTATAATTAATTATCAATCTTTGTACCCTTTTGAGAGAAACAAATAAATATTATTATATTTTACATGACTTTCACCTACTACCTACCGCAGGACATGCAGGAGTACGTAGGATGACCAATAATATTAAGAGACATTTTTACTGGCCAGGCTTAGACAACGATATTAGACAATTTGTGAGTAAATGCATTAAATGTCAGAAAATGAAGCATTGTAGGTATATCAAGGCGCCCATGGAGATAACTACAACGGCTTCACATGCTTTTGAAAAAATTTATCTGGACGTCGTAGGTCCATTAGAAAAAGACATTGAAGGAAATTGTTATATTTTGACACTGCAGTGCGAGCTTACTAAGTTCGTAGAGGCCTACCCTTTGAAAACGAAGGAAACCGTAAGTATTGCTAAAGCATTAGTTAATAATTTTATTTTAAGATTTGGAATACCTAATACCATCGCAACTGATCGTGGAACAGAATTTGTATCGTCAGTAATGGAACAGGTATGTAAACTTTTATGTATAAATAAATTAATGTCTACAGCGTATCACCATCAATCCATCGGTGCGCTCGAAAATTCACATAAAAATTTAGGATCGTTTTTACGAATACAGTGTAATGGTCAAAAAGACACATGGAGTCACTGGCTACCATTTTGGTGTTACAGTTTCAACAATACAGTTCATACAGAGACAAAGTACACACCATTCGAACTGGTATTTGGTAGAGCTAGTATAGTACCATCTAGAGTTAGTCAGTACATAGAACCATTGTATAATCCAGAAAGTTATCCTTTAGATCTTAAGTATAGGTTACAAGTAGCACATCAAGATGCTCGTAATACTATTTACTTATAAGTAAACAAAACCGTAAGAGTTGTTATGATAAGTCTTTAAATAATGTGACATACAGTAAAGGACAACAAATTTTAATTAGAAATGAAATAGCTAATAAGTTAGATCCTCAATGGGAGGGACCATTTGTTGTTTTAAATGATTTAGGTGTTAATGTAGAAATATTAAAATTTAATAAACCCTATTTAATCCATAAAAATAGAACCAAACCTTTGGTAACATAACAAATGATATTAAGTTATATTTACGTAAAAAAAAAAAAAAAAAAAAAAAAAAAAAAAAAAAAAAAAAAAAAAAAAAAAAAAACTATATATTTTTTTTTTCTATCACCCCTGAGGTGAGGTGTAGTAGTACTACCTATAGTATAAGGTCTATGACCCTATCCATATGAATGTATCTTCTATTAATATATTAACACATTTATACTCTTGCAGTCAGTAATTAAAGGTAATCGCTTGAGAACAGTTGTTTCAATAACACTACATCCCCACACACCAAAGAAAATTTCAAGAGTTTACCTCCAAAAAAGACCCAGGCAATTCTATCGCTCTCGAAGAGAGTTATTCGCAGGGGAAACATTTCGTTGAAGGAAGCTCAGATTATTTTAGGCACTCTCAACTTCGCCAACTTTGTCATTCCAAGAGGTCGTCTTCACTGCCGCCAACTTCAAATAATTGCTCGGACTTTGAAGCGTCTCCCTCCTCGCAAACCTGTAGAAATTTCACACATGGTCACAAAAGATCTGATATGGTGGGTCACAACTTTAGAAAAGCCCTTAGTTCGGAGCAGCTTGCATCCGGAGTTGATTCACCATTTCATGACCACGGATGCTGCAGATTACGGGTGGGGAGCACAGTTAGACGACCTATCGGTCTCAGGAAAGTGGAGACCAGACCAGCGTTGCTGGCACTGCAATCGAAAGGAAATGTTTGCTATAATAGCAGCAGTCAAACATTTCCGATCTCACCTTCGCGGCCGCCATGTGAGCCTGCAATCGGACAATCGCACAGTCGTTTCCTACGTCCGAAAGGAAGGCGGAACACGATCAGCGGCTTTACTTCGCATGACTTACGATCTCTTGAGTCTTCTAGACAGAGAACGAATTTACATGACTGCGGAATATATTCCAGGGAGATTCAACGATATGGCAGACAGGCTTTCTCGCGGGAAACAGGCGGCAGAATGGCAGCTACTAAGACCAGCTCTGAGATATGTTTTTCGCAAATTTGGAATTCCCCAGATAGACCTCTTCGCCACCAGGGAAACCAGGGTTGTGAAGGAGTATGTTTCCAAAGATTGTTCAGACTCATTAGCTCAATATTGCAACGCCTTCAGTCGTCAGTGGCTATTTCAGCTGGCGTGGGTGTTTCCGCCTCCCAGCCTGATCCCTCGAGTTCTTCACCATCTGAACTCGGCTCAGGGCATTTTCTTGATCGTGGCTCCAATGTGGAAGAGAGCTTATTGGTTACCGGACCTGCGACGTCGTGCACTCTGCAGAGAATTCCCAACCTGGCTCGAGTTCTAGTGGATCGGAGCACGGGCCTGCCACCTCCTCGCATTCAAGACATGGAGCTCTACGTTTGGAAGATAGCGGGTGGGGCGAAATAACTAGTAATTGGTCGGAAGCTGAAAAGTCCCTGCTCCGATCTAGCTGGAGGGAGTCCACACTTAGAACTTATAGACCGGCCTGGTCCCGGTGGGTCAAATGGTGTAAAGATAACAATTTTGACTTCAATTGTCCTAATAATATTAGTTTGACAAGATTTTTAGCATTCCTATTCATTGAGGAAAGATTAGCTTATCCTACCATATTGTTGCATAAATCAGTAGTTCTGACCTTTGGACGACCGGCGTGTAACGAAAATTTGAATTCAGACTTCTTAGTACAACATATTCTTAAAGCTATCTCCCTCCAGTCTCCTAGAGCAGAGAAGCCTCCTATTTGGGATCCAGGTGAACTGATTGCCTGGATGCAGATGAATCCTCCTAGTAACATCACTTTATTCAAAGCGTCACGACGATTGGCTTGTCTGTTGTTGTTAGCGTCAGGAAGACGAGTTCATGATCTTACTCTACTCAGTGTCTCGTCAAGTCACTATATTGATCAGGGTGATCATATCATTCTGTATCCCGTGTTTGGGTCAAAGACTGACACTGCTGCGTACAGGCAATCAGGCTGGAAACTATCTCGTCACGCTAACGAAAATATATGTCCAGTTAATTGGTTAAAGAAGGTTTTGGAATTGGGAAGACCGAGACGTACAGCCGAATGTAACCATTCATTGTTTGTATCAATTCGGGGCCCCACACAAAGTGCATCACGAACTGTGATAGGTAATTGGATTAAAAGCCTACTAAAAGATGCAGGTATATCTGCATCACCTGGAAGTATGCGTTCAACCGTAGCTTCCTTGAATTGGTATGAAAATGTTCCAATTGAAGATATCCTGTCTCGTGGTAATTGGCGCAGTCCGAATACTTTTGCCAAATATTATTGTAAACAGATTACCTATAGGTAAAGTTGTCACTATACCAAGTCCGAGTAATCTCTCGAATAATTTTGAACCAGTATAAGATAAAATCTATAGTTTCTCTATCGTTGTTTAGCTGTTTTATTCTTGTTTTCCAGATAATTACATTTTCCTTAACTATATTAAATGTACTTATTATAAATAAAAATATTTCTAGGTACCTTACTATAATTGTAATTTTGTAAAGCTAGAGGTACCATATTCTGATCTGTAATAAATAGATGTTGACATGTAATTATGGTTTTTATTTTTCAGTAAATATTTATCATATTCTCACATAGCGTCGTTGTGGTCACCAGGAGTTATAAACACGTCTCTCACCGATGCTGTGCATCGTCACATGCCGAATAATAGTGCAAGTTTTACATAAAAATAAAACTTGTATTATTTAGCAGAGACGATGCACAGCATCGACTCAAGGTCTCCTGGTGAGAGACTTCTATGAGGTTAAAGTCCGCCATTAGCGAACACGTCACCTGGGACCACGTGACTTCCAGAACCACGTGACTACCAGAGCTGTGATTGGCTGGCAACTAACGGGAAGTATACAGCGCCCTCTCACCGATGCTGTGCATCGTCTCTGCTAAATAATACAAGTTTTATTTTTATGTAAAACTTGCACTATTATCTACATAATTCAGATACCCGTAATGCCATCTGTTGACCGACAAAAGTACTAAAAATCAAAAGCATGAGAATTACACCAAAATATATTTTTTAGTTACTAATGGTAAAAACGTCAACTTTTAAAACGTCATAAACAGTGATTCTTTTGATACAAAACTTACCGTTTTGCATTTGATGCATATCACAAAAAAAAGATTTGGTCTGATTGCTCCACTGACGTTATTTTTTTTTTTTTTGAACGGTTAATTTTCTCCACTCAACCTGTAAAGCACCCTGGTTGCTTCTGTACACTTGGACGGAGTTAAGCCGGCAAACTTAGCCAGGACACCTACGCACAACGGAGTCCATACTCTACTCTATCCGTTGCGGGGTTTTATTTATGGATGGGAAATCATCAAAATGACTTCTTCCGCTTTGGGTAGACTGGAAGGGAGTGTCAGACTCTTACTGACTAAAACCCATCTGTGTTTCTCCTTATGATCTTTGTCTACGGTGCTTTCCTACGGTGGCCGGGAATCGCCCTGCGACTCCTAACGCCCGGGGCGTCTTCTTCTGTGTCGGCGGCTAAGGCGTGACGTTTGCCTCTCCTTCACGCGGCCCGCCCCTTCCTTTACTAGCATTACTGTTTCGCAAAAGGAGGTGACGGCTTCTCACGCCTCCGCGCTCTGGACCATGGAGTGAACCAGAGCCGGTAGCGAGAGGTCGCCGTCGCTGATCGCCTCGACGAGGACAAGGCGGTGCTCCGCCCAAGCAGGGCAGACCTTCACCGTATGCTCCGCCGTGTCCTCTGCGGGGGTTGACTTCTCTTCTGGTTGGTTTCCCATGGACAACTTTATGTAGCTCTATCGCGTGTTAACAAACTTAGCAAGTTTCATCAACATCGTGTATCATCATCATTATCCACAGTCCAACTTCGCTCAATGCCTGTCTTTTCGTGTGCCAATCCCCACGTTCCTTTTTTTTTTTTTTTACGGGGGGAAATCCTCATGGATGTCCTCCGCCCTGGGGCGGGCGGAGGGGTCTGTCAGACTCTTACTGACTAAAACCACCCCGGTGTTCCATCTTCCACCTACGCCGGGGATCGCGGGAACATATGCGACTTCCGTAATCCCCGGCTGGTGCCGGCCCGCCTCTGCGGGCCACATCTCGTACGCGGGGGGAGTGAGGTGTTTAACTCCCCCCGCGACGTCAGAGGGGCGCACGGGAACACCACGCGCCGCCACCTCGGGTCCGGATGAATGGGGGGCAACGGACATCCCCAAGTCCGCCGCCCCTGGACCCAGTTAGAGGGGCAGAAGGAGGGCAGCGTATGCCCTCCTCCGACGCCCGGTGCGCCTGCTGCGGGCCGGGAGAGCACTCGACATCTCCCTCGCCCTTTCCGCAGCCTCCTTCTGCGCGATGACAGTTTCGCAGAAGGAGACCACCGCGTCCCAGGACTCCTCACCGCCGACCATAGAACGTACTACAGCCGGCAGCGAGAGGTCACTGCCTACCACAGAGACGAGGGCACGGCGCGGCTCCTCCCAAGCAGCACACTCTGACAGCGTATGCCGCGCCGTGTCCTCCCGACAGTCGACAATCCCCACGTTCCTGTGCCAGCCTCATCCAGGTTCTACCCACGATGGCAACAATATCGTCCGCCCATCTTGCCGCCGGTCGACCAATACTTTTCTTCCAGTCCTCGGACGCCACTCAGTCACTGCCTTACTCCACCTATCATCACCGCGCCTTGCCAAGTGTCCTGCCCAGCTCCACTTTAGTTCTACAATTCGTTTTCCGATGTTGAAAACCTTCGTACGTCTTCGGATCTCGACGACGTACCTCTACCAAGCATGGAACGCTCCATGGCTCTCTTTGCAACTATCAGTCTGTAAACAGCCTCCTGCGTGAGCGTCCGTGTAAGTAAGTAAGTCATGGTGGGAAAAGCACACTGGTGATAAAGGCGGGAATTCAGACATTGCGGAATTTTGGCAAGCTTCAGTCCGTTCAGTTCCGTCCATTCTTTTAAAAGCGGCCCATCCAAGGTGTGTTCCTCTCGATACCTCCGTTTGTTGATTTTCTTTACCAATTGAAAGGATATGGCCAAGAAAAACATATCGGTTAATCATCTCCAACAATTCATTTCCAGATTTGAATCGCTGAAGGTGTTTGCCATAACCTTCGTCTTGGTCATATTCATCCCAAGACCCAACTTAAAAGAAGCATCTTAAAGATTTTGAAGCATTTTCTGGGGGTCATCGAAGTTCTCAGTGAAAAGCACAAAGTCATTTGCAAATCTTAAGTGAGACAGTTGGGCAGAAAATTGACGTTAATACCGCTATAGTCCCAATCTATACCCACATTTTTAACGACATCTTCTAGGACTGCTGTGAATAGTTTCGATGAAATGAAAGAAGCATTATCATTACAACGTTTCTCAAGAAAATATTTGAACAGAAGAGGTGATACTCGACGGCGCGTTGTGTTCCACGCGCGTCACAAAAAGATGTCAGCATAAAGACGAGGCCCGCTAGGGCCAGTGCCTGCCAGGGTTGCGGAATTTGTTCGAAAGAGTCACCGCGGCCCTGGAACGCAAAGGGCATTGGAACACAGATGGGTTTTAGTCAGTAAGAGTCTGACACTCCCTTCCATTCCGCCCAGAGCGAAAGGAGTAATTTGATTTTTTCCTATACATAAAAAAAGAGGCAAGCAATAATAGATATTGACTGTTCGTATTAGATATACGAACACATTGATCTTACCTAGCCACATCATTTTACAATACATAGGTACACGCGAACGAAGTCGCGGGCAACAGCTAGTTGTTAATAAAGTGGCATTTTTTTGCCGCGCTCAGTTAAGTTCAACTATTAGAATTGGCTCATCCGTGTTTTGTTTCTTTCATGTGTCAGAATCAGTCAGAGTACAAAATGCATGGGAAAATGAATTTTGCTCGTAACTTGGATTTCGTGTATTCTTCCAATTTTTTTAAATATTTATTCTGCTATTCAGGGTGAAGGAAAATAAAAAAATATCATTCTTGAGTTAGAACTAGGTGCAACTAACCCATTTTTTTATATATCTTGAAATGATTGCAGCAAATTGGTATTTTTCACAAAATCGTCTTATTTCAGCAAAGACGAAAGAGCTGCATTGATTTTTTATTAGTAGTTGCCCATGTACCACTATTGTACATAGAGTTTAAATAAATAAATAAATAAACTGTTACAAACTTACCTGAAATTATTAAAAAAAACTAGAACGAGAGTACAAACGAGGGTCAAACGAGGTTTATAATTGTATAAGAATTCATAATTATTGTGATGAAATAATAAAAAAAATTACATTTTGAAACTTTGTTATGCACAGTTTCACAAACTACTCTGTCGTCTCAACTCATGCAACTTTAGCAAAACACATCAAATTGCATCATCATCATCAACTCAGCCGAAAGACGTCCACTGCTGGACATAGGCCTCCCCAAGTGTCGCCACAAAAACCGGTCGGTTCTGTATAACCTGCCGCAGCATATGGCACTGGTCTAGGCGCCCAGTTTTGGAAGTCGTTTGAGCGTCGTGCAGGTGCGGGGTTAGACTCTGACGACTCTGCAATACTCTGCATCTGGCATCAGCTTAGCGAGCTCTCGTCATTAGGGAGTGGGGGCTGCTGCGGAGAACTCCGGGCTCTTCCGTAGGCGGCCCAGACTAGAGGATGACCAGGGTTCGTCCTCCAACAAAGAGTTGGGCTCTGGCCCGAAAAATCCCCACCAGTAGGCGAGGTAAAGGCCGATAAGGAAGCAAGTGGATGGTGCTCGCCTCCTAAGAGACAGCCCAGCGAGCCGCTAAGCTTGCCAGGGAGGGGCGCCACCCAGGAGCGACCGGCCGAAGGGCTATCCCTTTGGCTTCTTCCGGCGGTGAGCCGGATACCGCTGGCGGTTCCGATAAGGAGCGTAAGATCAGGTTTGCGGAGGTCGTGGAGGCTGCGGTCCACAATGTGGCCTTGAAGAGGACACAGGCTTCTAAAAACAAGGCCATAAGCGTGGCGTTGGTTTCCACTCTGCCGACTGAGGCTAATTGTGGTGGGCCTCCGTCGGACGAAATGTCCAAGCTGCGGGCGGAGGTCACCCGCTTGGTGGCCGCCACGGAGCTTCTCCAAAATGAGAACGCGAAGCTCCGAGCAGACCTGGCCGGGCTCCAAGAAGCTGGCTTACAAGAGGTGCCAAATGCGGACGATGGCCGAGTGTCAAGGCCCGCGAAGTGCATGGACATGCGCATTCTGGGCCTGGATGACTCTGTCATGGAGGAGGAGGTGGTGGCCGCCGTCGTCAGGACGGGGGGTTTCTCTGAGGAGGTGTAGGCAAGCACCATACGTCCTGACCACACGGGCATGCGAACCGTTGTGGTAAGCTGCCCTGTGTCGGTGGCTAAGATAATATCGGAGGGCCGAAGGCTCCTGGTGGGTTGGGTTTCAGCGCAGCTCAAACTGCTGGAACCCAGACCTCTGAGGTGCTTCCTCTGCCACGTAGGAAGCCTGCGGACCGCCGCAGGCATCAATAGCAGGCGAGCAATGGGTAGCTCACCATACGATCAGAACAGGCCTGAGTCGACTGCGCGTTGTCTTCCACGCGCGCCGGAAAGAGCTGTCAGCAAAGACGACGGGGCCCGCTAGGGCCAGAGCCTGCCAGGGTTGCTGGTTTGTTCGAAAGAATTACAGCGGCCCTGGAACGCAAAGGGCAATAGAAGGAATACGAATGGGTTTTAACCAGTAAGAGTCTGACACTCCCTTCCGCTCCATCCAGAGCGGAAGAAGTCATTTGATGATTACCAATCCTTAAAAAAAAAATCTACTGCCGATACTTTATGACGCTTAACCGTTTAAGCACTGACATGTGAAAATTCCAAATTATGTAATAAATCTTACGTAATAGTAATAATAAACATTAAAATCGCGAAAATCTCGCGGTACACCGTTGTGCGGACAGTGCTTGAGCGGTATTTAACTGTTTGTTTTTATAATATCCGCCACCTTACAAGTATGTATTCATCAGATCGTCTAGTAAGTCTATGAATTCTTTTCATATAATACATGTTTTAGTATATTCAACGGGTATTCAACGGGAATATATGTTTTAGTATATTCCCGTTGTCCCCGTAGGCCATATCTCCGTTAAAGGGTGCAAAGAGAATTTAATAAAATAATTAAAATTACTTCCCGTTGTTTCCGTTAATTTATCATAATGATTAAATATACTTTGCAAATTATGTTGGTGCAAGAGCGAGCGAAGCGAGCTCGGGATTTGGGGCACCCCAACTCGGACAGGTTACGTTAGAAGGGGATGGCGAGGTCAAGTGAGCAAGCGAAGCGAGCGAACAGATTCCGCCATCACCTTCGTGGTTATTTTTTTTAAACCACCCAGAAATATGATTTACTTCCCGTTTTCCCCGTTAGCCGAATGTACGTTATACACACAAACACAATGGTACAACGGGAAATAAATTTAATCACGTCCCGCTGTCCTCGTGACGGGGATATGGCATACGGGGACAACGGGATTAAAGGTATGTTTTCATAAAACTCATTCCAAATATGGCAATTATTCCATGTTGACCGTTTTTGTGCATTAGCAACAAAATGCAATTTTAATGCGTTAATTCTAATAGCAGCTCAGGATAAGGCTGCGTTTTCTAATAATACAGAAAGACGGAAGACGGTCAACAAAATGTCTGTTTATACGTATGACTGCAGTTAATTTAGAAGTCTTGTTCATAGCTAAGTTGAAACACTCATATCTGACATTAGATGTCACTTGGAAAGACTCGTCTGCAATCCATAAACTTATGACTCTAAACAAAACACAATAGGTAGGTAGGTAACATCTTTTCGATACACATTTTGTAGAACAAGATGATTTTTTATAGAGTTATTTAAATTCTGACTGAACATAATTATATTGTGATAAAATGTGCTCAATGCGGTCCAATCTGACAAATGGGTTTGAAACAACAGGGCCGCATTAGGAAGATAATATCAATCTTTAATTGTTTAAAAAATCTTAACGATTTGCTTGGATGTGTTTAATTTTCTTGTAATTAAGTGAGACATGGTCCATAAATTAAAGTTAACCTAAATTTATTTGAGTTACATTTTTGCCTGAGCCGCTATTAAAAAAAAAACAGGTATTAATATCTTCCGTTAACAGAAATTGTTTAATTTTGTTGCCTAGAGTACTAAGGTATTTAATTAAATAATTTTATGAAAAAAAATCGGAGTTAATATTTTTGCTTGAAGTACAATTCAAAAATTTAGATTTTTTAATTTTTCGAAAATCCCGGGGTTGAAATGTTTAATTTTGAAGAAAAGAATAAGCTTTACCTATTCTCGACATATTGTAACTAACATTTTCGAGTTAATATTTTTTTCCGAGTTTTTATTAAAATAAACGTGTTTTTGTTCTTTTTACCGTGATCCGGTTCTGGAAAATGTTTAATTTTTTGTTACTATTAGAAGAGCTAAGGTCAAATACACGATTCAAGAAAAAAATCAGAGTTAGGAATTTTTGCAAGGTTTAAAGCTAATTTGACTGGACTATTAGACATATGCGGCTTTACTACAAAATGCGTTCTAACTTTAAACCCAGGTTTAAACCAACAAGCCATTTTTGAACTTCGAACTTTATTCCAAATGTCGTAAAGTTCTTGAATGCACATTGACAACATAGACCGGGATCTAAAATAGGTTTTTGTATTAATAACTTTAAGGTAGTCGGAATATAGTTCAAAATGCAATAATGGGCTTGAAAGTTTGGGCTTGGACTAAAGTTAGAACGCGTTTTGTAGTAAGACTTTTTTGTAGATATTGATGACTTCTATAAAACTGTATTTATTTATTTATTTTATTTATTTATTCAATTTGATTTTTTTTTTTTTTTTTCTATTGTCAATAGATTCCGCAGCGTACGCGATATAAGGATTTTTTCTCACACCTGGGGTTACATTATCGAAGTTTTCATACGAATCCCTAACTTTTTTGAAAATATTCTATAGCCTATGTCCATCACCGATAATGAAGGATTCTACTGGTGAAAGAATTTTTCAAATCGGTCCAGTAGTTTCGGAGCCTATTAATTTCAAACAAACAAATCTTTCCTCTTTATAATATTTGTGTTATGTGTAGATTAGTGTAGATTATTTAAAAGAAATAAAAGGAAGTGGTCAACTTAAATCATTACAATATTTTTTAAATAAGACGGAATACTAACATTAATCCAATTTAACACGGAACTCAAATCAACTGCAATATAATCAAAACAAACAAAATCATTGCAAATTATGGTTTTGCGCCCATAAATACGTTGCAATTGGAATTCCAAACTTGAGAGGCATAGTACTCGAGATGACTACGAACGAAAGTAAGTACAGTAGAGAATTTTAATGGTTTTAGCTGCTGAACTCAGACGAGAGTCTTAAAATTTTTTAGTTCCCCTTCCTTTCAGATGCAAAAAAAAATCTTTTTTATTTGCAAAATAGTTGGGTAAACGTCATCTTAAACTATTCCAATTTTCAAGTTGATAGCATTAGTAGTTCTTGAGATATCCAGCTGTGACAGACGCATTAGCAACAAAATGCAATTTTAATGCGTTAATTGGACAGACAGACTGAGTCGCACCATAAGGGTTCCTTTTTACCATTTTGGTACGGAACCTTTACAAATACTGAAGGCGCGTTGGAAGCACGGCGACGACGCGACGGCACCAACCAACCACAAACCACAACACCCATCAAATTGTAGCAAGAGGTGTAAGTAGTCAGGGTGGAAAGGATCTATGCCACACCGAACACATGTCGTAACATTCGCCAACGCCATCCGACAAGCAGAGAGCTAAGAAAAACTGATGGACCTTAGGTACATGAGGAAAATAAAATGCTTGTTAGGTAACAAAAAATATAATTATTTTCACAATTATTCATATTCCTACGACTACTTACAATATTATTTTGATATGTTATTAGTAAAGCGAGTTGCAATCTATTTACAAAACATGCCACGTCTGTAGACAAAAGTCAGTGGAGCGCAGACGATCTGCCTTTCCTTCAGCTCAATAGCTCAGTCAGTTCCGTCTCGAAACATTGTGCGATGAGCATGAGCTTCGAACTAAGAGAGTGACCTAGTTTGCCAAGGAGCTTCGAACTAAAAGAGTGACCTAGTTCGCCAAGGAGCTTCGAACTAAGAGAGTGACCTAGTTTGCCAAGGAGCTTCGAACTAAAAGAGTGACCTAGTTTGCCAAGGAGCTTCGAACTAAGAGAGTGACCTAGTTTGCCAAGGAGCTTCGAACTAAAAGAGTGACCTAGTTTGCCAAGGAGCTTCGAACTAAAAGAGTGACCTAGTTTGCCAAGGAGCTTCGAACTAAAAGAGTGACCTAGTTTGCCAAGGAGCTTCGAACTAAAAGAGTGACCTAGTTCGCCAAGGAGCTTCGAACTAAGAGAGTGACCTAGTTTGCCAAGGAGCTTCGAACTAAAAGAGTGACCTAGTTCGCCAAGGAGCTTCGAATTATAACAGTGACCTAGTTCGCCAAGGAGCTTCGAATTATAACAGTGACCTAGTTCGCCAAGGAGCTTCGAATTATAAGAGTGACCTACTTCGCCAAGGAGCTTCGAAATAAAAAGAGCGTTCCCGGTCGCGAATACTATGCGCAAGTCTTAGTTAAGCATACAGCAGAAAAATAAGTACAAACAGAAAAATGAGCATTATTCTGATTATTCCGTCTGAGATAATGCTCATTTTTTTGTTTTCCCGACATGGCTGATTTATGCATAACTAGGTCCAAAGTTGACTAATTGAAAATAATCTAAATGCTTGTTTTAGGTCTCAATGACTTTCATACAAAGTTTAATATCTGAGTAGCATGTGGGTGGCACTTTTCGAGCAATACCTAACATGTTTGACAATTAAAAGATAATCCATCCAGGACACAACTTGAATACTAAGCCCATTATTAGACTCTTCATTACAATTATATATTTTTCTAAAATACAAATATGTATAAAATACACTCTATACCCTTCCCATTATAGTCGTCGCACAAATAAACAACTCTTATGCTATCACTCCACTTAGCATTATGTGCGCAAATATTCGCAATACTTCGTTAGTAAAAAAATAACTTTATTGTTTAAACGATATGGTTTATTTTATAAAACCCATGTTAAACTTACCAGCATTAAAGTTTATGAGTCAGCTTGTTGGCGATGCCAATATTCTCCGGTAACAGTTATTTACATTTATAGC
The DNA here is from genome assembly GCA_947386135.1 of Melanchra persicariae. Taxonomy (NCBI): domain Eukaryota; kingdom Metazoa; phylum Arthropoda; class Insecta; order Lepidoptera; family Noctuidae; genus Melanchra; species Melanchra persicariae. The sequence continues at coordinate 196,987 of OX376668.1, read as the reverse complement.
ATTTACCTACTTAACTATCAGCCAGCTTCGTGCTTCCACTCGCTCGGCAGGCACAGATTGTACTACAAGTATATTACCATAGTATCCAGTGGCGGAGCGGGAGGGAGTCACCCGACTCAGTATGAATGATCATTAAATAAAACCTAGTGCGGTAGGTGTGGTGACACCACAATTTCCGCGCCGGGCGTCATTCATGCTACACCTTCAGCTACACCACTGTAAATTGCAACTTAACATTAATGACTAAAATAAAACCTGAGTCGTTTATGAGGATTCCAATAATATAAGCGTCTTTAACACAACAGAGAATAAAGCTTCAAGCCATATGTTCCTAATGGGACAAAATGTCAGAAGCCACTTTGAAGGTGTTTGTCCATAAGTGAATACATGGCTTTACGTCACAACGGATTAACCCAATTCTTACAATTCTAAGTAAACGGTAACAAAATTGTTGCGTTAACCCTACAACAAATAAATATATTTATAAAGTGCTGGTGCTGACAGACTTGTGCATTGACAAACAACAATGAACAGAGCCAAGCATAGAGACAATAGAGTCAAACGTCGCTACGAACATTTTCACGATCATTCTAGTGAACACTAGTGAATATGTCAGACTTGACAGTCAAAATTGCTCGGCTCGGGAAAAAACCGAAGCAAATTAACCGTCGTTTCGCTAGAACGCGTACCTATATTTTAACATTCACTAAAATGCTCATTACAAGTGAATGCTCAAGTCTATCGGCTGCAGCTTTAAACAGCAACGCATTACGCACCATGGAACAGGCAACTTCTAATCACCCACGAAACACTCGGAGAAACATTGTCTGCCACCACATCACCGGCATGGTGCCGTGTGCGGTCGGCACAGACAGTAGGTAAGTATATTAAATTATTGCTACTTTCGACAAAAAATATAGGTTTAACATTATATTGGGCTGTAAATTACAATAAACGTAGTGTAAGTACCGTATATTGAGTGCACTGCCACTTACTCGTATTATATTTGACTTGTTAGGAACGTGTTTGTGATTCTTTGCGAACATAATTACAACAGATTTGAATCATGTACATGAATCATATACGAGTGTGTGCATTTAAGAGGATGCGCTCGTCTAGCCTGCGAAATAGGGAACATTGAGGAACATGCAATATTTTTATCTTGCTTTCATTTTGAAGAATTCCATGTAAAATGTAAGACCATACAAAAATTAAAAAAACAATATTATCAAACAAAAATTGCCGAAATTGCGGCTGATAGTTTAAATTTTCGCGCGAAAACGGATTTAGATTCGTTCCTGTCTGTCACTGGTCATGAACTGACGTAACCTAAAAGCCGTCTTTTCGTTGTCATAACAGCAGTGACGTCGCTGATGGTTGTTCTTAAAAACGTCCCGTTTCACGTTATTTTAATGGTTGTTAAAAATTAAAATTAAAAACGTTACAGTGGCCCTTTATAATCATCATTATTTTAATCACAAAATTTTCTTAAATTCTGTATTTGCATCATCATCAATTATTATAAATGTAAAAAACATGTTATTAGGGACATGTTTTTACCTTTATTATAATTTCCAGCCCAATAATCGAGTTTGACCGCCGATTGCAGCAGAGTGACTACAGTCCGGGCTAGTCGTCCTTGTCGCTGCGCGTGCGGCGCCGGGCCAGCACGCGCGCGCCCAGGTAGCCCAGCAGCGAGCCGGCGCCGGCGGCCAGCGCGCCCGCCTTGGCGCCCACGGCCAGCCCCACCGGGCCGCCCGCCAGCAGCCCCAGCGCCACACCGCTCACGCCCCACGCGCCCGCTCGTAACCTGCAGCAGACTCCTTCTTAGGACACGTAACTGTAGTAGCTACAGGAAAACCTTTGAGTTTTCTAGTACCTAGAATTAGAAAACTTATTTACATATTTAAATCTCTTCGTCGCATTGCTGACGCTTCCTTAATTAAATCTGTTTATCTTGCATTGTGCCAATCTTTGCTGTCTTATTGTATAACTTCTTGGGGTGGAGCACCTAAAACTTGCCTTCTGAAACTTGAGAGAGCCCAAAGAGCCGTATTAAAAGTAAGTTCTTTCCTACCCATACGATACCCTACGGTTGATCTGTATCAACGCTGTTAGGTTCTGACCGTTAGGCAGCTTTTTATTCTCCTGACCGTTATTAAGAAGCACTCGGAACTGTCTTACGACCCCAAAACAACCTTGGGTAAGAGGAGAACCACAGACGTCTGCACGACAAATAGATATAAATTGAGTCTGTCGCATAATTTTTACGGTTTCCTGGGTCCATATTTGTATAATAAAATTAACAAACAGTTATTAATTTTATTTATCCTCTTTCTAGAGCAGAATGCAAAAAAAAAGTTTGCTCGTGGCTTTAACAAGGCACTGATTACAATGCAACAGAAGGTTTATTGAAACCCTTAAGGTAAAATTTAATGGTAAGGAACGAATTAAATTTAACACACGTGCCCATCACACCATCACTCACCATTACTTGTACAGACATCCATACGAGGACTATAGCTGTAAGTCACCATCCGAGGACCTTCTAGAAAACCATGTTAACGACGACTTACGACTTTATTAACAAGACAGAAAGAAAGAGAAAACAATATTTAGGTTGATGAGCCTATTCGTATAGCGCTATCTCAATCTTTTTTTGGTATGACTTCCTATGAACAGTGCGAGGACCTAAATACATTCGAAAACCCGCCTGGGAAGTACCATCCGAGGACCTGTGTGTGAGCCAAACGAGGACCTTAACCATCTGACCAGGGCCACCAATGCGAGGACCTAATTTAACACACTTTTTCAATACATCTGTTATGGTGATGTTATGTAGCTGCTGCTGGAATTGTCTCCATGTGAGACAACTCTTCAACGGTTACTTGCAGCGTCTTGAAACTCTGTGTGCTTTTTGTTGATATTTCATAGCAATACATAGTCATGGTGATGTTATGTAGCTGCTGCTCAAACGGAGAGGAGAACTACTGCTACCATAATTCTGTAGCTCGAAAGACAATATTGTTCAAGCGCACCCCCGACTATCATCGTCTAATGTGGCTGATTCAACGACCGCAGCAGCACATTGGGAGTATGTGCTGCTGCGGTCGTAAAAGGCATCATCATCTGCCTTGCCTTTTCCCAACTATATTGGAGTCGGCTCCCAGTCAAACCGGATTCAGCTGAATACCAGTATTTTACGAGGAGCGGCTGCCTACCAGACCTCCACAACCCATTAACTGAGTAACACGGTACTTCTTGGTACTGATGGTGTCAGATTTTCTGGCTTCTGACAATCCGTAACGACTGCCAAAGATCTACAAATGACAGCCGGGACCAACGGCTTAACGTGCTTTCCAAGGCACGGAGGAGTCTCGGTATGTTAATATGGTATATACTCCCATAAAAGGCATTCACGTAACATATTGCTCAACGGCTCTTTAGGCCTCACTGGTCAGGCAACGTGTCCGCCCAAAGTTCGACGCCCCTTTCCTCATGGTGCCCGGAGATCGTTGAGCTCCCGTCGACGCACGGCTGCCTTTCTGGTGCAGGTGGAGTGAGAGGTATGCTCTCTTTCCCTCTCCGACGTCTCCTTTGAATGTATCTTTGACGGCATTCCACGAAGATAGAAGCGATAGACCACTAGACCACCCCCAGCGTCCTCGCTGAACGTTCCTCCAGCGTATGCTGCACGGTCTCCTCGGGACATTCCACGCATTGGTGACAAACGAGCATCTGCTTCCGACTCATGCGACGCAGGTACTTCCCAAAGCATCCGTATCCAGTAAGCACCTGAGTCAGCTGGAAACTGAGGGCGCCATGTCGCTTATCCAGTCACTCATGAACCTAATAACCATCGCTTTCGGCGGTCTTCGCAGTGCCACGGCGTTTCGGTTTTACACAGGCGCCCCATTAATGGCAGGCGGGCGGGCAATGGACCGCACGATCCCCACATAGTCTCCTGCAGGAAGCGTTCGGCCCTGCTAAATTGGGTACAAGCCACGAAAGAGCACCTACAATGCACATCAACCTGGGAACCAGCCGCTGAATGTGCGACTCAAGGTCACATTGGCTATCGAAGACGTGTCCAAGGTACTTCGTCATCAGCTCGATACTGATGTGAACGCCACCGACCACTATATGTGAATCCCGAGGTGGCTTGTTAATAGGTTTCCATTGGGAAACAGAGGGTTTCGGACTTATGCAAAGCCACTCTTCGAGACCCAAACGCCGGATTCTTCCGACGACCTGCATAACCCCTGCCGTGGCCAGTATTACCGCTTGCCAATGTCAATTATCTCATCGACACCGTCAAGAAGTGCAGCGCCCAGTCATATCCAGTTCAATATTCCACAGCGGTAGCTCTAGGACCGAGCCCTGTTGTTTCTGGCCAGCCATAAGGATGATGGTTGAATAAATGTAGTAGTGTTGCAACAGAGATTGTCATTGATTACAGCTGTACAGCCAGGTTGGGGGCAGTTAAAAAAAGTTTTGCTTGTTTTCAGTGTTATTTTTGCTCCAATTTACAACCTAAAATGCTAAAGGGAGTTCTATAGATTTAACCATAAAAAAAATTAACGTACACACTTAATTAAAATAACAGAACGGTGAAAAAATCAGACAAATTTTATAAAATCAGACAATTTTGAAACAATTAAAAGCCCAATACACATGGAAATCTATCCAAATGGGGACCTGAATACACATGTTCGGAAAAGCTATCAATATGAGGACTTTTAAACACACTGCGTGGAAAAACTTCCATCCGAGGACATATGTGTGAAGAATTACACATAAGTCCCCGCAAGGTACTTAAAATATGACTGAAGTGTAAATGTAGTGTGTTAAAAATTTATGAGAGCTCACACACGTTCGGAATTTGAACATGAATTTCCGCGATCAAACCGAGGTCCACCAAGGTCGACATCAAGTTTCCCTTATTAAGTATATAGAAAGGCTCAAAATCGAATGGAGAATACGATGAATTGGTCGGGTCAATCCGAGGACGTACGAAAAGGTCCTCGGATGTGCCTTGTGTATTCAGGTGCATGTCCTCGCATGGTACTTAAAACAAACACACCATCACTCACACACACACTTTCTCACTCTCATTCTCACACATTCACACATACTCACACCACAATCCATATTAAGTCACTTTTGCCGTAGGGATTGTTTTAGTTTTTAATTTACCTTTTTGTTATTTTGTTTTGTTATGTACCACCTGTATGTTACTTTAATACAGTCATTAGTCATAAGTATGTTGTCCAATTGGAGGGTAACCCTGATGATCTCTAATACAGGCTTTACCTACAACAGACACCAGTCTCTATTACGTGTTACAATGGCTTTGTACTGTTTGTGATTATGAGAAAACAATAAAGAATATTAATATTATTCTCTTTATTCATTTTTTTACACATATATTATTATTATTATTTGAGGAGACTGTCCTTTAGGCTGGTTTCATTGTTAGGCCTTGCGCGCACTGCCTTGCGGTGGAACGCGGTGCGTTTTTTCTACCGTGTGGTAGAATAAATGCATTCACGGGGCCGCGCACTGCGGTGAAAAAAACGCACGTTTTTAACCGACCGAAAAAAGGAGGTTCTCATTTCGGGCGTATGTTTTTTTTTGTTTGTTACCTCATATCTCCGTCATAATATTATATGACCCGATTTAAAAAAATATTGTTTTATGTGAAAGGATATCCTACTTTTCGATTAATACAATTGAAATTTTATCAAAATCAGTTCAGCTGTTTGGTTTTTAAATCCAAATAGTTAGAAAAATATGTGGAAAAATCATCAATTTATACGAAATTCCGTATTCTGCTTTCCTGTGACTTAAAGATGGGTTAATACCGATATTTTTCAGTATTAGCTAATATGAATATATTTATAGTCTAGCAATATTATAATATATTTACTTATATTTGAGAATTAGTGATATTTAACTTAGACCTAATATTACGTATCACTTCCATATTAGATTAGTGTTCATTATACTGTATCTCAGTAGTATTTTTTTATTATTTGATGAATGATTATGTACATGTTAGTAATCAGTGGATTAAGTGAATGATTTAATATGGCATGTAATTAAATCGATATCTGTATTTTCCCTTTTATCGAACAAAATATTTCAAAGTTAAATCAAAAATACTGACTTGCACACAAATTATGCACACTAAATAAATCATATTAGATATACTGTTTAATGGTATTTGCAGAACTGTTTTACTGAACGAATATTTGGCTAATGATATTTCTGGGTGGTTTAAAAAAAAATAACCACGAAGGGGATGGCGGGGTCTGATCGCTCGCTTCGCTCGCTCACTTGACCCCGCCATCCCCTTCTAACCTAACCTGTCCGAGTCGGGGTGCCCAATGACCGGCTACTATTGTAACCATGATAACCACCTGCTATTTCAGGGAAGTGCAATTTAGAGTGCAAGTTAGTATTTTTGATAAACAATTCGTATTTTTGTTTTATAAATCATAAATCCGATGTATGAACCACATTTTTGGTGTGAATTCGATAAAAAGGTCATCTCGTTTTGGATGATTTTTTTAGTTTTTTTTGTAAGACATGTTTTCTAATCAATTGGGATTTTTTGCACAGCATTATTTTTTCTGGTATGCATTAAAATTATACAGATGTGCATTTAAAAATATCCCATTTAATATTAGCTTAAGATGACGAACTATCGTATATTTCGTCGGATTACTAATTTTTGAATCCATAGATTATGTACATGTTAGATAATCTACGGATTATGTGAACATTAAATATTAGCATATGACAGTTCGTCGGATTACTTATATGTGCATCCATAGAATATTATTACTAATCTCTTAACTAGTAATAAATTTGTCACATTTGAGACGGCCAGCCGGGTCTTGACCGTGAGCAACTTAATATATTATTTAAAATGATTTTAATTAAGAATTCATTGGGACTTAATTACTCAAAATGTATCGTTCAAGCATAGCTAAAGAGGAGGTGTTTATTACTAAAAACGGAGGGTCAAACTTGGTTTCAGTGCAAGAGTATCACTTGTTAAATATTAGCATAGTGATGTTTATCATTATGCACTCTCACTAATACACACACTAATAAAACCGACCATTATGTAACGATAGCGAAGACAAAGAGATGCCATATGTATTTGTAGGCGATGAAGCCTTCGCTCTCTCTGAGCATATAATGTGGCCTTATCTACGGCGAAATTTATCAGAAACACAAAAAGTTATCAATTATAGACTCACACGAGTAAGAAGGTTCGTGGAATGTACATTTGGGATTCTGACCAATAAATGGCGAATATTACCTACACCGAGACCTAGACGTGAAAATCAGTTTTTGTGAACGAATTAGGTATAAAAGCCTGCTGCGTATTGCATTGCAATTACGTACGCAAACACGATGGGATCAGATTTCGTGATAAACTTTATGGGACTCAGTTAAGGAGCCTGCGAGCTACATCTACGCGATCTAGCATGAACAACATTCAAAATAGGTAAGGATTATTTTGCCAACTATTTTAATTCAGCAAGAGGTTCAGTTGCATAGCAGTATGATAAAATTTAAATAGGTTGTGGTTAAATGTAATCGGTGTTTGTGTTCATACTCCTCCGAAACGGCTCGATCGATTTATATTATTTTTTAACCGACTTCATAAAAAGAAAGAGGTTTTTTATGTGTATTTGGTAGGTATGAAAATAGGTCGTAAAGTATAGTATATAATCATGTTATTTCACACCACTAAGAACACACATACAGGCGAAGCCGCGGGCAGCAGCTTGTAGTTTAAATAAAGGTTACCTAACAAAAGGTAAAAAAAAAAACAGATTCGTCTCTAACATTACTTTATACATACCTATCTCAAATCTGAGTAAAACAAAAAAAAACAGCTAAGTACAAATAAACTGATACACTCGAATATACCTAATTATTTTGTTTAGGTACTTTAAGTTAGGTTAACCTTGATTATATCTACACTAACTGCCACCCGCGGCTTCGCCCGCATGTATGCTAGCGCGGTATGAAATATGTATAGGTTACCACAGTAATATGTCGAAACTCTGCAAACCAACCATCTCATCGCTACCTACAACAATCAAAACCTCTATCTACCTACTACAAAATCTTACTTTACTTTGTGCCAGATAAACTTTCAATAAAGTACATTGACCTTTCCCTGATATCCCTTCGTAGATACCCGAACAACACATTATGAACCATTTTACATTACTAGAGAACATAAAGGATCACGATAGAAGTAGATTCAGGACTGCTCTAAGTCTTTATTTCTGTTTTTGATTTTAAGAAAGTCAATAAGGCCTAGCGCGCACTGCCTTGCGTTTTTTAAACGCACAATCTGTGAAGTATGGAGTGTCATACAAGTGCGCGCACTGCGTTGAAAAAACGCATGCGGTAGAGTCACCGTTGTCCTCTTGCTGTAAATTTGCGGTGAATCTACCGGAAATATTTTTGTATCGCATAGAGATCTATGAAGCGCCGCGCACTGCGGTGAAAAAAACGCAGTGATGCCTACTTCATAGCTAGATCTGGCTATTTTTCGGTATCAGGCGCTACTATTTAATAAGACTTGTAGCTAAATTTTTTAGCTAACATTTCTAGAAACTATTTAAATTACATTGAATGCTTTTGAAAAGTGATAAATGTCGCTATACTGAATTGCGTTTTGCCTAAATAAATACTTAAGAAAATGGGTACCTACCTACTGTAGAAAATACTCCAACTCAAAGATCGATAATGAACCTCAGCCATCGACATCTTCCTCTTCAGTTACATTAATTGATTAACGGCATTGTTATTATTAGATTTATTTTAATTACCTACTACGTTTATCTTAAAAATAATTATAAGATTTTTTTACTCCTGTAAACGTGATTATAATTTGACCACATATTGTATCCCTTTCTACTATGTAGTAAGTACTAAGTAGCGATCAGCTACTTTTAGCCAGTTTTTTGGGTCAAAAAATTTGGCTATCCAGCAATTTTTTGCAAACTGTCTAGCTACTGACTAAAGGTAGCAGTTGGCGCAAACTATCTAGCTACTGACTTAAGGTAGCAGTTGGCAACATTGGCAATGAGACACACACTCATATACAGTTCTCATCAAATAACTTTGCCCCTCTGAAGTTGGCTACGAGTGGCTGCGTAGTAGTCAAAATTACGAACAAACTGCAACTGCGCATGCGCGGGGCCGGGATTATGGCGGCGCGATTTTATGTCTCAGTCGCTCGTTTACGTTCGATGCATGCTTGCGTCCCGCTTGCTTCCGTCTACGTGACTGCACCTGCGCGATCTTTGCGAATGGCTAACTTCAGAGGGGCAAAGTTATTTGACGAGAACTGTATCTCGGTAGTATTCTATACATATAATAAAATCGTAGATTTGCCGTGTCTGTTAGGAAAAAGGTATAAAACGCAAAAATGCCATTTTTGAAATTTTTGTCTGTTTGTCGGTTTATCTGTTTGTCCATATATTTGAGTCAGCATCACGCCAAAACCACTGATTGGATTGGAAAGCTAAGTGCTTAAAAATATTAAGTGTTAACCCGAATAACATTTAGCGTTTACTTCATCAAAATCGACCCACAAAATCAAAAGATATTGAATATTTAATTTTAGTAAGGAACTTCTTATAGTGCTAAGCGTTGCAGTGACCGACTCTTAGGTGCCATCTATTGAGAAAGATAAAATGCAGGTAAGCATGAAAATAACATCAAAACAAATTGTTGTTATTTGTGAAACTTTTAATAAGTAGTAAAATAAAAGTGAACATTTTAATACCATGACGTTACTTATTGTTACAAACATGGGCTCCTTATTTAACATCTTCCTATGTAAACCAATATTTTGTCAGTTTATCAAATAGTCGATAGATGGCGTTGCACTGATGATGTGTTTTTCTGAATCGCGGTGTTAAGATTTTCCGTCAGATTATAACTCTCACACGATTTCTAGCAACATTGTTGTTCGCTAGGGATAAAAACTCACACGTCTCTGATAGGGTCTCGAGTCCAAATTTGTAAATTTACAACGTTATCTAAGTTCATTCAATTTCGCTCATTCCTACATCAATCAACTATTTAACTTTTTCTTCACCGCAGTGCGCGGCCCCGGGAATGCGTTTATTCTACCGCACGGTAGAAAAAACGCACCGCGTTCCACCGCAAGGCAGTGCGCGCAAGGCCTAAATGTATGTGGGTCAATGACCGTTATTGCACATTTATCTGGAATCTACTTTAGGTAGGCACTTACCTACCATTTTTATTAGTTCACAATGATATTTCGTCTAATTCAATAATATATGTAAGTAGCTAAGTACACAAGTAAGTAGATCATAGCCTAGCCTAGGAAACTACCTATTTATTGGGTTTTTTTTTAACCCGAGCGGGTACTTAGGTAAGTAGGTAGTTTACTCGTGTAACTTTTTTTCACCCGTTCTACTTATTTATTTATTAATCCAAGTATTTCACTCGGTGGAAAAAGCGAAATACCTACCTATTAAAAAAAAAAAGAAACCCATTACGTAGGTACTATTAGGTATTTAAAAACTTTCGGAGTTTGGAGGCAATTTAAAATGTTATTCCGGGTGCGTTATTGAAGAATTCAAGCAACCAAAAATAACTATAATTTCGGAAGACGGTGTTTTTTGTTGTTTCTTCGTTTTTTGACACCGACTTCCGAAATTATAGTTATTTTATACTTTGTAGTGTTTTTTGTTTTGAAGTTGGTTGTATTTTTTTGTAAAAAGTTTTTATTTTTCACTTTTTAGTGGTTAGCTTTAACTAAACCCAACGCAAAAAGAATCATCAAGATCGGTTCATAAACAATAAAGTTATTCCTGAATAGATAACCCCAAAACCATGGTTGAATTGTATCTGCGGACCCCTTCACAGCGTACCGGCGTGATGTTCTGTTATGAACTGGTGTAAACAATAAACAGACATGCTATTTCAGCAATCCCGGCAGGTTTGCTAACATTTATTGAAGAGTTCCGTTACCTATCTCCGAAGTTCTTCATCAGATCTTCACCAAATTGAAATGGGACCAATCCAGGAAGATACTCTTCCAAACAAAAACAGAATCATCAAAATCGGTTGACAATTGGCGAAAATATCGATGAACAAACATACAAAAAAAAAACAAAAAAAAAATCGAATTGAGAACCTCCTCCTTTTTTGGAAGTCGGTTAAAAAAGCACATTATCTATAATTTATCTTTGTCATATTAAAGTAAGAACTTGTAGATAAAGGACTTATTTCAATAACATAATCACAAGACGCACGCTTACTGCTTACAATATCATCACACCGCTCGTTCGCCACTGCGGCGCATTCGCAACTGGTTGTGTCCTGAGTTCACCCTGAACTCGAGGCACGTACAGTTCGCGTCAAATAACTGTGCCCCTCTGAAGTTGGCTACAAGTGGCTGCGTAGTAGTCAAAAATTCAAAATTACGAACAAACTGCAACTGCGTATGCGCGGGGCGGGGATTATGGCGACGCGATTTTGTCTCAGTCGCTCGTTTACGTTCGATGCACGCTTGCGTCCCGCTTGCTCCCGTCTACGTGACTGCACCTGCGCGATCTTTGCAAATAGCTAACTTCAGAGGGCACAGTTATTTGACGCGAACTGTAGGTAAGGTATGCAGGTACTCGCATTCCGACCGTTTGTATGAAAATAGAATAGGTACCTACTGTAGATATTTTTACCGTGACTTTACGAACTATTCTCATACCTACCAAACACACATCATTTCATAAAAATCGGACGAGCCGTTTCGAAAGAGTACGTACGAACACAAACACCGTAACACGAGATTTTTATATTTTAGATTATAGCTCGAATACCTATTGTTATTATAAAAGATTTGTTAAGTAATATAACCTAAGAAATTAAAAACGAATTGTTAAACTTACTTAAGGTTTTCTTTTCTGATAAAGTTAAGTCGCTCCAATTATAAATATAATAAATAACAATAGGTATCATAAACTTCCTCCCACATCCTTGTCTTGAATACTCTGTCCGAATATTCAGGTACATGTTTGTTCCATATTGCTGGTCTGACTCCGATTGCATTAAGAGGCCGTGCATGAAATTTAATCATTTTGAACATTTTTGAACATCGTTTGTGACAAAGGTGAGAAGAATTTGAACCTACTTGTTTTAGATGATAAAAGTCAAGTTCTTATTCTCTCAGATGGCTTGAGAATTTTTCAAAAATAACGTATGTATTAATGGTAATTACCCATATTCAAAACCCTTTTATCGCAAAGGTAACGAGCGAGTGATGTTTGGTTACGTTTTACACAAAACTACGACAGATTTATAACATTTACAAAAATATCACTACCATCATTGTATTGTCAACAATCAGATGCGTTGAAAACATTATTGACTTCAATAGAAAATATAGCAGAAAAAAAGTGTTGAAAAAACGGAATTCTTGGAAAACATCTATACAAATAAATATTTTTTTCTATACCTTAGAAACACTTTTAAGAAAATTTAAAGATTGCACAATGATCTTAAGTTAACCTTTTAATAGAATCTAAAATTGATTTTATAAATAAACTATAACTTCATTTCGTAAATTACAAGCAAATTGAACTATATTATTGAGCGCGCAAACTCGATCGCGTCAGTAACGATCGGGCTCTCCCAGCGTCAGCACGTACTACTTTGTTTCGCAGCCGCTCGATTGTTTTACGTAAATACATTTACAAAATTGTACGCCGACGACCACATTTTGAGTAAGTATTATTTTTTATATTTTGTTTGTTTATTAGGACTGATTATATTTTTTTCACCTTTTATAATAATTAGAGGTAACGGTTGTATGTTTGTATGTAAAAGTAAATCTGCGGAATTACTCTACTACTACTATTAAATTAAAATTCTTTCTCTAATGGCATCTACAATTGTTAAGTGCAGCTATATTATCATCCACAGAATGTTGACATTTTTTATGGTTACTTATACCACAATATAAATATGGACAGTAGGGAAACTGCCTACAAACGCTCGAAACGGCACACTCACACAAACATGCACACCGACGAGACTCCTAAGGTGACTTCGCGGGACTCGCAGTAGCGAGTGCCGCGTCAAGACGAGTGGTCACGTTTAACTTTATCTACGCGATCGTTTTGAAAATGCCAGGAAAGTAATGCGTAGTACCTATACGGCTGTTTGAACTCGGCTTCATCAAAACCGGAGCTATCGTATTTTAAACTTCCTGCTGATATTGAAAGGTAAGAATGATTTCTAGTTATTGTTATTTGATTGTTATCGAATTACGTGTAAGTCCGTGTGATCGATCATAATGAATTCGTGAACTTACTTGTAAATCATTAATGCGGCGGTTTTGAGGGTATTTTATGCTGATAGTGCAATAGTGATAGTGGTAACAATAAGTACATCCAAGATGGCGACTGCAATAGGTATTCTATATCAATATTTTCGTCATGGGTATCGTTTTCATGGAAGTCGATTCGAAATAAACACATGTGAGAGTAAAAATTGGACGTTAACCATAGCGTAGTTTCGGGTATTGTTAGTATCGGTTGTGGTCGGGCCAACTTGAACGAGCTAGCAGCATCCATTAATTTGCCACTTATTAGCAAATCGACCTACCAGAAATGTCACGACAACTTGTATGACTGGTGGAAGACTACGGCTGAATCATGTATGATTGCTGCCGGTAAAGAAGAAGCTTCTATGGCTATGGAAAAAGGTAGTGTGAGTCCGTCCGTCCGTCACAATACTTGTCTTCTACCAGAAATAGTAGATCCGAGAAAAACTCGCTCCATGCCACTGAGGGACACAACATTTTAAGATTTTTTTAGGTTTTGGTTTAGGTACTCTTTGGATTGTGGATGAAGTAATGATGATGATTAACTTCTGGAGATTACTTGCATAGACACAACCTTGTAGCCAGGACTATTTTCCCTCAATTTGCTCTAAATTAGAGCCTTGTGGGATCGGAAGTGCCATATTGTAGGTATGTGCCCGATCTAGATCTCCACGTGCCTTTGTCCGTTGGATCATACTGGTTTTGATGTACTCTATGGATTATGGATGACCTTATGATGATAACTAACTACCGGAGATTACTTGCATAGACACAACCTTGTAGCCAGTAATTTGCTTTAGATACAGCCGTGTGGGATTGGAAGTGCCATATTATAGGTATTTGCCCGATCTAGTTCTCCAAAATGGTAATATCACATTGTACTACAGTCAACTCATCATCACTGACAGGTCTATTGTAGCCAATAAACCTGATATAGTGATGGTGAATACCTGGACTCTTGTTCAATTTCGTTTTTTAAAATATGGCGTACTGAGGTCGTGTAGAATTAAATGAAATAACTGTGATATAACAGCGTGCTGGATACGATTTTTTTTTCTTATTAATGATGCGATTTCCGCGTACTAATTTTGCCGCAATTGATTAAATTGCTTAGTTCTGTTGTTACTTAATGAATAATAACTGAGCCGTGCAGTTTTATAAGGATATTAACTTCTACTTTCCTATATTTGCGACCGACACTCGCGCCGCCAGCACCGGTGAAACACCAGGTAACGACATATCCTTGCCACGTACCAACAGCAACTGCACCGACCAAAGCAACTGAGTGTGTCTCAGTGCCAATGTTGCCAACCGCTACCTTTAGTCAGTAGCTAGACAGTTTGCAAAAAATTGCTAGATAGCCCGATTTTTTGACCCAAAAAAGTTGCTAAAAGTAGCTGATCGCTACTTAGTACTTACTACATAGTAGAAAGGGAGGTAACAATATGTGGTCAAATTATAATCATGTTTCCCATATTAAGTCAAACACAGGAGTAAAAAAATCAGTAAGTATTTACAATTATTTTTATTTTTAAGATAAACGTAGCAGGTAATTAAAATTAATGTAATAATAACAATGCCGTTAATCAATTAATGTAATTGAAGAGGAAGATGTCGATGGCTGAGGTTCATTATCGATCTTTGATTTGGAGTATTTTTCTACAGTAGGTAGGTACCCATTTTCTTAAGTACTTATTATGGCAAAACGCAATTAAGTATAGCAACATTTATCACTTTTCAAAAAAATTCAATGTAATTTAAAAAGGTTCTAGAAATTGTAGCTAAAAAATTTAGCTACAACTTTTATTAAATAGTAGCCAGGGCACCGAAAAATAGCCAGATTTAGCATTGAAGTAGGCATCACTGCGTTTTTTTCACCGCAGTGCGCGGCGCTTCATATTTTATATCTACACTTGTCAGTTACTGCATCTCCAGGAGATGTGACGCCATTGTTTTACTATTGTGTCTGCTTTAATGACAGCTGATGAGATAAAGGATACAAAAATATTTGCGGTAGATTCACCGCAAATTTGCAGCGAGAGGACAACGGTGACTCCACCGTATGCGTTTTTTTCACCGCAGTGCGCGCACTTCTATGACACTCCATACTTCACAGATTGTGCGTTTAAAAAACGCAAGGCAGTGCGCGCTAGGCCTTATGCGCTTCGGCAGCGCCGTTGGAGCGCGCGCGTGCAGAGATGTATGGGGTAGTAGTTGCGTTTCAAAGTCGCGCGCTTCTACGGCCAGTATGCGTTTTAGTGTGACGCCGTTGAGACGCACCGTGACCGCATTAACGTTAATATTGTACACGACTGTCTCACAGCAGCGGAACGCGCGGTAGTAATCTCGTTTCACAGTGCACCGCTGTTCAAGCGCGCTGCCCAGCGGCGCGTCTAGCGGCGCGCGGCGTGACTATAAAACCAGCCATACTCTTTGAACAATTGCTAACTGCGTTGATCTGATACATTTTTGAGTCACTTGTCAAAATTTGTTTGTTAGGAATTGATTCTATTTACTAACAAAATTTGCTTTATTAAAAAAAAAGGTTTCATTTAAAAAAAAAATGCATGCCTCACGGTAGAATGTATTGGATCCTTCTCTTACTTACACTTTACACCATATTTTTATACCTACATTCATAGCAAATAAATTATTTCATTTAATTTCATTTAGAGGCCATTTCGAGTTTAGTGTAATGTTAGTAACATGGGACAGGAGCACAATGATCTAAAATGATGTGTGTTATAATGTACCTACCACCTCAGTTTACATTGTGGAATGCAAATAAAATATTGAGTATGACAGTTTATTGTTTTGTACTCTTCAAGCCCTTTCCTTCGATACCCGTATGAAGAGCGTTTACCACGCGCGTAAGTGCGGCATACAATACAAACTTTCAAGTCTTTATTTTTCGAAAAAGAGTTGAAGAGGGAGGGAGAGAGCGATTTCAAGATTTCTATAGTGAAAAATCACTATATTTCCCCCTGAACTCTTTTTCGAAAATGTTCTGTACTAACTATTTACCTGTACCTATATTATTTATTATCTATCGTATGCATATAAGTTTTATTAAAATCAGTTTATTAATTTCGAAAAATAAGGACTTCAAAGTTTGTATTGTATGCCGTACGGCGTAAACGCTCTCAGGAGGGTTAAAAAAATATCCGCCATCTTGGAGCGGCGGCCATATTGAAATTATTCTGCCAGCGTTGCGGAATTTGTTCGAAAGAGTTACCGCGGCCCTGGAACGCAAAGGGCATGAGGAGAAACACGGCTGGACAGTGGTGTAGGGTTCCGTAGTTGCACAACACAATGAAACACGCTGATGACACCGCGATCTTAGTTCACGGACTTGGGATTCTATCATACTACCAAATCTTTAACAAAGTCGGCCGTAGCGGAAATAATGAAATGCCTGAATTATACCTACCTTAAAAATAAACAAAATAATATCTGCTACATCCCATTTGCAATTAGGCGAAAAACCGCACCGTCACACATTTTTTTAATGACTGCCCATTCATGCTCTAACTATGCCGTTGTCCAGCACTAACTAGAAGTGACATCGTAAAGTAGGCAAGTACTTGGAGTCCACATAGAATACATAGATGACGGACTTCATGGAAAGAGCAACTTGACGCTGTCACGACTAGAGCTTTGCGTCTCGTACATACATTTAAATCTCTCCGAAACTCTGATAATACCGATACATCGAAACGCAACCTAAATTAAAAGTGACAGAATAGCTACTTATACAGGACTATGCCGCAACGGAGACTTTACTTACCTCCACCGCCTAATGGTGGATCCCATAGCCGGCATGTGCCGCCGCCGCCGCCGGTTTTACGTGCGGCAGTCACAACAAAGCCGGCGGCCATTTTTCCGGCGGTTTTATAGCACACCTTTACTTTTTAATTTATTAGCGCGTATGGACTCATTGACAAAATGTAGAAAACAGTGTCATTGTCTTTACCTATGTCGCAGCCAACTAGCTCAATCCGCCGTTTCATTAAATGTCTAGTCTTTTCATTGAACTGTGCCGTATCAGCGACATATAAGACACGGTCGAGTCATCAAACGATATTGAACAAAAGATGTCACTTATTCGCAAAAATCGGCACATTTAAATGAAAAGGCAACCAATTAAGTTGTTAAAGCCGATTTTAACCGTTAAACCGTGAACTCAATCAATATGTTCATAGAATCAAACAAAACACCATTCTAGGCGTCGTCGTCGTCCTAACTGGCTCACGGTCTGGTACGAGTTAATGTGGCGATTTCGTCACACGACGCGATCAAACACTTGCAAATGATGGCACGGGCACAGAATCATTGTCACGATCACTTTTTATGCGCGACGAAATCGCATCGTTAATCGTACAATCGTTAGCCAATTAAGACGACGACGCCTGATTCGGCAATTGTGACGTGCAACCAACGCGAAACGGAACCCTGCAATGCGCCTGGGGCTCGATTCTGCTATTGCAATCGTGTCTCAATGACCGGTCAGTGATCGAATGTTTGACAACTTTGACAGTTTTTGTATGGGAAATGTGTCAAAAGTTTGACGTTATACGTCAAAAATCGATCATTGACCGGTCATTGAGACACGATTGCAATAGCAGGGTTCGATACGCGGATACGCGCACAGCCACTTTTTATAATTGTGATTTAAAAAGAATATTAAGGTTCTATTTTTTTTTATTTGTATGTACATAAGTAAATCATGTTTTTGATCGATGCCGAATGTTCGGAGAAAAATGGTGGTGATTAGAAATGAGGCTCTATAGTGACAAACGCACCTCTCCCCTGCGGCGAGGTGCTGACGCGCGGCGCCCACGTTGTCTGCCGCCACCTCAACGCTCTGCGCCGTTGCCGCCACCTGCGCACGCGCACTCTTAAGGGCGAAGCCACACGATGCAGTGGTTGCGTGGTGCGGCGCCACGCCCACACCGTGTTAACAGCGTTGCGCTGCGGTACCGTACGACGACGAGTGTGGGACCTTATAAAGTCCGGTCGAGGAGCAGAAAGAATTTCGTACAATGACCTCTTATTACCTGTCTCCTTCACTTCCACGTAAATGTAATGCGTCTCGCTCGGACAGATGCAATGACAGCCGTCGCACAGTGGATCGACGCCATACAAGCAAAGGGACATAGGAAACTCAAAAATACATGTGTCAGTTTTTTAAAAACAAATCATTCCATGTATAGGCCTACTTATAAGCTGTAAAAAACCTGTGAAGCATTTTCTTATCGGAGTCTTGTATTGAGAGCTATGGCACCAAACGTGATTTTTTTTGTATGGGAAATGGCATAAAAAATAGTATACCTTCCGAGTCCCTTCGTGTTTCGACTTGATATTTTTATATGGTAATAAGACATATATTTGCTACATTTTCTCCAAACAAACATGGTGCCCCACTCGCACCCCTTAGGAGGTACACATGTATTTTTGAGTTGCCTATGTCCCTTTGCTTGTATGGCGTCGATCCACTGTGCGTCGGTGCGAGCGTGACGCATTTTATGTGAGGTACCGCACCGCATCGTCAACGCTGAACGCATCGTGTTGTTTTGCCCTCACACGCTCACTTAAATGTAACACACGATGCTAAAGTGAAATGGAAATTAAAGATGCCACGATGATTGGGCTTAGACGACAACTTTTTAAAATATTCGGGATCGTGACGTATGTAGGTACGAGATACCTACGCAATTCTCTAAAAAACTGTTTAAAGAAATTAACATCATGAAAGAAAGAAAATTATGTAGTATATTTGGCACAGACAGATACACACAATGTAGGTACAAACAAAAAATTTACTTGAATTTTAAAATGAAATAACATTGTGTGCCCCGCGGCTGCGCCAAATACTCGTAGCTCTAGTTCAGCAAAATGCCAGACAAGACAACTAGCTGCCTGACGCTGGTGTTCAACAGAACCTTACGTTGATGTGTACGGATGTAAACCATTCTGTAAGGTGTTAAATATACAGGTAAATATATATTGTTAATGTGTAGTAAACGATACCTACATGCTTAGATTATATACACGTCTAGATGACACATCGGCTGTACCGAACGGCTCATATAAAGTCTACTATATTTGGTAGACTCGCTTGTCACGGTCTACGTCAGTGTCATTTGAATTACTTATAAAGTGCTTACGAAAAAAAATCAATTATGCCGGTTTGTGCTGTAAAATTGTGTCGGAATTATGTGGGAAAACCGTATAATAACACCAAGATTACTTTATATGGGTAAGTTTTGTTAATTAATCACTATTTTTTAAGAAAACACGATTTTTTGGTCTGATAAGGCGATGTTGCCAGTTTATTACTGGGGAGATTCGCCGAACTTATGGGAGACTAATTACAAATATTAATGATATTTGTAATTAGTCTCCCATAAGTTCGGCGATCTTCTTAAATCATAAAATGATGCATAATAATTATTAGGTTGTGTTTGTTTAAAGACGAGAGTATTTATTTGATCAGAAAATTATAACTTACATTAAATCCATAACTTCATGCACTCAATCTGCCTAGCCGAACTATGTTGGAGTAGGCTTCCAGTTTAACCGGATGCTGCTAAACTGGAAGCCTACTCTAGAATACCAGTATTTTACATGGAGTGGCTGCTTTCCAGACCTGCACAACCCAGTCACTGGGTAATACAATACCCCTTGGTAAGACTGCTGTCAGACTTTCAGGCTTCTGACGACCCGTAACAACTGTCAAAGATCCACGAATGACAGCCGGGGTCAACGGCTTAACGTGCTCACCGAGGCATAGAGAAGTCTCGGTATGTAAAGATGTTCACTCATCCACGGTCCAACCCCGTCAAGGGTAGCTTAACCTGAAGGATCGACCCGTGCGGCTGTAATAACTTAGCCATGAGCTCCTCTCTTCATGCACTAATTAGTATTTTGTAGTTCTTTCTAATATTTCGGGTTTCAGATTTCCTACGGATTCCGTACTAGGAAATCGCCGGAGAGAAGTTATACTGCGGACGCGAAACGAAGACCAGTGGACACCTCACAAGACTTCAGTTGTGTGTTCCGAACATTTTTCTGATGATGAATTATATGTGTATATAATGTTTTTTTTATTTTTGTAGAATTTTATTATTGTAGAATTTTATTATTGTAAAGAACAAGTTAAATTAATAATGTAAGTACTTATGCAATAAAACACTAATCCACAAAATAATCACTTTTTTTAACTTGTTTTGTTTCACCGTCATCTTAATAAATAATAGAGAAAAGGTAAGTTAATCATTTGGAGCAGGCATCCCTAAACACGCACACCTTGACAGTTTAACTACAATAAGTACACGAGCGGTACTCACACATATAGCGCAATTGGAGACGGCTTTTGTGCGTCCTTTGTTTACATTGCTCAATCTAGACGTGTATATAATCTAAGCCTACATGATAATTTGTGTGGTGTAGTGACAGATAATGTGTAGGTAAATAACAAAGAAAAAAAAACAATTGAAACAAAAAGCACAAATGTCACCCAATTAAGGCGATATTACACGGATCAATCAAATTGAAACAATTCCATTGAAAAGCATTGGACATTGAACGACTTTACCAATATACACGTAAATTGTTTAAATGACAATCAATGTTTATTACAGCGCAATGCGATGTCGCATCAACTCGTACATGCGCTACTATTTAATAAGTTAATTACTTAATCTAATCTAATCTAGCCCGTTATGTCCCACTGCTAGGCAAAGGTCTCCCTCTCCCATTTCCACACACATCTGTTCTCTTCCATTGCGGGCCAGTTCCAATTCGTCTCTCCACCTTCGCCTTGGTCTACCGTAAGGGCAAACGACGTTGGTGGGTGCGCCCACACCTTCAAGCACCTTTTTAGTAGAATTGGCAGAAGAGGATCCGAATTCATTTTTGAATAAAAATATGAAAAAAAAAAAACATTTAGATTTTGTATTCCTCAAACACTCATACAGTTGGAAACGTTCCAAAAATAGCGGAATATGACAGTCACGCCACTTTACCATTTTCGAAAATCCCTGTGCGCAAGCGAAATAGGTAAGCGTGCGTTCACTGTCGTTCGATGTGCGAAATGAGCCATCGTTCAATCTTCATGTTACACGTTTCAAGTCTGCCGCATTGAACAATGAGCAATATTATTACAATTGCACTGAAAGCGTTCGGTGAATCGAAGCTTTCAATGAGATTGCGCAATCGCTTTGAAATGTATTTAAATGTCTCAATGCCATTGAAGCAATTAAATTAAAAGCAATATTGAACCGAAATTGATCCGTGTAATATCGGCTTTACATACAATTAAATCTAAATCCACGCAAAAAGCGTTCGGCAGCACACACAGAAAACCGGTTTCGTGCGATTCCCAACCCCGACACACTGGTCGGAGCAGTTGCGCGCGTTACGCAACCACTATGCCATGATGCCATGAGCAACCGAAAGCTGTATATGGCGATGGCGGTCCTAGCAAAGAATTGCAACGTGACAAACGAGCCACTAAAAAGGTTGTGGCTGAATCGATTACACCCGGGCGTGCGGGCGGTTCTGGCAGTGACCGGAGACACGAAACTTGAGGACCTCGCCGAAACGGCGGACAGAGTGATGGAGAGCATAGGTACCGGTGAAGTCGCGTCAATAACACCAACCGAGCACATCGGATTTGACATTTTTTGGGATTTTTTGGGATGCATGAAGGAGCCTCCTCGTGTAGCGCAATTTGTTCCATCAGACACTCAACTGAACCGAGCGCTCGGCGCATCCTGGACAGTCTCATCTAACGCCTTATAAGACTGGCCAATCCTTCCCTTGCGGTGGTAGAGCTAACGCCCGCCTGGTTCGCGACCACCCTCCCACCGGAGTTTGGCGTCAAGCAGCCTGCTGTGTTTCGTCGACGCGTGGGAGTACCAGTGCCTCAAGGCATCTTCTGGGCATGCTCGCTTCATCATGGACCTCATCTATCGCTTTCCATCAGGTGTGATCGAGGTCAAGAGCTAGCCCATTCATAAATAAATAAATAAGACATGCGACACGAAAACGGATTTGGTGAAGCAGTTCAGCGCGTTATCGGTGGAAATGAAGGAGTTACGCGGGGAAATAAGTGGCATCAGGCAGCGAGACAGGAACTCGAGCCAAGATCAGAGAGGGCGGCGTTGGCAGCAGGGGCGTTTCAGGCCCAGGAAGTCAAGGCCACGTCGCACACCTAGTTCCACGGGTTGGCTATGCAGACACCATTTTCGTTATCGAGAAAACGCACGGGCGTGCGAGTCACCGTGCAGTTGGTCCAAGAAGCAGCAGGGGGCGGAAAACTAGAAGCGGTGCAGTCATCATCGGTGGGAGATTGTACCGCGGGAAACCACCGTCTCTGCGTGCGAGATTATAGAAGCGGTATTGTGTATGTAGTGGACACAGGAATTAACGTGTCAGTGATACCAGTGGGTAAAGTGAGAGCGAGCAAAGTTAAACGTGAGTGTTCGTATAAGCTGTTCGCGGCGAATAACACTGAAATAAAAACTTAGGGTATGGTAAAAAGAATGCATCGCTCCCTTAAGGCAGCATTGAAGGCAAGGCTACTAGGAAATAGGTCTTGGGTTGACGAATTACCGACGGTATTGTTGGGACTTCGTGCAGTCTGCAAAAGCGATCAAAATGCAAGTTCAGCAGAATTGGTTCTAGGACACACGTCGCGTCACACGTTCCCTGGCTCACTCTGCAAGAGAGAAAGCAAATTTATTTGCAACTCTCTTTGCAAGCAATTCGCGTCTGGACGCTGGCTCCAAGCAACCACCAACTTTACCTCGTTGTGACTCTTCGATGCCGGAGATCGCAGTTCACATTAAAGAGGTCCGAAGAGTATTGTGCAGTATAGACGTGAATAAGGCCAGCAGACCTGACGGCATTCCAGCGAGAGTGTTGAGGCAATGTGCACCTGAACTGTCTCCTGTGTTGACACGCCTGTACCGCCTCTCTCTTGAAAAAAGAACGGTGCCGAAATCATGGAAGCTTGCGAATGTGCAACCGGTGCCCAAAAAGGGAGACCGTGCTGACCCTGCACATTACCGTCCGATCGCCATTACCTCCATCCTATGCAAGGTTATGGAAAGGGTTCTGAACAGTAAGCTGCTGATCTACCTTGAAGACAATGATCTCCTCAGTAACCGTCAATATGGCTTTCGCCGGGGACGGTCAACTGGCGATCTTCTTGTGTATGTCACGCACTGCTGGGGCGAAGCCATCGAGAGAAACGGCGAAGCACTTGCTGTGTCGCTCGATACCTCGAAGGCTTTTGACAGGGTCTGGCACGCAGGTCTACTCAACAAGCTTCCTGCTTATGGCATCCCAGCTGGTTTTTGTAGCTGGATATCAGACTTCTTAAGTGAACGGTCGATCCGAGTAGTCGTTGACGCCTGCTCCTCTGACCTAATGGCTATTGATGCCGGAGTTCCTCAGGGGTCTGTTCTCTCTGCAACTCTTTTCCTGCTACACATCAATGACCTACTTCAGCCTCGTCTTGTTGGGTACGCAGATGACAGTACGGTTTCAGAGGGATACTTGTCCAGCGCAATAACCGGCGGGGATGAAGTCCGTTCCTTGAGAGAGGCCATGGTAGAGCGGACAAATTTGACCTTAAGCGTTGTCTCCCAGTGGGGTGATGACAATCTGGTCACTTTTAACGCCACCAAAACACAGGCGTGTCTTTTTACCGCAAAAAGGAGTCGCTTTGACCAAACTCCTACTTTTCGGGGTGCATCTGTTCCTGTTACTGATCGGCTCGAGCTCCTAGGCATGGAGTTGACATCCAGTCTCAACTTCGGCGCTACCATCGAGTACAAAGCCCAAATTGCGGCCAAAAAGCCGGGCATCCTAAATATGGTGAAACGATACTTCAGGCCTGGACAGCTTTTAACCCTTTACAAAGCACAAGTCCGATCCTGCATGGAGTATTGTAGCCACCTTTGGGATGGCTCAGCTAAATATCAGCTTGCCGCGCTTGACTCGGTGGAACGCAGAGCTAAGAGGCTCATCGGTGACGCAAAACTGGTGGATGCCAAGCTACATAGCTTGGCTCATCGCCGTAAGGTTGCCTGCTTATCGGTCTTCTACAGATTGTACTTCGGTGAGTGTGCTCAAGAACTCCACGACCTCATCCCACCGGCCCCCTTCTACCATCGGACATCCAGACGCACTGCATCTTACCATCCCTACCTTGTAGCTATTCCACCAATTCGTACTAAGCGTTTCCAAACGTCTTTTATAATGCGCACAGCAAAGGAGTGGAACTCTCTGCCTGCGCCTGTGTTTCCAAAAGCTTACAGCCCTAATCTCTTCAAAGTTAGAGTGAACAGGCTCCTTCTGGGTAAGCTCGCTCCATCGTAGACTTTGTCTCTGTCATATCTGACATTGACTAGAGTCAAGAGCAAACCCATCACTAATAAAAAAAACACAAGCTAAGGTATATTATTAATAACATGTGCCCACAGTCACAAGCGGATAGCGGATCGCGAAAAATATTCGTTCATAAGGATTTAAAAACTTGTACACACGTATTCATTAGGAATGACATGGTAAGGAAACCATTGACACCGTCGTATAGTGGGCCGTACCTGGTCATTAGCCGAAGCGAAAAACTTTTAACATACAAATAGGCGATCGTCAATCAATCGTATCTATTGATAGTTTAAAACCAGCATAATATTATTTACGAAGATACGATACCAGAAAGTATAGGAAATAATGACAACAGTGAGACACCGAAACAGCACGTTGAGCAAAACTCGCTACCGCCTATGACTAGAACCACGCGCTCGGGCCGAGTAGTCAGAAACCCGTGCGTTTTTTGCTCAGCTAGCCAAAAGTAGTTTAAGTATATTACAAATTGTAAGAGAACTTTGTACAATTCACTAACTGCAGTGCCCAAATCGAGTAAAGACCATACATATTAATAGACATGTGTCAATCACAACATGAAGAATACATTTCAATAGCCCAAGCCCAGGTAGCAGCGGGACAACAAATAGAAAACAAACTGAATTATTTTGGGATAATACTTATCATTATCGCGGTTATATTGGGAATCATGCTATGTTACGCAACAAAAAGGGGCTGCATGGGCCAACTGAGAGTTTGGTTAAGACAAGAGGTGACGACACTGACTGGGACAGCGGCCATGCCCGGGAATACGGGCAATTTGGCAACCAATGCAGGTTACGCGTAAACAGTGTGCGAAAAGTGAATTGTACAAGAATCATCCAGGTTATTTTGTGTGTTATTCAGAAAGCTCGTTCAATGACGTAGTGAGCGAACAATGTATTTGTCATTGTGAACTTTGTTAATTATCAGTTGTGTTATCGCGTATTATGGCTAAACTCATAATAAGTATTGTGATTTTGTATTTATTAGACTGGCGCTGTCATAACGGAAGCTGCCGGGCCCTAGTGATGTTTTTAATTATTGCAGAGCGGACGTTATGACAGCTACCCTTAGATTTCCTGCTTATCATGTCTACACTAATATAATATTATAAAGAGGAAAGATTTGTTTGTTTGTTTGTTTGAAATGAATAGGCTCCGAAACTACTGGACCGATTTGAAAAATTCTTTCATCAGTAGAATCTTACATTATACGTGATGGACATAGGCTATAGAATATTTTCAAAAAATTTGGGATCTGTATGAAAACTTTGATAATGTTACCCAAGGTGTGAAAAAATTACCAAAGAAATCCTTATATCGCGTACGCTGCGGAAACTATTGACAATAGAGCAAAGTGATGTACTACAGTTTTATAAATATCATCAATATCTACAAAAAAGTCCGCGATACCATATGTCTAACTATTATGGATAAGTCACCATGACCGCTTTTTGTTCAAATTATTCAAGCAATCCCGGGTGAAAAGGAAAATGGTGATTTTAGTGTAGATATTAATCCTTATCCATTTAAATGGTTTGATAATTAAGGTTCATTATGTCCGTGTAAATTACTCTATAAATTATTCAAATCGGACCTTTCGTTCAAAAGTTACGACGGTAATAAACATACTCGAAGTAAGAAAAATGTCGCGGTTGGAGCAAACTGGGGAGAGTCGTATCAATGCTTGGTCCGATGAAGTTGAAATAAGGCATTTTTTACGGCCAAGTGCGAGCCGCGACTCGCGCACGAAGGGTTCCGTACATTACCTATTTATAAAAAACGGCAAAAAAATCACGTTTGTTGTATGGAAGCCCCACTTAAATATTTATTTTATTTTGGTTTTAGTATTTGTTGTTAGAGCGGCAACAGAAATACATCTGTGAAAATTTCAACTGTCTAATGGAATTGACAGATGCTATTGAAATGCCACGTGATCAAATTCCTACATTTTGGCATTTCGACAGTCTTATTCGCTAATTAAATGGCACATTGTCTAGGGCCTCCTGAGACCACAGAATAAGCAGAAATGGCAAGGAAATTAGTTGAAATCGTTGTGCTTAATTTTCCAAAACTAACCTTCAAAAGGGGGTAGAGGGGCGTTGAAGTTTGTGGAGTACCTACTGAATCCGCGCGAACGAAGTCGCGCGCGAAGTGCTAGTATTACATAGAAAACTGGAGAGACCGCAAATGTATTAGTTAAGATCGTGTGTAAGGAACATTACGCGATATAATGTGTAGTGTAAGAGATGTCAAAGTCAAAGCATTTATTTCAAATAAACCATTCACAGGTACTTTTGAATTGTCAAAGTCAGTCAGTCAAAAACATGAAGCTATTTGCACGTTCCAAAGCGTACATCTCTATGGAGAAGAACGTACAAGAAACTCCATGGACACTTTTAAACCATTTTATGTTTTACAAAAATCCTGGTTACATTGTTACGTGTTGCATCTATATGTGAGAACAATGTAAAGAAAGAAAAAAAAGAATTCTAAGTATCCAATAAGTATTAAATATTGAAATAAGCCAGTGACAGCTGAGAGATGACCAGTCTACATTGACGGCGCCCGTTCACGAACATGACGCGTGCATCAGCACCATTCAGCTCAACCATTTTGAAGGGAACCGAATGATCCAATACACGCGCCACCATCAGCGAGACATTCGAGCGAGCATGACACACCCTCAACTGGCCCTGCTCACTCATGTCAAACAAGGAAACCATCTATTAACATAATAGGCTCCATGGTCCACACATTTACAGGATTTTAAAATAAAAAAATGCTTCTTCTTTATATAAAACTATGAATATCAATTTTCAAAAACAGAAAAAGAAATAGTAGTATTTAAAACATAATATAAGAAAAGTGGAAATTTTTGCAGGCAAACATTATTATAAGTTAGGGGATTACATTGAAGATAAAAATGCTTGGCTCAAAGCTGGTCCTGCTCAACAGCTACTAGGGCGCACAAATTAATTATTTATTTATTTTTAGCAGTTGTGAGACCCCCTGAATATCGTAATATTGTAAGAACCTAGATTTTTCATTGTATAGACTCAACTAATTTTGCATTGTATTATTTCATGCATTGTGACATGTGTGAGTACTGTGTACCTTCAAGTTAAACTATCATTTTTGGGTAAGACTGTGACTTGAATGTGCCCTGGCTTTTGGGAGTGTCATTGCTCAGTCAAAAGTCTCTCTGATGGTGGAGTTTGTGTTTCATTTATCATTTGGCTCCGTCAGCTGGGACTGGTCATTTCTCAACTGCCACGGTTTGTTTTAATTGTTACTACTTTGAATTGTTCCTTTTTTGCTTTTGTCGTGCACGTCTTTCTACATCGTTCTCACATACCTATGAATAATTTCAACAAGAACTATGTAACCACAACTTTGTAATAATTAATTGATTTAAAAGAGTGTCCATAGAGTTTCTTGCACGTTCTTCTCCATAGAGATCTACGCTTTGGAACGTGCAAATAGCTTCACCTCTTTGACTGACCGACCTTGACAATTCAAAAGTGCCTGTAAATTTATTTATTTTATTTATTTTAAATGGTTTAATTGAAATAAATGCTTTGACTTTGACTTAGTTCAGGTTCGGGACTAATCGTAAGTCCATAGGTGATACGGAGTAGAACACGACCGACTCTAAGGCCGAAACTACGGACTTCGGGCTTAGAGAGTAAACCCACAGATTATGTCTCCGTACTTGCTGATTAATTTATTCGAAAAACTCTCAATTGTAACTCTAGCTGTCTGTGGAGGAGCTCCGTTTTGCTGAAATTTTGCTGAAACTCTAGTTTCCTTTTTATATTAATATGACAACACTTGATTTTTTTATTCCAGTACACTCTGCAACTCCTGCTTATCGATTTACGCGGATTGCGCATAGTTTCACGTCAGACTTTAGCCACATGTTCTGGTGTCGCTGCTGATGGTCTCGGTGGAGTCTCGTTAACCACTGTTTCTTTTTGACTGAACTTTTGAACCCACGACTAGGTAAGTTGGGTATTTGGTCCGTCACTCAATTTTCGAATATTGAAGTTCGTACAAAAAGTGCGACCACCCGTAACAATGAATTGCCGACCTTTAAGTACTGCTCAACTGAGAACGCGCGATGCCCTGTCAACCAGTAAATCGTCAGGATTAACAAATCCGCAAATCCCGCTCATAGAACGGTACCTCTCTCCTGCTCTCACTTACCTCACCCTGCTAGCTTAGGGTAGACTGGGTACGATTGTGCCAGGGTACGGTAGTGACAGTCGTTATAATAGCGAAACTATACGGAATACGGGGATGAGTGTAAGGGGAAAAAGAAGCGTGATGCATGTCTACACATGTTGCCCAGTATTGCGTTAGTCGGTGCGCGACGTCAACAAAAGCAAAAAAAAAAAAAAAAAAAAATATAAATAAATAAATTCTTTATTTCACTTTAGGATTTGTACAAAGCAGGAGGCCACATTGCTTTTCAACAGCCAAAAGAACGTTTTTTTGTTCATATTCTTTTAATATTTATTTTTATTGGTATACCTACAGATATACTATAGCAAACATTTTTTTGTTATGAATTGAATATTAGTTGTTAATAACAAATGATTACTTTTTACGTTGATAATTTAGGTTAGTCATGGTGTTTTATGACCACTGTCACAACCGTCCTTGGGGTGTGGTCGGTTGTGACATTTTCCCTTTTTTTTCAAATTTGATGCTATAACTAATACAGCGTATTATAAGACAAAATTTGAGTATTTTTGTGTAGACAAATGTACAAACTACGGTTTAAGTAATTTTTGTCTCAACTAACTAGTAAATTAACAAAATTATTGGCGGTCAAACCTAAATTGTCACAATCGTACCCAGTCTACCCTACGAACTTCTGCTGGACAACCTTTATTTCATGCAATGTTTTTGGAACGAAGTTCCTTATCGCGCGTTGCGAAAGGGGGCTAGACGGAAAAAATTAAGACCAAAAGTTGTAACGACACTTTTTGCTATAGTTGTTTTACTAAAAGTAGGGATTTATCTAATCATTTTTGAATATCAGGTCAAAATCAAAATCCAAGATGGCGACGATGAAATTTTCCATCCTTTCGTCATGGGTGTCATTTTCGTGGTTTTCGAGATCGCCGATAATGAATTTAAATCCTAATGAATCTTGCCTCTTGACCTGAGGTGCACTTCAGTGACTGCTACTGAAACTTTTAGACGAGTTGCTTTTTACTAATAAGAATGTGTAGTGTATAAATTTTATTGGAAAGGAACTTCGTTCCATCCGGGTGTCCCTTGACAACTCTCAAGTTTTTATCGATAAATATCAAATCGATATTTCTGCCTCGACGCAGTAGTAAATAAAGCGTACCTGGTGTCGCTGTGCGAGCGCGGCGGCCTGCACGCACTGCCACGCGTCGTGCAGCGCGTGCAGCTCCGTCTGCAGCTCGCTGAACCCACGCTGCAGCTCCTCGCGCTGCGCGAGGTACACCGCCTGCCGAGTAAACATCACTTATGTACAAGTCCCACGCAATAGGGGGCGAGCCTATTGCCATCAACCGATGCCGAGAAATC
Source organism: Melanchra persicariae (assembly GCA_947386135.1). Lineage (NCBI taxonomy): Eukaryota > Metazoa > Arthropoda > Insecta > Lepidoptera > Noctuidae > Melanchra > Melanchra persicariae. Next base: position 166,600 of record OX376668.1, on the reverse strand, counting down.
TGAGAAAATGCAAATAAACAAGTCAATAACACTGCCCGACTCGGCAACAAAACCCGCCGCGGGATCCCACGCTCGGTAGCAGCGTCTGAGACCGATCACGATATACGAACGAAGTTATCACCAACGGGGCTTTACGCACCAAAACCGTCAAGTGTGTCATCATCATCATTCTCTTTGGGATCATCCCTTCACCCTTTCTAGCCATATAATGTTTCATAGTAACCCTAAAAGCGATTTTTTCTCACCTGATCTTCGACGTGGAGCTGTATCTGCGCGGGGAACTCGGGCGGCGGCGGCGTGGGGTCGACGTCACTGTGCGCGACCAGCCCCACCGACTCCGTGGACACGGCGCTCGCCGCCGCCGGCGAGGGCTCTGGCAAACTGCGCTTTATTGACAGCGGAGACGTCCCTGAACATCAACATATACCTCCTTAGAACGAGTCCCTATCTCAAGTCAACGAATGCACTCCGCACTAGTAGTAGTCCGCACAAGTCGCGAAGCGTCAAACCAGTTTCTCGCTTTAACAAACCGCGAAGTATCGACGACCGAGTCTGTCGGCTGATCAGTGCCAGCGGCCCGTGGCTTGCAATGGTACGAGCCGTGCGACTTGCGAGGCATACTCAACGCCACGCACATCCAAACAACATCTTTTAGTAAAACCGTTGGCACAACAACGCAGGCAGGCCAGGCAGCTAGAACATTAGGTAATAAGTGTACCTACGTTACTCCAGCAGGAAAATGCTTCCTAGAGTGATATTCAGAGTGAAACGTATTGTGAATTAGTGAGTAATCTGCTGTAAACGTGCGCGACTTAAAAATTTGTGCGCGTTGTTTTGGAAAAAAACGGAAACAACGATTTCTGCTGTAGTAACCATGTCAAGCAGGAAAATTCTAAACGAATGATCGGAGAGAAAAATATTGTGCATGGGCAGAGAGATTATGTTTGTGCAAAATAGTGCGTCGAAAATAAAATATGTGCGTTCAGGTTTTCGAGATATTGCATTTCCTGCTGGAGTAACGTTTTGCAGAATCGTGTCTCTTTAAATTTAGTTCTGTTACAAATACGCACAAATAAAGAGCTACTCGTGTATGTTTATTGTACAGGCGCACATACAATTGTTTTAACAAGACCATGGAAAGTCACTGGCAAGCAAAAATACGCAATTTTGTATACCTACATGGATAATTTTTCCACATATTTTTTCCAGCTATTTGGATTTAAAAACCAAACTACCGAACCGATTTTAATAAAATTTCAATGGGACCAATCGAGAAGTATATCCTTTCATATGAAAAAGAATTTTTCAAATCGGTTCATAAATGACGGAGATATGAGGTAGGAAACAAAAAAAAATACAATCGAATTGAGAACCTCCTCCTTTTTTTGAAATCGTTTAAAAATCTGATCTATTCGAAGTGGACTGCAAAATGTTCAGCTCTCATAGCTAGCTCTTGTATTCCACATTCTCAGTTCTTGACTTTTCTTTCATGTATGAGTCAAAATGTCGCTTCCATAAACTGCTAAAAGAAAATAAAACTTGTCCGAGACGGGTCGGCTCGGGCACGGCTCGGGCACAGCTCGGGCACAGCTCGGGCACAGCTCGGGCACAGCTCGGGCACAGCTCGGGCACGGCTCGGGTGCAAAACGAACTCGAACTCGCTTCGCTCGCTTTTGCATTCTACAATCTCGAAGTTCTTGAGCTTTCCTGCATCAATTAACAAAGTTACTTCTATTTGAGTACCTTTTGTGTAGTGTATTATTTTTCTGCAAATTGTACCCCATGGTCCCCATGCCACCCCAAACAGTACACACTTTTGGATTTTCCAAGCTTTTTATAAATATCTTTGCAAAACGAATACTAAAACAAACATCTACACTAATCTACACTAATATTTTATAGAGGAAAGATTTGTATTTTTTAATGTAACGAATAAACATAACCCGATTTCAAAAATGTTCAAAAAGTTAGGGATCCGTATGAAAACTTTGATAATGTAACGCAAGGTGTGAAAAAAATGCCAGAAAAAATCCATAGATCGCGTACGCTGCGGAAACTATTGACAATAGAGCAAAGTAATGTACTAAAGTTTTATAGAGGTCATCAAAACCTACAAAAAAGTCCGCGATACCATATATCTAACTATTATGGTTACATCACCATGACCGCTTTTTGTTCAAAATATTCAAGCAAAATGGTGTTTTTTGTATCATGATATTAATCCTTCTCCATTTAAATAGTTTGATAATCCAGGTTGATTATGTTTATTTAAATCGAACCTTTCGTTTAGAAGTTATTGCGAAGGTTATAAACATACTCTAATAAGAAAAATGTCGCGGCTTGAGCGAACTGGGGAGAATCTCAAATTATTTCGATTAAAAATAATACTTGATAACGAATGTTTGTATTTTTCGAAAATAAACTACATAGTAAGGGACGAAGGAGGGATGATAATGTTTTTAGGGGAGGACATTATTGCTTTCTTCAATTTACGTCGAAATGCTATGAACAAACTAAAAGTAGGATAATTGAAACAGATGTAACAATTTTTGCATAATCAACTAACCTTTAAAAGCGTTGAAGTTTGTGGACTACCTACCAACTAAATCCGCGCGGACGAATTCGCGGGCGAAGTGCTAGTTTTTTATAATTTGACTGAAGAAGATTCCCCCCCCCCCCGTCATGGAGTATTTCCGCGGTACTACAGTTTTCAGCGAGCTTATTTATTATATACGTTTTCTCATTTAGGTGCTGCGATATATTTTCGTTTCGGTTTACAAAAAAGCGCGATTACTTGAAAATTACTTATACATATGTCACAAATACGCACACGCATACGCTTTAGAGAGAAACGATTCTGCAAACCGTTACTCCAGTAGTAATAATATTTTTGGCGCACATTTTTGCACAAACACAAGCTCTCTGCCCATGCACAATATTTCTCTCTCCGATCATTCGCTTACAATTTTCCTGCCGGACAACGTCACTCCAGCAGGAATCGTTGTTTTTCCAAAACGACAACATTTTCAACTTTTTCGTTGCGCACATTTACAGCAGATTACGCACTAACTTTATGTGGCTTGTAGACTTGTAGCTGTGTATCAGAGGAGTGACCATTCGTTACATACCGAGAACTGACCGGCTCCGACCTGGCCCTCCGTGCCTCGGAACGCAGATCAGGTCACTGGTCCCGTCTGTCATTTCTAGATATTTGACGCTACGAGGGATAAGAAGATGAAAGCCTGACCGCCAGTCTTACCAAGGGGATTCGTGTTACCCTGAGTATTATTGAGGGTTGTGAAGGTTTGAAAGGCAGTCGTATAAAATTTCGGTCTTCAGCTGCATCCGGATAGACTGGAAGCTGACACAGTTGGAAAAAGGCAAGACAGATGATGAAGAAGATGTATGCGCCAATGATATGCTACACGTAACAGCGTTACTGCACATAACTCTAGGCACTCTGTTAGGGCACAGCATCACAGCATGCAGACGCTCATCGCTCACCCGCCTGCCGCGCGCGCCCCGCCGCCGCCGCCCACACCAGCGCCCTACAGCTGTCCTCTATTAGACCTACAAGGTACATCATATAACGTCACGCACTCACGCCTAGGGTCCCCGGAGGGAGTGGCAGAGGTGAACCGATATTACACCCACATTTCGCCAGTTATATTTGAGTCTATGCCATCAACCGAGCCCAAACGCAGACTCTAAACGAAAACATATATTACGTTTTCCCAGTCCCGGATCTACGATTTTTCCAAACCGGGGCAAAAATTTGATAGTGGCGCCCTCCTCTCTTCCACACTTCTTCTAATATATAAAATTCTCGTGTCATGTCACAGTGTTTGTTACAAAACTCCTTCGAAACGGCTTGACCGATTCTTATGAAATTTTGTGTGTATATTCAGTAGGTTAGGTGTAGAGTAGATTTTACACAAATATATGTAGGTAATCGATCTTCACCGGGTCATCTACTTATTTATACATTATTATTATGAAACTTTCGATAACTATTTTAACTAGTGATCGAAATTCGACCATACGTTTTTAATAATTTATCAATTTTTTAAGCATTATTAAAAAAATATTAGCTTTCTGGACTCGTTCTCCATAGACTTTATCTGTGCCTGCGTTTTTTTCGTAAAAAGAGGTACAAAGATTTTGCTTTTGTATTACTAAAGTAGGTCTATATAGATAACTCTGATCACTCTCACATTCAGTCGATTTTAGATCCTTGAAAGGGGAAAAGAAAACGTTTCCAAAGTTTGCTTAGGAGTCACTTTTACGACTTAAATGCAGAAAAATAGAGATTCAAGAGAATGCGAAATTCAAGAGCGAATGTAGAAAGCTCGATAATTTTACCACCCCCATCGAATAAGTTTTTTTTCAAACATGTGAGTTTGGCGCCCCTTGAACTTGCCGCCCGGGGCGTGGGCCCCGGCTTGCCCCCCCCTAGATCCGGGGCTGCGTTTTCCATCTAGAATTTCTCACCAACAACAGTCTGCATTTGAAAAAAAAAAACTATCGACTCAACAAAGTACAAGAGTCAAGACTTCTTGATTGCTAAAATAAAAGGCATTGACATGGTAGGTATAGGGGACATACCTGCTCTATTTAGGGGACATAGGTACCTACTTTATTTTTTCCTAAGCAAATGACAGGAAATATTAGTTTTTAGGTAATAATAACACACATGGTTCGCTAAAAAATCAGAATGCGGTCGGTGAAACTCGCTGTTGACAGGAAACAGCGAGTTTCACCGACCGCATTCTGATTTTTTAGCGAACCATCACATTTTGTTTTTCACCATTTCACCGGTCGGTGAAACTCGCTGTTTCCTGTCGGGAGTGAGGGAGAGAGATGGCACTCACCGAGATAGTCGACGATGGCGCGCAGCGTGTTGTCTCGCGAGCGCTGCGTGAGCGCGTCGAAGCGCGCGCGGTCTGCCTCGCGCACCTGTGCCCAACGTCACTCAGTTACTAACCAGATACGGCAGATACGCAGCCTCACAAACTACTAAACTGAACTAAACTCTTGCCTCTTATTGCTTAGGAGTTTGTTGCGCCACTTCGTCTTCCCAGCTAAAACACTAGGAATGGTGACGGGCAGGCGTTTAGGGGGTTACGTCTTTAAGTAAAATTTGACGTCCAACAGGAAAGTGGGGCGGGCTACTAGGGCATGTGGGGTATCACATGACAAAGCTCTATTTGCACATTCTCAAAAAAAAAAAAAATATTTTATTGGGCCGCATAGTTTTCGACTTTTGACAAAATATATAAAAAAATACCGTCCCCTTCTCTCCAGTTTGCATAGAGAAAAATCAGAAATGATTCTATGTGATAGAAGTTTATGTAAAGATTATCTACAGGAATAATAAAACGTTGTCTCTAAATACTTTTTCAGAAATCATCATGATGGTACGGAACCCTCAGTGCGCGAGTCCGACTCGCTCTTGACCGGTTTTTTTATGTATTTAAGAGTCCTACTTTTTCCTTGCACTGACTCCATATATGTACGAGTAGTCTTTGACCGAGTCACAGGAATAAACATAAGTTGGTAGTGAGACTTCAGCGGCTTGCTAACGTTTCAAATACGAGTACCTGTGATTATGATAAAACTTGCGAAATGTACTTGCCACCAACGAGATTTTTGACTTTTATTTTTTTTTCAAAAAAAACTAAAAAAAAACTAGGTGAAAGTACTGTAGAAAAGTACTATGAAAACCTCTAGAAAGTTCGAGTACATACCGGTAACCCGACTAACCAGATATCGAAAACTCTAGAATGTTCTAGCATAGAAAAGTCTAAGCCTGCGTTCAGACATGCGGGAATCGTGCGTTTACGAATCGCGCGGTTTCAAACCGCAAAATTGTGAAGCTATTCAGACACGCGCGGTTAGTATGCGATTTCGTGCGGGTTAGCGTCAGTTTCAAAATGGAGGTCGACGAAGAAGTGTGTTTACTGTGGTTGCTCCTTAAAAAAAAGAAAAGAAAAAGGCGGTATTGGGTGCATCCAATATTACGTGACCGACTAGTACATGGTCAGTTCGTAACATTATATCCCAAATTAAGAATGTATGATAACAAATTTTTTGACTATTTGAGAATGTCAATAAAATCTTTTGATGAACTAATTGAACTGATCAGGCAAGATATTTCATGCTCTGAAACGCATTTGAGGCCAAGCGTGTCACCGGAAGAGAAACTCGTAATAACTTATTTATTTATTGTTCTTCAAAATCAGCATAAATATTTTCTATAACTGTAGAGGACTGAGAGCCAGAACTAAATTGCGATGGTGACGGTGACGGTGCCGGAACAGGAGGAGATGATCCAGATGTAGTAAAATATCCTTGCGGGCTTGTATACTGTTGTCCTTGCCAATACGTAGGTGTGATCTGCTGAGTATTGTAGCGAACAGGGGGTGGTAAGCTTTGTCCTTTTTGTATCACTTGAAGTAATTCAATTTTGGTTGCTAAACGCCTATTTTCTGGTACTTTTCTGAGTTCTTTATATAACGACAAACAAAAGAGTTTGTCGTCATCTTGCTTGGTAATACTATTTTCTTGAAGTTCATTCTGAAAATGTTTTCGTGACTCGATACTTTTTTCTATTAAAACAGCTATTTTTTCTTCTGGCAATTGTGTTTTCTTACGTTTAGGGGGACGTATTTCAGTGGCTTCGGTTGCATTGGCGTTTAGTTCACTTGTCTCCTCACTTTGCCTTTCATTCTGTTCTTCAATATTAGTTGTAGTGTCTTTATTACTTACACTATTCTGCAGGAAAGATAATCTTGAAAAATACATATATCGGGCTCCTTTACGAGCACCTGAACCAGAAGGAGTTGTTTTTTCTTTTTTGTATTCTTTATTGTAGCAATCTCGTATGTTTTTCCATTTTTTTTGGAGTTGTGTACCTAAAAATAATAACATTATTAATAATATTCTTGTTTCAGATATCTTGGTACGGGTTGTTCATTTGGAGAACTAAGCTACAATTATCGCCTAGGAAAATCGACGATTACTGGAATTGTCCGCGAAGTATGTAAATCATTGTGGAATAAGTTGGTAAACATAGTCATGCCCGAAGCGACTGAAGATATCTGGAAGACAATAGCACGAGACTTTGAGAGATATGCAAATTTTCCAAATTGCATTGGTGCTATAGACGGCAAGCATATCCGAGTTATAAAGCCTGTTGATTCGGGTTCTTTGTATCATAACTATAAACATTACTTTTCCATAGTGCTCTTAGCACTTTGCGACGCCAACTATTGCTTTACTTATGTTGATATTGGGGCTTATGGCAAAAGCAGTGATTCTGCTATATTTAAAAATTCGGTTTTTTATAAACGCCTGACAGAAAAATCATTAAACATACCAACACCTAAACCAATATCTAATGTAGACCTAACACCAATGCCTTATGTTATAGTTGGAGATGAAGCCTTCGGCTTAGCAGAAAATTTAATGCGCCCATATTCAGGCAAATGTTTACCATATGAAAAAAGGATTTTTAACTATAGGTTATCGAGAGCCCGACGTAATATTGAGTGCACTTTTGGTATTTTGGCGAACAAATGGCGCATCTTTCATAGGCCTATAAATGTAAACATAGATTTTGCCGAAGATATAATAAAAGCTTCCTGTGTTCTACATAACTATGTGCGGACTAGAGATGGTCTAAAATTTAAAGATACTTTATATAATGCACCCATGACTAATCTCAATACCTTGCATGCGGGAAGAGGGACACCGTCATCTTTGAATATCAGAGATAAATTCGCTCATTACTTTGTGAACGATGGGCGTGTTCCATAGCAAGACACAAAGATATAGCTGCAACTAACATACCGTACTTGTAATGTTTAGGTACATAACTAAATGTAAACAAACGAAATATGGTAATACCGTTGTGACCTTCATTTGAAAAATGCTCGAAATGTCTGCATAAAGCAGCCGAAGTTTGTTTATATTTATTTAAGTACCTAAAGTATACGGAGAGTATAATATACGCTTCATAACAATAATTATAACATAATTCTGTCAATTATTTTTTGGTGAATAAACCTACTTACTTAAAATATTCTTTTTTTCCACCGTGTCTTCGCAATTTCCAAATATCTCCACCAACTCTTGCCAAGCTCGGTTCTTGATAATTTTATTTGAGTAATCATCACACTGAATGTCCCATATTGCAGGTCTCTTCTCCACCTCATCAATAAATAGTTCAGTGTCGAAACGATCCATGGCGAACTCACGAACAGTGACGTGCTCACCGCGCGGTATCCGCAACGCAACTGAACGCGAAGTAAAGACTCCATTGTAATAGAAACGCGCGGGAGCAGCGCGATTCTATTTTCTGGCGGTTGGGTTGCGGTAACCGCGCGGCTTGATTAACCGCGCGGTTATGTCTGAACGATTACTAACTGACTCATATAAATAAGACCCGCGCGATTTCCATGCGATTCTATAATCGCGCGGTTCCCGCCGTGTCTGAACGAGCGCTTAAGGATCTTAACTCTACTAGTTCTGCTACTCGATACTAGATTAGTTAGTTAGTAGTAACTAAAATCGCTATGTACCCGGCATTAATTCTGGCGCGTAACACTGCCCCCTCCTAAGACATGCTCGTCCCGAGCATTATCGGTCCCATAATAACGCGCCAGTCGACCCACATGGACGATCTTAGGGGCACTTCTAGTACTTTTCTGTATGCGGTAGGTTACGTCATTAATTTTCGCCACAATCCGGTACGGCCCGTCCCATTTCGCCCGTCCCATTTCTTAGGAGATTTCCCTTTGCTGCGAACTGGATTGTGCAACCACACTAGTGAACCTTTGTCGAATCCTTTATTGTTCATTTTGCGGTCATAACGGGTTTTCACCTTTTCAGACATTTGCTGACCCGATTGTGTCGTGCTCATAAATGTCATTCATTTTGATCCGCAAGTCATTCGCATAATCGGTAATGCTGCGTGGGCCATCAGGTGGTATTCCGGTAATTAGGTCTGCAGGCAGACGTAATTCTCTACCAAAGTTTGCGAAAGCTGGTGTCACTGATGTGCTTTCGTGAACAGCACCTCGATATGACAGAAAGGTTCTGCATGCTTGTCCCAATCCCGTAGCCGGTTTTCCACCATTTTTGCCAGGTATCTCTCCAATGTTTGATTAAATCGATCCACCATTCCATCCGATTGTGGTAAAAAGATGTTCTCGTTTTATGAGTAGGTACCCATAACTGTACAAGTTTCCTGGAATATTTGGGACTCAAAATTCCTTCCTTGATCGCTGTTATTCTCAAAACTAGTTATGAAGTCTTCTGTCGTTTTGGACTACCCCAAACTAGTTTATGAAGTCTTCTGTCGTTTTGGACTACCCCAAAACGGCAGAAGACTTCATAAACTAGTTTATCTGCAACTGTTGAAGCTTCTTGATTTGGAATGGCACAGACTTCCGGCCACTTAGTGAAGTAATCCATTACAACCATGAAATACTTGTTCCCACTCTCACTTTCCGGAAACGGTCCCGCAACATTTAGGGCTATCCTTTCCCATGGTGCACCAACATAGACTAAAGACGACGCCTGCGGCGCTGCGCGTTTATATACAGAAACGCATTTACGTGCCGCGGACCGAAATACGAAGGGCGCACGACCTTTCTCATTGGTCCATTATAAATGATAGCTATGGCACCTACCACTACTCATCAAGGGTAGAATACTTTATAGTTAGGAACCTGAGGATAATAAAGCTTATGGTATTCCTATAACTAGTTTTATTGCATTTGAAAGCCAGTACGAAGTTTCCCTAAAGTACAATTTCAATGCACGTCTACTACGAGTCTGTGGTCCTTTTACAGCCGCACAACTTGTACATTTGCGACACCAATCTTCGACATCGTCACGACTGTGGACCCAGTAAAACCATTCCCGTATCTTCAGTAGAGTCCGTTTAACTCCCATGTGGCCTCCTTACAACCATTATGGTACAGCTGTAGAACATCCGGTACTTTAGCTTTAGGGGCAACCATTTGCAAATGATAGTTGTTTCCCCGAGCATTTTCCCATTTACGGCACAGGACTCCATCCTGAATCACTCAGCTGTCCATTGGGCCCAATAGCTTTTTGTGATCGAACTCATCGCTCCACGTTGGCTTAGGAGCACTGGCCTTCATCCACTCCAGAATCCGCTTGATGTCCGAATCATCCTGCTGTGCAAGTTTTAGTCTTTCCTTCCACTCGTTGCAGAGGTCTGTCTTGAACATCCTCACAGGCACGACTTCTTTACCCTCTTGCCTAGTACAATGCTTGCAGTCTTCAGAGCAAGGTCTTCTTGACAATGTAATGCATTGCCTTGAGATCTAAAGCTGCGATGTTCGACCAAGTCGTGCTCCTGCAGCCGCTTGGTGCTGTTGTCAGCCACCCTACCTACTAGAGATCGGCTATCATTCCTTTCTGCAGTTCGCTTAGGGCAACTGGATCGATGGTGGCTCTTTTTACCACAGCCGTAGCATCTGGTTAAAACGATTACGAACTGCAGCCTCTGTAACCTCTCTGACGCGATGGGAACGGTGATCCTGCCGCACAGGTTCCACCTCCAGTGCATGATCCAACGCGTCCTAAAGCGTCCCGTGATGCCCAAGCCTCACAGCAGGTCTAACCTCAAGGTCGCGGATGCCTTCGATGAATGCCTTCACCAGGTTCCCTTCAATGAGCGCAGGTACAGACTGGTATGCTTTTCGAACCAGCTTCTCCACTTCAAGGGCCCACTGCTGCAGGTTCTCAATGCTACGTTGCACGCGATCCTTGAGCTGCGCACGAAACATGTGTTCCAGATGAGCGTCACCATATCTGACTTCCGGGTGTGGGGCAGGGAGACGTAATTTCTCCGAAACTGTTCACGGCCGCAATGGAGGACGTCTTCAAGGTTTTAGACTGGAAAAGGATAGGCATTAATGTCAATGGCGAGTACATCACTCATCTTCGATTTGCCGACGATATAGTCGTCATGGCTGAGACCACGGAGGACCTCAGTACAATGCTCGATGACCTCAGTAGAGCTTCCGAAAGAGTGGGTCTTAAAATGAACATGGACAAAACCAAGGTCATGGTAAATACCCATGTAGCACCCACTCCTATCAAGATTGGAGGCTCTGCACTCGAAGTTGTTGATGAGTACGTCTACCTGGGACAAACGATCCAGCTAGGTAGGGCTAACTTCGAGAAGGAAGTCAACCGTCGCATCCGACTCGGATGGGCGGCGTTCGGGAAGTTGCGCGGTATCTTCTCGTCTCACATACCAGTGTCTCAAGACGAAAGTCTATGACGAGTGCGTGTTGCCAGTGATGACCTATGGACTCGAAACGTGGTCGCTCACAATGGGCCTCATCAGAAGGCTTAAAGTCACCCAAAGGGCAATGGAGAGGGCAATGCTCGGACTTTCCTTGCGTGATCGAATCAGGAATGATGATATCCGCAAGAGAACCAAGGTTACCGACATAGCCCGAAGAATCGCCAAATTGAAGTGGCAGTGGGCAGGGCACATTGCTCGCAGAACAGATGGTCGATGGGGCCGAAAAGTTTTGGAGTGGCGACCGCGTACCGGAAGACGCAGCGTTGGAAGGCCTCCCACAAGGTGGACCGATGACCTGGTGAGGGTCGCGGGTAACCGATGGATGCGAGACGCACAGGACCGGTGGCTGTGGCGACACTTGGGGGAGGCCTATGTCCAGCAGTGGACGTCTTTCGGCTGATATGATGATGATTATGATATCTGACTTCCAGCGTCTCAAGGAGCTGCTCGTAAGTTACTTTCTTAACGAGAGCTTCCAGGACAGTTAAGGCCTGGTCGCGCAGGCCTAGGGTGAGGGCACTCATGGCCTGATTTTTATTCCAGCCGTTCGCCTTCATAACAGCTTCAAACTGTATTTTGTACGCCGACCAGGAAGATGTCCCATCGAACGGCGGCACTTTGAACCCGCGTAGCGAAGGTGTAGTAGCTACGGGAGTTGCAATTCCATCTCCTACCTTAAAGTTGTCCATTTCTTTTTTATTGCAGCAATGTGGGATTCAGCTTCTCTCAGGCGGTTCTCGTGCTGAACCACCATCTTTTACAACCTTTATTTCTTTGCCGAAAGTGCCACGCAGATCCTTCATGAGGAACATCTGTTCTTCCTGGCGGCGCGCCTGCTCTTCCTTGTCACGCTGGAGCTGTTCTTCCAGCCGACGGGCCTGTTCCTCCTGCCGGCGAGACTGTTCCTCTTAACGGCAGGCTTGCTCCTGGAGCATCATCATTAGAGCTCCAAAGTCTGGTGCTGCAGATGCTGGAGCTGCTGTGGATGGGCCGGGTTCCATAGTCGGCACCTGGCCCTCTAACATCTGCGGCGTTGCACCTCCAAAACGCCTCTGGTCCGTGACTTGCTGGTGTTGACTTCGGGTACGGATACCCTTCGTGTCGTCCTTTGGTAGCATCGCGGCATAGTTAAAAATCCCATTTCTGACACCAATTGTGACGAGCTTGGGGTTCGTGACAATAAAAACGGCCGATTAAATAACCAAAATGACACTTTAATTAATCAACACTAATTACAACTTCAAAACTCACTAATTATAAAACACAATTGCTCTACTCATGTCTTTAATTCGCGTTGAAGATCGCTCTCGAAGTTATCGCTTATATCGCAAATCCAATACTCACTCGGTCTGGCTCGGGGGCTATGCGGGCCTTATATAGGTCGGCAGACAATTCCAGAACCTTCTACTATAGAAAAAAAAGTCTAGAAGGATCTTGATTCTACTAGTCCTGCTACTTGATACTAGATGGCGCCAGTAGTAACTAATATCGTTATGCACCCGGCATTAATTCTGGCGCGTAACAATATCATTATAATGTTATTTTAATTTCTTACGAAATGGTAGGTAACGCAGTGTGGTCACTACATAATTCTTTAAATCACTCCAAGAATAAGAGGAGGTTCTCAATGTTTTTATTTTTCTGTTTGTGACGCGAATCTTCTTGGTTATTTTTTTCTTTCTTCTGTTCGAACATTGGAATGACAATCGATAATATTTGACAAGAAAAATGTAGATTTGTTTTGCGATTGAATTTTGAAAGTTTCGCGGCGAAGAGACGTTCGGTATATTTTTATCGGCAGCTGAATTTTGAAATTACTGTGTAAAGTACATTGTGCACCAACTGGTGATATTTTCGCGCAGTTTATCAACTAACTTTTGAAACCGGTTCACCGGTTTACCCCCCGGAAGTGGTTTAAAAAACGTGTTGCAACCGTATTATAAACCTGCTAAAATTGGTCTGAACAAGTTTAATTAATAATTCACATTAACGTAATGGTTTCCCTGCAATAGGTTCTGTAATTTTTACAAATTAAGCCAGATACTTTCAACATTGTTTTTTATTTCGTATGCTATTGTTTACTTTTATTTTCTAATTTTGCGTTAATGATCTAATTTAGGCTTTTTTTAATATTTACAAAAATTATACGTTTTCTGCGTAAAGATGTTGTTCTTCATTTTTTTTTCTTTACGCTACAGTAAGTAGGATTGAAAGAGGAACTGTTCTCCTATTCATCACGTTACCTGACGCCGCAATGATTCGAGCTCGTGCAGCAGGCCGCGCAGCTGCGCCGCCACGCGCCGCGCGTGCGTCTGCTCGGCGCGCGCTCGCACCAAGTCGCCCTGCTCCTCGTACTGTAATGAACTCCATATCATTACCCACGCACAATAAACAGAAAGGGAGTCTAAGTGCGGATAACGGAGTCACATTAGGAATTTCTCCTGTTTCGTGGGTGCGTTTACATACATAAAAAGTCACACACACAAACAGCCAGACCCGGAACAACTATCTGTAGGCTATACAAATATTTGTTCCGTGCGGGAATCGAACCCAGCGCAGAACACGCAGCACAGCAGCCAATCGCTAAACCACTGCACCAACCGTGTCGCCAAATTTATTTAATTATTGGTCACAATGTTGCGCTCCAAAACAAAAATCGACGACGTCACTCAAAAAGCAGCAAAGCTTGACTTGGGACTGGGCCGGACACGTCTGCCGCATGTCAAATGATTCATGGGCTAAAGCAACCACAATGTGGCTCCCAGAAAATGTCCGGCGGCATCGGCATCGCGGCAGACCCAGGCGAAGATGGCGGGACGAGCTTGACGCCTATCGACAGGATTGGTCAACACTAGCCCAGAGCCGGGAAGAATGGAAGGTAGAAAGGGAGGCCTTTGCCCTGCAGTGGGACGGAATAGGCTAAAAATAAATAAATAAATTGTTCATGAACCGATCTTGATAATTCGTTTTGCGTTGGGTTTAGTTACAGTTAACCACCACTAAAAAGTAAAAGTAAAAAAACTCCAACCGACATCGAAATAAAAAAAACCGGCCAAGTGCGAGTCGGACTCGCGCACGGAGGGTACCATCTGTAAAAAACTGCAAAAAAAATCACGTATGTTGTATGGGAGCCCCACTTAAATATTTATTTTATTCTTTTTTTAGTTTTTGTTGTTATAATAATAATCTATAGTCTATACTTATTTACAAAGATAGAGTTAGTAAGGTTGTTAGTAGTCGGTATACACAAAAATAACAAAGTGTTAGTAATTTGTTAGTATAATATAATTAGTTAGTTTAGTATAATTTATAGCGGCAACAGAAATACATCATCTGTGAAAAAGATCTTGCCCGAATATGGCCCAGCTTGAACACATTTAGAAAGATAATCAAAAAATATAACTATTTTAAATAGGAATTATTCGTTTAAGGTGAATGGATGAATGCTCTCACTGCCATTTTGTCGCTAGATGGCGACACATCCACAATTTCGAACATTTCAATTTTTACACCTAACATAGAAAGTTGTAATAGACAACTTTATTATAGGCGACACCTAGGGCATTAACTTGATTTTTTTAGATAATCACTATGCTTGTTAACTGCTACCATACAAAGATTACAGCAGAATAAAGATTTAGCCGCATGAATTTACTCTTTACACACACATGCAAAGTACATAGTAGTAACTTTCGACACCACTAGATGTCGTTTTATTCAAAAATGGTTGGAAATTAAAATGTCCAGAGGACCAAATTGTTATATTCCAATCTATTTCTTATTAATATAACCTTAGCAATGATTATCATCACGCTATACTTTCGGGAAGCTGAGCAGCTTAAAACCTTGACATAAATAAGGTCGGCTATTTGAAACAGTTATCAACCGTACAAATAGACTGTCGGTTTAGAGACTGCCTTTCATTAGACTTGGTGTGGGTTCAAATCTCAATAATTGTATTTATTGTTTAATTATTTTTATCTGTCTTTATCCTTATCAAACCTAATATTTTCAAATAATAATGATAATATAATTATTGGTCTATGCATATTTTTGTTTCTAGGCTCGATATCCGATACCTTTTCACCATAACAAATTATTCAGATAAATTATTTTGGGTTATACCTAACAATATACCTGATATTGTACCTATGTTTTTTTTGGTTGTAATGTGACTGAACCTAAATAGTACCTAACGTGTAAATAAATTGTGACGTGTAATAAATAAATAAAAGATAATTTATTCAATTGTTCGTCGCGATCTAAGAATGTTTTCATTAGGCGATACAGTCGTAACATTCAGTGATTAGTGTGATTACTGGCGTTCTTTGGTGGAATGGTTTTAGATAGCAAAGCAAAGGGTTGTTATCAGCTTAGAATCTCGTGGTATTAGTTGGTTAGAGTAGGTACGTACTCGTATGTGTCACTGGATAATTCCAAACATCGTAAGACTGTAATAAATCTTGTTTATGTTTTAGACTATCTATGTGTTGAGAACAGATAATGGGAACAGGTCTGGTAGGCAGCCGCTCCACGTAAAATACTGGTATTCAGCTGAATCCGGTATGAAGCCAACCCCAGTAGGTATAGTTAGGAAAGGGCTAGACAGATGATGGTTGAGAAGAGATAATTTCGAATACAATGAATCACACCCAAATTCAATAGTTTACAATACTTGTCTTATCCAGATGAAATTACAGTGTGCGTAGTCGTAGCGGAAAAATGTCGATTTTCTTAATTTCAGTTTAGCAGATATTTAGTGTATGACGTCGTGTAAATGTGTATGGTAAGTACAAATTTGTGCTGCCAACCATTGGGGAGTTATTCAACAAAAACTGTTTCCGCTGGAACTACGTCATCCCAGCGGCCCTTTTTTTTCTGAGCGTTTCTAGCTAGAAACGCACGCAACGCACGCAACGCGCGTATAACAGGGGAATTTGTAGTATACACGGCCACTATTCAGCTGAATAGTGGCCGTGTATACTACAAATTCCCCTGTTATACAAATAAAAATATTTTGCGTGTCTATTGTTACGACATTCATTCATGACTGATGCAATAGACCAGTTGCATGGATCAGCGACCCAATAGCTAATATTGTAGTAAAAATAACATGAACCACGCAAAAAATCTTCAGCCCAAAAATGTAGGTCAGACGTACAAGAAAAAAAATTAATGCAATAATTAGTGTGTGACGAGAGGTAAATGTGTATGTTTAAATGAAATTTGTGTGTATACTAGAAATTTTAGAATGTCAGCTCTTTATACTGCAGCGTCACTTTTTTGTAGCCCATCAAACTTGGTCGGTTTATCCATGTAATTCGGTTGTTCTGGAATTTTTATTATATCTCTTTAATTATGTAGTGTAATGAGCTGAAAATTTAAATGTGAATAGTTGCATTAATACACTAAATATTGGAATTGTTTTATTTTGCTTTTCCTTTAAAAAGTCCTACAATCGGATGTCACAAAATATAGTGGTCCATTCGTGGTAAATTATGCCATCGCTCATTTATTACTAAGCGCACATAAATGAAACTTGGCAAGACATTGTAGACCCTTACAAGATACAAATAAACGTTAAAAGTTAGACTCTAAAGTTCCCATTTTAAGAACTAGGACCTAATAACCATATTTTACCTTTACGTGTATATCTCCTAAACGGTATGCTTTTTCAAAATCTGTTTTCACAAACATTACACACAAATTCATAGCAACGTGCGTAAAAAAATTCAACTCACCCTAAACCGATTTATATGATTTTTATCAAATAGCCAAACGTCAGCGCAGAATACATATTTACCTCTCGTCACACAAATTATTGCATGTATTTTTTTTCTTGTACGTCCATAGGACTCTTTCACGGCTGGCACCTGTTATTACCAATACCGGTACCAATTTTGTGGTTCGAGTATCAATAATTGATACTCGAACCACAAAATTGGTACCTTAGCATTGATTCGAGATGTACACTCGTGCACATAAATTTATTGATGTCGGAATAGTAATAACAACAGTTCAATATCTACAATTTTATACAAATTTGGGGAGAAATTCTCAATTGGTACTAATAATTAGTACCAATTGAGTACTAATTATTTGCAAAATATGGAAGCGATTGGAGTTTGTGGTCCTGCGGTAGTCACGCTCATTCTTAAATGGCAACAAGACCAATAAAATTTATCTTGACGCACTTTGTGTGTGCTAATAATACTAAAATGTGCAATTGTTATGAAAAATCAAAGTGAAACTGTCTGTGTATTCACTATATCACGATATCCGATACCTTTTCACCATAACAAATTATTCAGATAAATTATTTTGGGTAATAAACATTGCATGTTACGCTCTAACATCGCAATCAGTAAACATGGGCTCGGCGTACGACTATGCACCGAAACTCACACATTTGTGATCAGTGTCATCACAGTCGCAAACCTACTGTTACCGATAGACAAGGATAGAGATAGGAGACGGCGCTGTCGTGCGAGCGAAATCGCGTTAGCTGCCGAATGTTGACGAATGTTTACGATTATGAATGACATGGCATGTGGTAGCGATAGCAAATAAAATAAAAAACATTAATTATTTTGAGGTACTTAAAAAAACAAATATTGTTCGCTTGATCGCGCAAGGTTACTAAAGCTTTACTTCTGCCTTTGTTTTCGGACAACAACAAGCCACTTTTGTCTCCTTAATTCATCTTTAGGAAACCTGAATAAAAAAGAGCCTTAAGTATCACCATTATGCATTTATGTATAAATAAATAAAGAATATGGCTGCACATGACGTGCAGTTTGGGAGTCACGAGGAAGCCTTGAAATCATAACCGTTTGCTTTGCCAAAGTCGCGTAATAACGATAACTAAATATAGTGAAGTAGTGATTCTGCATTAACAATTAGGTACTAAAAAGTAGACTTTGTCTTATAAAAACATTTTTTTTAAATAAGTACCTATTGCGTAAAACATAACTGTTATCAATTATCAATAAAATCGACTTAAATTTAAATAATCATGGTTGGTAAAACAATAATAATAAAAGACTATTAATATGTTTAAAGAAATTTGTGTTGCTAACCTTACGCAACCTCGGTCTGGTACTAGTCGTCGCGCGCGTTGTTTACATATAATCTCTCAACAACTCGCGAATTGTGCGTATCGTGTCTCTCACGCATGTTTTTAATATCTATCTCGCTCTCACAAACATGGCGAAGCAAACGATAAAATATTTTTGTTATTTTCAACAAATTAACATTTTTGGCTGTATTTACGAGTGGTGTGTCTTATTTTTATTCCTAGTATTATTAAAACACTCTTGAGCTGCAAAATTTTAAAGATTTTATTACAGATTTTTTGTTTCCTATGTTTAGGTAGGTACTACTTGATACAGAAAGTCAAGTGATTTTTTTTCAACTCTATGCAATTTACACGATAAGTAGGTACTACTAATTAATAACAATTTCCGAGATACTGATAAAAGCTAACATGTGGGTAGAACTAGGTAAGTAATTTATTCCTAGTAGGTACCTAAACAAAAAATCTCTAATAAAATTCTTTGCCTTAAAAATCTAGAAAAAATATAGACCAGGTATGTTTAGGTATCAAATAGGTACAAAATTTTTGTAAAGGCGAATTGAAATTTTAGAGCCCTTACGTGGAGATCCTAAATGTCGGCAGTCCATCCTGACATCAGAATGACTGCCCATTTTTTAAACTCATTTTCTCAGTTATTAATTAGGTACCAATTATTTAAACAAAGGTATCAAATAGTAGCAAATAGGTATTAGATTTTAGTAATATTTTTAAGCTGATCGGTCATTTTGGCCAGTCATTCTGAAGGTCACATCAATGATTTTCCGTGCGCGACTGAGTGCCAACTACAGGCAATCACTTAGTTGAGTAGGACCACTTGCTGTGACTAAGTCCCGTATCTAATGGTAATAAAGGTATATTGTACCTATACAGGTTGTTGTAATGTGACTGAACCTAAATAGTACCTAACGTGTAAATAAATTGTGACGTGTAGGTACTAAATAAATAAAAGATTATTTATGCAATTATTCGTCGCGATCTAAGAATGTTTTCTTTAGGTGATAGGTACAGTCGTAACATTCAGTGATTAGTGTGATTACTGGCGTTCTTTGGTGGAATGGTTTTAGATAGCAAAGCAAAGGGTTGTTATCAGCTTAGAATCTCGTGGTATTAGTTGGTTAGAGTAGGTACGTACTCGTATGTGTCACTGGATAATTCCAAACATCGTAAGACTGTAATAAATCTTGTTTATGTTTTAGACTATCTATGTGTTGAGAACAGATAATGGGAACAGGTCTGGTAGGCAGCCGCTCCACGTAAAATACTGGTATTCAGCTGAATCCGGTATGAAGCCAACCCCAGTAGGTATAGTTAGGAAAGGGCTAGACAGATGATGGTTGAGAAGAGATAATTTCGAATACAATGAATCACACCCAAATTCAATAGTTTACAATACTTGTCTTATCTAGAAGAAATTATAAGGAAGTAGGTACTTGTAAATATACAATCTTACGCGACTTATAATATTACAATCATGCGATACAAATAAATACATCATCTGTGAAAATGTCAACTGTGTAGCTATCACGGTTCGTGAAATACAGTCTGGTGACAGACAGAGAGACGGACAGACAGACAGACAGACGGACCGACAGACAGACCGACAGACGGACGACCATTGCGTAGGTAGCTAGGAAAAAAATAGGTAAGTTTGCCTACGCTGATCGCCTGATTTAGGTATAGGTACCCTAAATATACCTACATGAACTTCTTTTCTCTGATTTGATTCAACCCAAACCAATGAATTAGTACTTAACCGTGTCAGAAAATGTTTTATCAGTACCTACTTATATACAGTGGAAAGATTTTTAAATCTTTAGGTAGGTAGGTACTAATTATTTAAAGTAGATAAGTAATACAATAATAACATTAGTATTGTATCTGTGTGAACCAAAGGCAGATCGCAGATAATTGTTTTCACTTTCTAGCATTATTTCTCATTCCCTAATAAAAAACATTTCATCAATCATAAAATGTAAAATCCGCGGGCAAACTATCTATTATGTCTACCAATAACTTTACTAGAAGATGTAGATTTTTCCGTACATCTACACTTCTACACTTATAATAATATAATAATAACATTATAAATAACTAGCACTTCGCCCGCGACTTCGTCCGCGTGGGGATAGTAGGTACTCCACAAACTGCGACGCCCCTTTGTTTGTTTGTTTGAAATGAATAGGCTCCGAAACTACTAGACCGATTTGAAAAATTCTTTCACCAGTAGAATCCTACATTATCGGTGATGGACATAGGCTATAGAATATTTTCAAAAAAGTTAGGGATACGTATGAAAACTTCGATAATGTAACCCAAGGTGTGAGAAAAAAATCCTTACATCGCGTACGCTGCGGAATCCATTGACAATAGAGCAAAGTGATGTACTACAGTTTTATAGAGGTCATCAATATCTACAAAAAAGTCCGCGATACCATATGTCTAACTACTATGGATAAGTCACCATGACCGCTTTTTGTTCATATTATTCAAGCAAATCCCATGTTGCAATAAAAAATGGTGATTTTAGTATTGTTACGCGCCAGAATTAATGCCGGGTACATAAAGATAAAAGTTACTACTAGCGCCATCTAGTATCGAGTAGCAGAACTAGTAGCGTCAAGATCCTTCTAGACTTTTCTATGCTAGAACATTCTAGAGTTTTCGATGTCTGGTTGGTCCGGACCGGTATGTACTCGAACTTTCTAGATGTTTCTATACTGGAAGGTTCTGGAATTATCTACCGACCTATATAAGGCCCGCATAGCCTGCGACCGGGTCAGTATTGAATTTGCGATACAAGCGACATCTTCGAGAGCGAACTTCGACTGCGAATTAAAGTGATCAGTAGTGCAATTGTGATTTATAATTAGTGAGTTTAAGTTGAAATTAGTGTTGATTAATTAAAGTGTCTTTTTGGTTATTTTATCGGCTGTTTTTATTGTCACGAACCCTAAGCTCGTTACAATTGGTGTCAGAAGAGTGGATATTTAAACTATGCCGATTCTACCAAAGGACGACATGGAGGGTATCCGTACCCGAAGTCAACGCCAGCAGGAGACGGACCAGAGGCGTTTTGGAGGTGCAACGCCGCAGACGTTGGAGGGCCAGTTGCCGACCATGGAGCCCGGCCCATCCACAGCAGCTCCAGCATCTGCAGCACCAGACTTTGGAGCTCTGATGATGATGCTGCAGGAACAGGCTCACCGGTTGGAAGAACAGCTCCAGCGTGATAAGGAGGAACAGGCTCGCCGGCAGGAGGAACAAGCTCGCCGGTTGGAAGAACAGCTCCAGCGTGATAAGGAGGAACAGGCTCGCCGGCAGGAGGAACAGGCTCGCCGGTAGGAGGAACAGGCCCGTCGGTTAGAAGAACAGCTTCAGCGTGACAAGGAGGAACAAGCCCACCGACAGGAGAAACAGGCGCGCCGCCAGGAAGAACAGATGCTCCTGTGGCGGACTCCACACATAATTAATATAATTATTTGTTATGATCATTTTTTCTATTGTAATATTTTACAAACAAACCGTCTCACAGACCATACTTTAATATTAAAGAATTAGTTAGCGCGCAACGGCAACCGGTTCCTTATCGCCGCAGGCACTGGAATGTGAGGGGAGCGCGCGCGCCGCGGGACGGGGGTCCGCGCTGCGCGCGGGCACTCCCGCTAGTCGACATAAGCCTGCGACACGAAACGCATGTGGTCTGCCCTCTCGCGCTTTGCTTTGTATATACTTCCGCGTGTTCATAATTAAGTTACGCGCTTACCTGCTGTGCTAAAAAGCTAGTAATCCTGACTCTTTCTCCTTCTATTGTTTCTTACGCTTTTGCCTTGATTGTAACGGTGTTGTGGGACATTATATCGCATAGCAAGAAACCTGTGCATTATTATTGAAGCTACCCCGAACCTGCGGCAAAGTAAGTTTTCTACATTGGTGACCCCGACGGAGCACAGGATGAGTCAAAGTCAAGCGAATCAAGATGGCGGGACAAAAACTCCAAGTGACCACTGCCGCTACTACGACGTGCATCGGGTCGGAGTGAGGGTACCCCCGTTTTACCCAGAAAAACCAGCCCTATGGTTTTCACAACTAGAAAGCCAGTTCGTATTGGCAAATATAACCAGCGACACGACCAAGTACCACTACGCTATCGGCAGTCTTGACCCAATCTACGCGTCTGAAGTCGAGGACATAATCACCGACCCGCCATCCTCTGACAAGTACGAGCGATTAAAGACGGAGCTGACTAAGAGATTATCGGCGTCACGGGAGAAGAAAGTAAATCAGCTCCTTACACAAGAGGAGCTAGGCGATCGAAAGCCATCGCAGTTTCTGCGGCACCTGCGTCACCTGGCAGGACCGAACGTTCCCGAAGAATTTCTACGGACCATCTGGACTAGCCGATTGCCCAGCAGTACGCAAACTATTATCGCCTCACAGTCGAAAGCCTCATTAGAGGAAGTGGCCGAACTAGCGGACCGCATACATGACGTAGTGCCAACCAACATACAGGTCGCGTCCACATCACGGGCTGTACCAGGCAGTAACGTCGACCAGATGACCAACCAGATAGCTGAGCTTACAAAGCAAGTACAAGCGCTCGCTACGCAAATGGACAGACTGTCACGGGCAAGACTCGCAGCGACAGCCGAGGACGGTCGCCATCTGGACGCTCCAGCTCAAACTACAGGAGGTTCCCCATATGCTGGTACCATTTCAAGTTTGGTGACAGAGCCACCAATTGCATGAAACCCTGTGACTACTCGGGAAACGCGACCGGCAGTCAGTGACAGCGACCGACGACTGCCATGCCTCTGGTCGCTTATTCGTGACGGACTACACCACAAAGACTCGATTCCTTGTTGACACCGGCAGTGACGTTTGTGTGTTCCCCAGGTCAGTTATTAAAGAGCGACGTATAAAGACAAACTATGAACTGTGCGCGGCTAACGGCAGTGTTATAAATACGTACGGTTACATACAATTAAAATTAAATATAGGCTTGCGACGTGACTTCATGTGGAAATTTATTGTTGCAGACGTTACTAAGGCGATAATAGGAGTAGACTTCCTGTCTTACTACAATTTAACAGTAGATGTACGAAACCAGCGCCTCATCGACGCTGAAACCACACTAGTTACCCCGGCTTTGCCTGCGCGTCCATCCGACATCGTCTCATCGGTAAAGGTAAGAATTGGTGACACCACTTACCATGACATACTACGGGAATTCCCAGACATTACCCGACCTTCTGGTATTCATCGCAAACCAACACATAACACTGCACACCATATACGTACAACACCTGGACCCCCTGTATCATGCACACCCCGACGTCTAGCTCCCGACAAATTAAAAATCGCAAAGGAGGAGTTTGAATCAATGCTAACAATTGGTACTGCCAGACCCTCAGATTCGCCATGGGCCTCACCCTTACATCTCGCCCCAAAAAAAGATAACGGGTGGCGTCCATGTGGAGACTACAGAATGTTAAACGCGCGAACAATACCGGACAGATACCCAATCCGGCACATTCACGATTTTACACATAACCTATCAGGATGTCAGGTCTTCTCTACAATAGACCTAGTAAAGGCCTATAACCAGATTCCTGTAAACCCGGATGATATACCAAAAACCGCCATCACCACACCATTCGGTCTTTACGAGTTCCCGTATATGACGTTTGGCCTTCGCAACGCGGGACAAACATTTCAGCGATTTGTTGATGAAATGTTGCGGGGGCTAGACTTCTGTTACGGATATTTAGATGACTTCTTGGTCTATTCGAAAGACCAAAAACAACACGAACACCACCTGCGTCAGCTGTTCTCCAGACTACAGAAATACGGGATGGTTATTAACTCCTCTAAATGTGTATTTGGAGCCCAGGAAGTAACATTTTTAGGATATAGCATCACGGCCAAAGGCACCAAACCCTTGCCAGGAAAAGTTGAGGCCATCAGCAGCTTTCCTCCACCCAAAACCGTACGCGGGCTGAGAAGATTCCTAGGTATGGTAAATTTTTACAGACGGTTCATCCCAAATGCAGCACAGCACCAAGCCCCTCTCAACAAACTCTTATCAGGGTCGGTAAAGGGCTCGCACCCTGTGAATTTTGGACCAGACGAAGAGGCAGCCTTCGAGGAATGCAAGAAAGGTCTCTGCAAGGCCGCAATGCTGGCGCACCCAGACACCGGGGCAAAGCTCTCTTTAGTTACAGATGCCTCAGACACGGCATTGGGGGCAGTACTACAGCAGCAGAAGAACGGTACCTGGGAGCCATTAGCCTTCTTCTCTCGCAAGCTGAGTACAACACAACAGAAATACTCTCCTTACGACCGAGAACTGCTCGCCATATACGAGGCTATTAAATATTTCAAACATATGGTCGAAGCCAGGGAGTTTGTAATCTACACAGACCATAAACCCATCTGCTACGCATTCCACTCCCGAAAAGAACATTGCCCTCCACGACAATTTAGACATTTAGATTACATATCACAATTCACCACGGATATCAGACATATCTCAGGGAAAAACAACATTGTGGCCGACACACTGACACGAGTAGAAGAAGTCGTACAGCCCATCAATTTGAACGAGCTAGCCAAATCGCAAAGCACCGACCCAGAACTCAAACAACTTCTGAACGGCAAAACCTCGCTGCGTTTGAAAAAAGTAGCACTTCCCGAACTACAGACCGAGCTATACTGCGACGAGAAAACCAAGACACTAAGACCATACGTCACCAAAGAATTCCGACGCCAGGTATTTGACAGTTTACACTCGTTTAGCCACCCAGGTGCGAACGCCAGCGCGAAACTCATAACGGAACGATACGTATGGCCAGAAGTCAGGAAAGATTGCAGGGCTTGGGCGCGAAGCTGCTTAGCCTGCCAACGCTCTAAAATTACTCGCCACGTTTCTGCACCACTCAGCAACTTCAAGTTACCTCGTTCTCGCTTCATGCAAATACATATCGACTTGATCGGACCACTACCACAGTCACAAGGATACTAGTATTGCCTCACCGCAGTCGATCGGTTCACGCGATGGCCTGAGGCGATACCTATCAAGGACATGACAGCAGAAACAGTGGCGAGAGCACTTCTGTACGGATGGATCTCACGCTTCGGTTGCCCCACCCAAATCGTTACAGATCGCGGTAGACAATTCGAGTCAAACCTCTTCAAACGGTTATCAGAAACAGCAGGTTTCGAGCACCGTAAAACGACCGCTTACCACCCGGCATGCAATGGACTAGTTGAGCGTTTTCACAGGCAGTTGAAGACGGCTATTACCTGTCACGGAAACGAAAATTGGGTAGAAACACTCCCGCTGGTTCTCTTGGGCATGCGAAGCGCCTACAAAGAAGACATAAAAGGGACTGCAGCAGAACTGGTATACGGGGAGACATTACGACTACCAGGAGACTTTTTCCAACCGGATAACAACACGGTAGCGAACGCAACTGAATATGTAGAAAGGTTACGCATGTACGCTAGAAAGCTACAACCATCACCTGCTGCACGACACGGTAATAAACGAGCAATATTTATCTTTAAAGATCTAGCTACAACATCGCACGTATTTCTAAGAAATGACGCCACTTCCGGGTCATTTAAACCATCTTACACCGGGCCTCATAAAGTCATAGAACGGGGGGAAAAAGTGTTCAAACTCCTCCTAAGTGGTAAGACAGTCACAGTGTCGATTGACCGGATCAAACCAGCCTACATAATGAACGACACAGACACCACGATCAACAACAACAACACCAACACTAACAGCAATAAAAAATACATAGACACTGATCAAACACCACAACAAACACCAGTCACCAATTCTACCCCTAAAGCCTATGACCCTAATGTCGAACGGACGCGGTCAGGACGTAGGGTGCACTTTCCAGACTATTATCGCCCGTAGTGACGGTCTCTGGAGGGGGGTGATGTGGCGGACTCCACACATAATTAATATAATTATTTGTTATGATCATTTTTTCTATTGTAATATTTTACAAATAAACCGTCTCACAGACCATACTTTAATATTAAAGAATTAGTTAGCGCGCAACGGCAACCGGTTCCTTATCGCCGCAGGCACTGGAATGTGAGGGGAGCGCGCGCGCCGCGGGACGGGGGTCCGCGCTGCGCGCGGGCACTCCCGCTAGTCGACATAAGCCTGCGACACGAAACGCATGTGGTCTGCCCTCTCGCGCTTTGCTTTGTATATACTTCCGCGTGTTCATAATTAAGTTACGCGCTTACCTGCTGTGCTAAAAAGCTAGTAATCCTGACTCTTTCTCCTTCTATTGTTTCTTACGCTTTTGCCTTGATTGTAACGGTGTTGTGGGACATTATATCGCATAGCAAGAAACCTGTGCATTATTATTGAAGCTACCCCGAACCCGCGGCAAAGTAAGTTTTCTACACTCCTAATGAAGGACCTTCGCGCGGCCTTCGGGAAAGACATGAAGGAGGTGAAGGAGAAGGTTGCTCAGCATGACAACCGCCTGTCAGAAGCTGAAACCCAGATCAGCAAGTTTAATGACGTCATTGCTGATGTAAAGAAAGAGTTGGGCAACCTTAAAGTAGGGGATGGAATTGCAACTCCCGTAGCTACTACACCTTCGCTACGTGGATTCAAAGTGCCGCCCTTCGATGGGACATCTTCCTGGTCGGCCTACAAAATACAGTTTGAGGCTGTTATGAAGGCGAACGGCTGGAATAAAAATCAGGCCTTGACTGCCCTCACCCTTGGCCTGCGCGACCAGGCCTTAACTGTTCTGGAAGCTCTCGGTGAGGAAGTGACTTACGAGCAGCTTCTTGAGGCGTTGGAAGCCAGATATGGCGACGCTCATCTGGAACACGTGTTTCGTGCGCAGCTTAAGGATCGCGTGCAACGTAGCAGTGAAAACCTGCAGCAGTGGGCCCTTGAAGTGGAGAAGCTGGTTCGAAAAGCATACCGGTCTGTGCCTGCGCTCATTGATGGGAACCTGGTGCAGGCTTTCATCGACGGTATTCGCGACCTTGAAGTAAGAGCTGCTGTGAGGCTCGGGCACCACGGGACCCTTAAGGACGCCTTGGCCCATGCACTGGAAGTGGAAGCTGTGCGGCAGGATCACCGTTCCCACCGCGTTAGAGAGGTGGCAGCGGCTACGGTTCGCGACCGTCCTAATGGATACAGCCCTAGGTGCTATGGCTGTGGGGAAAGGGGCCACCTTCGATCCAGTTGCCCTAAGCGAACTGCAGTAAAGGAAGATAGTCGATCTTCGGAGAGTGGGGCGGCTGACAGCACCGCCCACCAACAGCAGGGTAAAGAAGTCGTACCTGTGAGAATGCTCAAGACAGATCTCAGCAACGAGTGGAAGGAAAAGCTACAACTTGCACAGCAGGAAGATTTGGACATTAAGCCGATTCTGGAATGGATGAAGGCCAGTGCTCCTAAGCCAACGTGGAGTGACGTCTCAGCGATGAGTTCGATCACAAAAAGCTATTGGGCCCAATGGGACAGCTTAGTGATTCAGGATGGAGTCCTGTGCCGTAAATGGGAAAATGCTCGGGGAGACAGCTGTCATTTGCAAATGGTTGTCCCTAAAGCTAAAGTACCGGATGTTGTAGAGTTGTACCATAATGGTTGTTCAGGAGGCCATATGGGAGTTAAACGGACTCTACTAAAGATACGGGAACGGTTTTACTAGGTCCACTGCCGTGACGATGTCGAGGACTGGTGCCGCAAATGTACAAGTTGTGCGGCTGTAAAAGGACCACAGACTCGTAGTAGAGGTGCATTGAAGTTGTACAATGTTGGTGCACCATGGGAAAGGATAGCCCTAGACGTTGCGGGACCGTTTCCGGAAAGTGAAAGTGGTAACAAGTATTTCATGGTTGTAATGGATTACTTCACTAAGTGGCCGGAAGTCTTCGCCATTCCAAATCAAGAAGCTTCAACAGTTGCAGATAAACTAGTTCATGAAGTCTTCTGTCGTTTTGGAGTACCCTTGGAGATTCACAGCGACCAAGGAAGGAATTTTGAGTCCCAAATATTCCAGGAAACTTGTCGAGTTATGGGTACTCATAAAACGAGAACAACTTCTTACCACCTACAATCAGATGGAATGGTTGAACGATTTAATCAGACAATGGAGAGATACCTAGCAAAAGTTGTGGAGAATCGGCAACGGGATTGGGACAAGCATATACAACCGTTTTTGCTGTCATACCGAAGTGCTGTTCACGAAAGCACATCAGTGACACCAGCTTTCGCAAACTTTGGTAGAGAATTACGGCTGCCTGCAGACCTGATTACCGGAATACCACCTGATGCTCCACGCAGCATAACCAATTATGCGAATGACTTACGGAACAAAATGAATGACATTTATGAGCACGTCAGACAATCGGGCCAGCAAATGTCTGAAAAGATGAAAACCCGTTATGACCGCTAAATGAACAATAAAGGATTCGACGAAGGTTCACTAGTGTGGTTGCACAATCCAGTTCGCAGCAAAGGGAAATCTCCTAAGCTTCAAGCTAAATGGGACGGGCCGTTCCGGATTGTGACGAAAATGAATGACGTAACCTACCGCATACAGAAAGGTATAAGAAGTGCTCCTAAGATCGTCCATGTGGATCGACTGGCGCGTTATTATGGGACCGATAATGCTCGGGACGAGCATGTCTTAGGAGGGGGCAGTGTTACGCGCCAGAATTAATGCCGGGAACATAAAGATAACAGTTACTACTAGCGCCATCTAGTATCGAGTAGCAGAACTAGTAGCGTCAAGATCCTTCTAGACTTTTCTATGCTAGAACATTCTAGAGTTTTCGATGTCTGGTTGGTCCGGACCGGTATGTACTCGAACTTTCTAGATGTTTCTATACTGGAAGGTTCTGGAATTATCTACCGACCTATATAAGGCCCGCATAGCCTGCGACCGGGTCAGCCAGCCTGATTGTCCCTTGCTGTCCCAAACTGACGCCGCTAAGCCGAGGTCGTATTCCACAGGGAATGCCCTTAGTGAGCGGTCAGTAGTGTTTTTAGCTTGTAGCTAGTTTTGTTGCCTTGGCTGGGGGCTTTAAATTCATTTGAGGCCACCACAGGTTAGTCCGGTTAAGCAGTTAATATCCCACGTGTGTTAACTTGCTAGTGGTCATACCTAAAAAAAAAAAAAAAAAAAAAAAAAGCGACCGGGTCAGTATTGAATTTGCGATACAAGCGACAACTTCGAGAGCGAACTTCGACTGCGAATTAAAGTGATCAGTAGTGCAATTGTGATTTATAATTAGTGAGTTTAAGTTGAAATTAGTGTTGATTAATTAAAGTGTCTTTTTGGTTATTTTATCGGCTGTTTTTATTGTCACGAACCCTAAGCTCGTAACAGTATCATGATATCCTTATCCATTTAAATAGTTTGATAATTAAGGTTGATTATGTCCGTGTAAATTACACTTTAAATTATTCAAATCGGACCTTTCGTTCAAAAGTTACGACGGTAATAAACATGCTCGGAGTAAGAAAAATGTCGCGGCTTGAGCGAACTGGGGAGAATCGTATCAATGCTTGGTCCGGTGAAGTTGAAACACCACGGCATTTAAATGTTTTCGATAAAACAATAACAAATGTTTGAATTTTTTGATAATAAACTACAT
Organism: Melanchra persicariae; assembly: GCA_947386135.1. NCBI lineage: Eukaryota > Metazoa > Arthropoda > Insecta > Lepidoptera > Noctuidae > Melanchra > Melanchra persicariae. Next base: position 136,499 of record OX376668.1, on the reverse strand, counting down.
ACATAATAAGGAGTGAAGCAGGGGTGATTAAGTTTTAGGGGAGGACATAATTGCTTGCTTCAATTTACGTCAGAATGCTATGAACAAACTAAAAGCGGGATAATTGAAAAAGATGTACCTAACAATATTTGCATAATCAAACCCTGACGACACTGCGGGGTGAGCAGTTGCGCTGAACCTGGGCTCGAGACAAGTGAGATTTTGTCAACGGTGGCGTGCCGTACACGATTGTCAATACGTCAAAAATGTATAGGATTGACAGTTGCTATCGAAATGTCACGTGACCAAATTCCTACATTTTGGCATTTCGACAGTCGCATTCGCTAATTAAATGGTACATTGTCGAGGGCCTCCTGAGATCATAGAATAAGTAGACATGGCTAAGTTATTAATGAAAATCGTTGTGCTTAATTTTTCAAAACTAACCTATTATAATAGGGGGGCGTTGAAGTTTGTGGAGTACCTACTAAATCCGCGCGGACGAAGTCGCGGGCGAAGTGCTAGTATAATAATATTATAAAGAGGAAAGATTTGTTTGTTTGAAATGAATAGGCTCCGAAACTACTGGACCGATTTGAAAAATTCTTTCACCAGTAGAACCCTACATTATCTGTGATGGACATAGATAGGCTATAGAATATTTTCAAAAAGTTAGGGATCCGTATGAGAACTTCGATAATATAACCCAAGATGTGAAAAAAATACCAAAAAAAAATTCTTATATCGCGTACGCTGCGGAAACTATTGACAATAGAGCAAAGTGATGTACCAAAGTTTTAAAGAGGTCATCAATATCTACAAAAAAGTCCGAGATACTATATTTCTAACTATTATGGGTAAGTCACCATGACCGCTTTTTGTTCAAATTATTCAAGCAAATCCTGGGTGAAAAGGACAATGGAGATTTTTGTATCATGATATTAATCCTGATCCATTTAAATGGTTTGATAATTAAGGTTGATTATGTCCGTGTAAATTACATTTTAAATTATTAAAATCGGACCTTTCGTTCAAAAGTTACGACGATAATAAACATGCTCGGAGTAAGAATAAAAACTTTTTCACAAAAAAAAAACCGACTTCCAAAAAAACACTACAAAGTACAAAATAACTTTAATTTCGGAAGTCGGTGTCAAATAACGAAGAAGCAACCAAAAACACCGACTTTAGAAATTAAAGTTATTTTGTACTTTGTAGTGTTTTTTTGGAAGTCGGTATTTATTTTTCACTTTTTAGTGGTACCCCAACCTAAAACACCACTGAAAAGACACAGGAAAGCAAAAATATGCAATTTCGTATGATTTTTCCACGTATTTTTTCCAGCTATTTGGATGAAAAACCAAACTGCTGTACCGATTTTAATAAAATTATAATGGGACCAATCAAGAAGTATATCCTTTCACATAAAACAAGAATTTTTCAAATCGGTTCATAAATGACGGAGATATGAGGTAACAAAAACAAAAAAAAAAAAAAATATAGTCGAGTTGAGAACGTCCTCCTTTTTGGGAAGTCGGTTAAAAGTGTCGCGGCTCGAGCGAACTGGGGAGAATCGTATCAATGCTTGGTCCGATGAAGTTGAAACACCACGGCATTAATTATTGCTTGCTTCAATTTACGTCGGAATGCTATGAAACGAAAAGTGGGATAATTGAAACAGATGTAAGTACCTGACAGCTAAATGTAACAACGTGAATGTTGTCCTAATCTCAGAGTCTCACGCTACATCTAAGAGTTACGTTGATATACCTAACTTCTGCACCTACCTCACTCCTCATCCTGACGGCCGTGCTCATGCTGGGTCTGCCATAATCCTTAAGAAAAACATAAAACACCAAGCACTAGAACCCTATGTAACAGACTATCTCCAGGCAACCACGGTTAGAGTGGAAGACAAGTCAGGTGCGATCAACCTATCAGCAGTATACTGTCCGCCCAAACATAAGATTACTGAACTTATGTTCTCAATTTTTTTTAGAACACTTGGGAACCGCTATATAGCTGGTGGAGATTGGAACGCAAAACACGAATATTGGGGTTCTAGAGTGACATTTACTCGTGGGCGTGAGCTTAAACTGTGCTTAGACAAAAATCATCTCCTACCTATCTTCCTCCGGAGAACCTTCATACTGGCATACTGGCCAGCTGACCCAAACAAACTACCAGACCTGCTTGACTTCTTCATTTGTAAGAACTTAGGACAGCCATATGTCTCAATCGAGTCAAGCCTTGATGGTTCATCTGACCACTCACCGATCTTACTCACCGTCAGCTGCTCTGTTATTGTATCTGAAAATGATCATGAATCTCTCTATAACCACAAGACTGACTGGATGGCATTTCGTGAGTATTTGAACCAGCATATTAATCTCTCCATTCCACTCAAAAGCACCGATGATATTGACTCGGCTATCATGTATATAACCAATGCCATACAGAATGCTGCGTGGATCAATACCCCAGCGCTGAACCGTACTGTCCAAAGAGATGTCCTTCCTAAGGAGATGAAACTTAAACTGTCTGAGAAGCGTCGGCTTAGAAGAATTTGGCAGCAGTCTCATTGTCCTAGAGATAAAACCAGGCTGAATCTTGCCATAAAGGAGTTGAAAAACCTTCTTTGCCAAACTGCCAATGAGAACCTAAAAAAGATGCTGGAACAAATTTCGCCAACAGGGCGTGGAGAACATAATCTGTGGAAGGTAACCAAAGATAATAAACCACCTCAACAATATTCACATCCTATCAGAAGTGCTTTAAACTGGGCACGCACAAATGGCGAAAAAGCCGAAGCTTTTACCAGACACTTAGCCCTTGTATTCCGACCCAATGATCTTTTTGGTGATGAAGACAGCGAAATAGGAGAAATTCTAAATCAAGACTTCCAGTTGTGCCTTCCAATCTCCCCGACGTCACCTCGCGAACTATCCAGAGAGATATGGAAAATGGATGTGAAGAAAGCACCGGGATTCGACCTTATTACTCTAAAGATCTTGAAGGAATTGCCAAAAAAGTGTCTCGTTTTTCTGACAAACTTATTCAATAGTACCTACAGACTAAATTACTTTCCCACATCATGGAAAATATCGCAAATCATAATGATTTGAAAGCCAGGAAAACCAGGCTGTGAGACATCCTCCTATCGGCCAATTAGCTTAACACCTGTCCTGTCCAAACTCTGGTAGAGAATATTCTTATCTCGACTCAACACGTGCTTGGAAGTCGCTAATGTAATTCGCTGTCATCAGTTTGGTTTCCGAAAAAGCCATTCCACAATTGAACAAATGCTCAGAGTATATAACACAATACGTCAATGTATGAAAAAGAAGGAATACTGCTCTGCCGCCTTTCTGGATGTCCAACAGGCTTTTGACAGAGTCTGGCATAGAGGCCTACTGTGCAAGCTTAAAAAATACTTACCTCATTCAATATTCCCCATAATATCATCTTATCTGGCAGATAGATACTTTCAAGTGAAGCAGGGTGACGCTAGATCATCATTCTACGAATGCCTGGCTGGAGTGCTACAGGGATCCGTCCTCGGTCCTGTGCTGTATAATATTTTCACCTGTGATCTTCCGCAAATGACTACAATGATATCCGTGGCCACATTTGCTGACGATACAGCTTTTCTCGAGCAGTCGTCTTCAGAGACAACTAAACGACACAAACGCTTGGCTGCAAAAATGGAGAATAAAGGCCAGTGCTGCTAAATCCCACCACATCACGTTCACTCTCAGAAGAGGAAATTGTCCACGTGTCAGACTTGGCAATGAGATACTCCCTCAGACCAACTGTGTTAAATACCTGGGATTCCACTTGAACCAATATCTTACCTGGAAGGACCACATAAGCAAGAAAAGAGATGAACTAAACTTCCGATTCAGAAACTTATTATGGTTACTGGGCAAACAATCGGCCCTGTCTCTGTACAATAAGCTGCTTGTTTACAACTCCATCATCAAGCCTATTTGGACCTATGGGATATGGCATCCAAATGTGGGCAACAGCAAGCAAATCAAACATTGACCAAATTCAAAGAGTTCAGAATAATATCCTTAGAGTCATCGCTGGAGCCCCCTGGTTTTCACACAACTCAGAAATCCACTCATATCAACAAATGTCAACAGTCCTTGGGGAAATAGAATGCCACAGAAGGAAATACAACGACCGTCTTCTTTCCCACCAAAATCCGCTTGTGAAAATTCTCTAGATGTCAAGCCAAACTAGAAGGCTCAAGAGGCCAGTGGTTCTTCCCTAACAGAAATTGAGACTGGAGCAATGGCTCCATCCTCAATAAACGCCAGCTTCATCACAGAAAAAAAAATATTATAGTCTCCCGACTGATTGCAAATAATAAAAAGAAAAAAAAAAAAAGTACCTGACAATTTTTGCATAATCAACCCCTGACGGGGTGAACGGGGTGAACAGTTGCGCTGATCCTGGGCTCGAGACAAGTGAGATTCTGTTAAGTCCCTACACCTACCTTACACCTACCCTACACCTACCTTACACCTACCCTACACCTACCTTACACCTACCCTACACCTTTATAATATTAGTAGGATGTACGGAAAAATCGACATCTTTTTAGTAAAATTTGTGATAGACATAATTTTAACACTAGAAATAAAGATAAATTAGATCAACCATTTTATAGATTAGCTAAAGTACACACATCTTTCATGGGGTACTGTGTTAAATGTTACAACAAAATACCTTGTGACATATTAGAATTAAATGAAAGAAAATTTAAAATGTATGTAAAAAGCACACTTTGTAAACAAGCATATTACAAGTTGGAGGATTACATTCAAGATAAGAATGCTTGGAAACATGCTGGTCCTGCTCCATAGGACAATCAAGGGTGTAGTGTAGGCAAAAGCAAACTGGTCAATTTATGTATTTACTTTATAGATGTCAAAGAGTTTTTATTTTTCTGTTAACTCACACACTGTTTTATTAATGGTTCCAATTGCAATATTTGTAAATAAGTGAGTACCATGTAGTTATTAAAAGAATGGAAATGTTTATCTCTGCTGGTAATACTTTGATCCTATAAGTAGTATACTATAGGTGCATCAACCTCACATATATTAAAATAAATTTTCGTACTCCAAATATTGAAAAACATTGATTTGAAAAGAATATCATATACATAAGAATCTACCCTTGCGAACGGACAGTAGTCACTTTATATTATTTTAAATGTAAATGATGACATTCAAAAGGGCCGTTTAATGGCCTAATTGAAATAAACGTTTTGACTTTGACTTCGGACTTATAAAAATTCGGCCAACCAATAATTATATTAAATAATTTTTATGCTAATATTCGTTTAAAGAAGAATATGCCAAGTGTATTATATAATGCATAATAAATTTCGGAGCATCAAGATTCTGCCAGATAAAGGGAACCCATTTTTGGGATAGTGACTCAATATTCTATTGGCTGCAACAGAAATGAAGGTTAAATTACTTATATTTAAAATGATGCAGAATTTGAAATTAAAAACAGTTTCAGGGTCAGGTTTTTACGCGCGCCAAACTCACGAGTTATTATCGAGAAAAATTTTTTTTGTGTTTATTTTTATTTTCATAATGTTCAATGTGTAACAGCAAAATCTATTACGCATTAATTTAGGCGTTATGCAAACTTGTGAGGCGGTGGACCATCACCGCAGAGACGTAATCCCGTCTACTCCAGCTAGACAAAGGGTATAGAAATAGAGCAAGACGTTACCTTGATAATATTCGCCTTATGTTGTCGCAGTAAGTCCAAAAGATGAGGAATTTCCACCTCGTTGAATTTTGTCAGCGAGAATTCCACTCGCTTCAAAGGCAATTTATTATCTTCGTCCATTATGCATTTGTAAAGTACACAATAGGAAAAAATATTACCTACAGTATTTTTGTTTATTTTGAAATCAGTCTACATTTAAGAATTTACGATTCCAACAATCAACATAACAATGACATTTGATGGATTTTAAACGTCAATTTAGTACACTGTCTGTCAAAAAAAACATTTTTAAACTGGTAATGTTTGGGTCGAGAGAACACCTTCTTCGTGCCAAAGGCATGTTTTGTGGCACTCTGCACATTGATTGGTCTGAAATCACCGCACCGACTCATAATTACTTATACTTTAAATATTACTTGAAGAACTTAGTTATTAAGGTTACATAAGAAAGCTTTATTATTTTTTGCTTTTCAGTTTTTCAGTTAATTTCTTATAATAATTATTTTAATATACAACTCAGCGTTAAAATCTGTGAGTAAACAAAAAGTAAAAATCACTCCTATTTTCCCACCCTTAGGGTAGGATTTTTTTTTCCTTTATATATGTTACGGGTAATGCTAGAAGATGGAGTAGGTAAACCTAGGTTAACCCGGGTTGACTTAGTATTATCCAAGCTTTTTGGGTAAAGTCCGAATAATAAGTAAATTTAGCGATAGCGTGGCGATGATTTTATTTTTTTAATTAGCCACACCTGTTTAGAAGCAGCTGATATAGACTCATCATCATCTGCCTAGCCTTTTCCCAACTATAGTGTTTTCGGCTTCCAGTCAAACCGGATTTAGTTGAATACCAGTATTTTACGTGGAGCGGCTGCCTACGAGACCTCCACAACCCATTAACTAGGAACACGGTACTTCTTGTCAAGACTGGAGTCAGACTTCCAGAAGTTATAGAAGCTGGTATAGACTAACATGTACATAAACTGTGCAATTCTGACTGATAAACTGATAAACTCCTTTATTTTGAAGTCGATTTAAAAAATTATATCACTGTAGTCACTCAACTCAAAAACTCGAAGCATTTATTTCTTCAAAGCGTTAAATGTTGCGCGAGCTCGATATTAAACCGAAGACTGGTTTACTTGCGTACGTGACGATAGTGCATTTTATAAATTAACATAATTTGCAGTATTTTAACTAGGCCAAAGTACAATGTGCGGTTGCTGACCGTACAATCTCCATGGAGACTAAAGGCCTATTCAAACCTAAGCGGTATCCGCTACCGTCTGCGGTAGAGAAAACCGAGTGGGTATGCGGTAATATCACACCAAAGCGGATTTCGCTATCCTTGTGGGTAGAATACCAAGTTCGAGTTTCGCCCAGTAAGCGAAACAATACCTATGCGGTACTATGGCACCAGCTATTCCGCTCTAGCCGCGGAACTTGATACTAAATACCTGAGCGAAACCCGCGCGGTATGTACCTGTACCCAAAGCGGCAGCGAATACCGCTTAGGTTTGAATAGGCCTTAATAACTTATTTTAAAATAATGGTTACATCAGAAATAACGCCAAAATTGATTTACAGCCAATAATTTTGTTCTAAATGAAAAGAAAACGAAATGCATAAGATTTGCCATACCAAATGTCAAAAGTAGTGATTGTGACATAGTCTTGAACGGGGAAAAACTAGAATTCGTCGATAAAACAGTATTCCTGGGGATTTCGCTTGGCTCAAAGTTACAATGGGGTCCTCATTTAACATCTCTTGCAGGACGGCTAAGTTCAGCAGCATAATTATGATGTTAGGAAAATCCGCCAATTTATGGATGCTGATACCGCGAGACTGGTCCATTTTAGTTACTTTCACAGTATCATGTCTTACGGTATTTTACTATGAGGATGGGCTGCAGACATCGATTCTATTTTTATTCTGCAGAAAAGAGCCATCAAAGCCGCTTACATATACAAACTCCGCCGACGCGATTCTCTAAGATTGCGAGATTCTTTGAGATTAACATCATGACGGTACCTTGTAAATACATTTGCGAAAACATCATGTATGTTAGACAAAATTTACATCTTTTTAGTAAAAGAGGTGACAGACATAATAATGTTATTCGAAATAGGGACTTATTAGTTCAACCAGGTTTCAGACTGGCTAAAGTAGCCTCATCTTTCATGGGGTACTGAATGTTACAATAAAATACCTCCCCATAAATTAGAACTAAATGAGACAACATTTAAATCTTGTATTAAACGCACACTATGTAGGCAAGCATACTATAAGTTAGGAGAGTACATTGAAGATAAAATGCTTGGCTCAATGCTGGTCCTACTCCGCAACGCCACTAGGTACACTACGTACACGCGACAATCCAAGTTGTCATTAATTTTGGCGACTGCAGCAACAATATTATTTAAGCGCAGAACCTTGTGGAGGGTCAGGTAATCTTCAAGTAAAATATCTCAACCTTATGTCTATGGTTCACAAATCTCATTTGACAGTTCCCACCCCACCCGTCTTCCATATTTCTGTCTGTATTTCTATCTCAATGGTCTGTATGACGCCATGTTTGTTGATCTATCAAAACTTTTGTTGAAGAAGTTTCAGTTTCAAAGTTGATCGAATGAAGTTTTACATTGATTTATTTCCGTTATCCTCCCAGTTTCTGAAGCTGTAATATTACCGTGCAAAATGTACAAAAACTGCTGTGTTGTGACCTGTGCTTATAAACGAAAAGGCGTCAGTTTTCATGTTTCCAAAAAGTGAGGACTCAAAAAATGGGTAGTAAAATAAAGTGAAGTGCACTGTGAAAGTCTGCGAAGCCATGAGCTTCTGAACTTTTCATCTACACTAATATTATAAAGAGGAAAGATTTGTTTGTTTGTTTGAAATGAATAGGCTCCGAAACTACTGGACCGATTTGAAAAATTCTTTCACCAGTAGAATCTTACATTGTCGGTGATGGACATCGGCTATAGAATATTTTCAAAAAAGTTAGGGATCCGTATGAAAACTTCGATAATATAACCCAAGGTGTGAGAAAAAATCCTTATATCGCGTACGCTGCGGAATCTATTGACTTGACAATAGAGCAAAGTGATGTACTACAGTTTTATAGAAATCATCAATAACTACAAAAAAGTCCGCGATACCATGTGTCTAACTATTATGGATAAGTTACCATGACCGCTTTTTGTTCATATTATTTAAGCAAATCCCATGGTGAAATATAAAATGGTGATTTTAGTATCATGATATTAATCCTTATACATTTAAATGGTTTGATAATTAAGGTTGATTATGTCCGTGTAAATTACACTTTAAATTATTAAAATCGGACCTTTCGTTCAAAAGTTACGACGATAATAAACATGCTCGGAGTAAGAATAAAAACTTTTTCACTAAAATAAACCGACTTCCAAAAAAAACACTACAAAGTACAAAATAACTTTAATTTCTGAAGTCGGTGTTTTTGGTTGCTTCTTCGTTATTTGACACCGACTTCCGAAATTAAAGTTATTTTGTACTTTGTAGTGTTTTTTTGGAAGTCGGTTTTTTTTTGTGAAAAAGTATTTATTTTTCACTTTTTAGTGGTACCCCAACCTAAAACACCACTGAAAAGACACAGGAAAGCAAAAATATGCAATTTCGTATGATTTTTCCACGTATTTTTTCCAGCTATTTGGATTTAAAAACCAAACTGCTGTACCGATTTTAATAAAATTAAAATGGGACCAATCAGGAAGTATATCCTTTCACATAAAACAAGAATTTTTCAAATCGGTTCATAAATGACGGAGATATGAGGTAACAAACACAAAAAAAAAAAAAAATATGGTCGAGTTGAGAACGTCCTCCTTTTTGGGAAGTCGGTTAAAAATGTCGCGGCTTGAGCGAACTGGGGAGAATCGTATCAATGCTTGGTCCGATGAAGTTGATACACCACGGCATTAAAATGTTTTCGATAAAACAATAAGAATAACAAATGTTTGGATTTTTCGAAAATAAACTACACACATAATAAGGAGTGAAGCAGGGGTGATTAAGATTTTAGGGGAGGACAATTGCTTGCTTCGATTTACCTCGGAATGATATGAACAAACTAAAAGCGGGATAATTGAAACAGATGTACCTAACAATTTTTGCATAATTAAACCCTGACGGGTTGAACAGGGTGAACAGTTGCACTGAACCTGGGCTCGAGACAAGTGAGATTCTGTCAACGGTGGCGTGGCGTACGCGATTGTCAATGCGTCAAAAATGTATAGGATTGACAGATGCTATCGAAATGTAATGTAATTTTAAATGACTGTACGCTCAAAACAGTTAATAAGCACTACCAAATTGACGTACTACTACTACTACTATTGTAGGTATTAGGATTGTGACTACGAATTACTATTTTATTTATTATTATTTTATCTTATATACTAAACTGACATTTTATTCTTCATATTAATTGATTCATCATTTTAATCTATTGTTATTATTATTCTTAGAATTTGACATAATTGCTATGTATTAAAATCTATTAAATAATTTGGTGTGCATGTAAAAGTAAAAAAAAAAAGTCAAAGCATTTATTTCAATTAGACCATTTACAGGCACTTTTGAATTGTCAAGGTCGGTCGGTCAAAAAGATGAAGCTATTTGCACGTTCCAAGGCGTAGATCTCTATGGAGAAGAACGTGCAAGAAACTCCACGGACACTCTTTTAAAAAAATAATATTTTGTTACAAAATTATGGTTACATCATTCATATTAAAATAATACATATGTGAGAACAATGTAAAAGACGTGCAGGATAAAAGAGTCCGGAGTAAAAAGAAACAGTTCAAAGAAATAATTAAAATAAACCATGGCAGCCAAGGGATGACCAGTCTCAGCTGACGGCGCCCGTTCACGAACATGACGCATACGCTAGCACCATTTGGCTCAACCATTTTTAAGGGAGCCAAATGATCCAACGCACGCGCCACCATCAGACAGACTTTTGAGTGAGCATGACATTCCCAATCGCCAGGGTACATTCAAGTCAAAGACCTACTCAAAATGATCATTATAGTTTAAATTTAAGGTACATAGTACTCACAAATGTGCCGTTAATGCATGAAATTATACAATGCTAAATAAATTGAGTCTATACAATGAAAAATATTGCATTCTTACAATCTTCATTCGGTCCAACAATATTTCCAAATGCTAACAGATTACTTAGTGTGCCCTAGTGGCTGTGGAGCAGGACCAGCACTGAGCCAAGCATTTTTATCTTCAATATACTCCCCTAACTTATAATATGCTTGCCTGCATAGTGTGCGTTTAATGCAAGTTTTAAATTTTGTCTCATTTAGTTCTAATATATGGAGAGGTATTTTATTATAACATTTTAAACAGTACCCCATAAAAGATGAGGATACTTTAGACAGTCTGAAACCTGGTTGAACTAATTGGTCCCTATTTCGAGTAGCATAATTATGTTTGTCGCCTCTTTTTCTAAAAAGGTGTAAATTCTTTCTAACATACATAATGTTTTCGTAAATGTATTGACAAGGTACCGTCATGATGTTAATATTCTTAAACAGTTCCCTTATAGAATCGCGTCGTCCGAGTTTGTATATGGCTTTAATGGCTCTTTTCTGCAGAATAAATATAGACTCGATGTCTGCAGCCCGTCCCCATAGTAAAATACCGTAAGACATGATACTGTGAAAGTAACTAAAATAAACCAGTCTCGCGGTATCAACGTCCGTAAATTGGCGGATTTTCCTAACAGCGTATTCTGCTGAACTTAGTCGTCCTGCAAGAGATGTTAAATGAGGACCCCATTGTAGCCTTGAGTCAAGCGTAATTCCCAGGAAAACCGTTTTATCGACGAATTCAAGTTTTTTCCCTTCTTTTTAGGTAATGTAATTCAATTTTATTGCTATTATTTAATCTTGTAAGCGTTTTGGATGTGACATCTGTTAGCTTGTAAGATGAATTGCATAAATAAATAAATAGTTGAAAAATTAGTGGATTGATTTGCATGGTTAACACAATCACCATAGCTCCATCCCATTTATTAATTAAACCACTCATTTAACTTGACTATTGTTTTTCCTTTGTCTCCTATATTGGTCTCCTCGGACTTCAGTATTCCCAAAGAGTATAATAAAATTACTAGGTTTTACTTTTGGCTCTGTGTAATCCATAGACATATATATATTTTTCCGTGCAGCGTGCAGCCCTGTTGTCAAACTGGCTGTGCCCCATTGAGATAGAAAAAAAAAAAACACTTCATCGTGTGGTCTACCCGTGTTTTGTCACGTGTAGCCGATGCCAAGAAGTCTTTGTTCCGCTGATTTGATGGTTCGCTAAAAGACTAATGCTTACACTAAATGCTAAATGGCTGACTCGCCAACGCGTATATATAGCTTGCTAATTACCAGCTTGCTAACCTAGAAGAATCCATTCAAGCGACCCTGATTTTCTCGGGAATCGGAATTGTGTTACAGGGTTTAGGTAATAAATCTGTATATTTGATGTACCTAAGTACCTGCCCAATGTTTAATTTTAATAAACTTTGTATTGTATAGATTGGTACTTGTTTATTTCAACTTATTCTCTAACATATAAACTTACCCCATAAAACTGTAGCACGGTTAAGTGAGGTTCACACCCACGGGCCGGGTGACAGTATTTCGAAATATATAAAATGTTGTTATTAAATAGGTACATATGAGTGACAGACAGTCACAACACCAATGAACCAATTAAAAAAAAAACTTGTTTTATTTTTATTCCACCTGTCTTCCTACTAATATTATAAACTAGCTTCTACCAGCTGCGGCTTCGCCCGCGTGAATATCGGAAATAGCGAGGTTTCCTGATTTGTATTGTAATTTTTTTACTCAGGAAACACCCACCCTATATCTACCCTACACCTACCCTGCACCTACCTTACACCTACCCTACACCTACCCTACACCTACCCTGCACCTACCCTACACCTACCCTGCACCTACCCTACACCTACCCTACACCTACCCTACACCTACCTTACCTATATAATTATTCCAGCCCAAAAATGTTATGAGATGATTCTGGTCTCCTGGTACTTGATGTTTCTGGTCTCCTGGTACTTGATGTTTCTGGTCTCTTGGTACTTGTGAATCTGAAGCACTAAGGTAGCAGCGGCTCCGAGTTTCCACTTCCACCTCAGTCTCCATTAATCCATGCCACTTACCGGGATAAAAAGAAGCCTTTTTTTATTCCAGGATATGAACTACACGTGTGCCAAATTTCATCCAAATCCCTTCAGCTGTTTTTGCCTTTTTGTTACATAAACATACAAACATACAAACTTTCACCTTTATAATATTAATAGGATTAGTATCGATATTCGTTATAGTATGTTTTCTGATTGACACAACCCTTGTATTGGCAGCCGTTTTAGAGACATTTTGAGACAAAAACCGGCACCCTTGTTTTGTAGTGTTTCCAGTGCATATTATTTATCATACGCTATTCTATTCTATATTTTTATATGGCAAGCAAAGCCGATGTCGACTATTCTGCCAATGTCTAAAGTATATTGGAAAAGCAAGTGTGTTTAAAAAAGCTGGTAATGAACAGTAGGTAGAAACCAGATTCTTCTATTGATGGTACAGTTGAATACTTGTTAGGTTAGTATGGGACTGAAACAAACACAAAAAATAGATTTACATAAATATTACAATAACATTGATAAAATAAAATAAAATAACATTATATGCCACATCCATACAGATAGTGATTTGGAGTCGATAATGATTCATAGTTTAATATTATTGTGATGGATGAAAATCATCAGCGCTACAAGCAGTTCTGAAGAGGAATATGTTAGAAGAGAGGGAAAATATGTATACGCTGTGCAGTGCCCGTTGTATCTGCCACAGTGAACTCAGAACTGTCAATTGTCAAATTTCGTTATGTCAAAAAATCTAAGGTCGTTGATAAGTATGAGTTGCAATCGAATTTTCTGTTTTTGCTGTTTCTGAACCATTAGCATTTGATTAGTTTTATTTATGCTGCTCAATTAGTTTTAAAGAGCACATTATTGTGTTCGGAGTCTCCATATAGTAGTAAAAATGGACGTAGACACAGGTAAGTTGGTTTTGTGTTTCTAACCTCAATATCATTAAATCATTAACAAAATATAATGTCATACGCCTTAATATTGCCTAGGATGATGCTGCCTAGTACCGATTTACGGTTTTCTTCGGCTAGCAAGGTTCGTTTGATTATCATAATAATAATGAGGACGCAATAGTAAAAAAAAATTGATGATGGAAAACGATCTACTTGCATACAGGACATTATGCATTGTTATGTCAACAATCTATCTTTAAGAAATATTATAGTGGTCATGTGCAGGACTGAATCATGTAAAATGGAAAACTTTCGAAACTGTTGAAAATAATAACCAATACCTAAATTAGTTTTTTTAAAAAGACCGTGTTTAAAATGCACATTAGGTACATAACTCGTGTGGTTTTATTGTAAGTGTATGATGTTTATGGTGTAGTCTCATCAACAACTAACCTCAGTTTCTGTTTGCTGTATGATGTATCATTATCAGCTGTGTCTGGGAAGTGACCCTTTCTGACACAAACTGTTCCTGCAAATGCACAATAAAAATGGTACCTAGTTGGAACTGTATGAAAAACACCACATGCTGATGTGGTGCAGTGACGTGTCCTACCACTGCAAGCTGCCACAAAACAAAGATAAATGTTTTCAATAAAACAATAAGCATAACAAATGTTTGAATTTTTCGAAAATAAACTACACACATAATAAGGAGTGAAGCAGGGGTGATTAAGATTTTAGGGGAGGACATAATTGCTTGCTTCAATTTACGTCGGAATATGAACAAACTAATAGCGGGATAATTGAAACTGATGTACTAACAATGTTTGCATTATCAAACCCTGACGGGTTGAACGGGGTGAACAGTTGCGCTGAACCTGGCCTTGAGACAAGTGACATTCTGTCAACGGGGTGGCGTGGCGTATAATTAATGAAAAGTGCTTAATTTTCCTAAACTAACCTTTTGTAGGGGCGTTGAAGTTTGTGGAGTACCTACTAAATCCGTGCGGACGAAGTCGCGGGTGAAGTGCTTGTATATATATATAGTAGACTAGCACTTCGGCCGCGACTTCGTCCCCCCGTATAAAGGTTAGTTTTAGAAAATTAAGCACAACGGTATTCATTATTTACTTAACTACTTATTCTATGGTCTCAGGAGGCCCTAGACACTGTGCCATTTAATTAGGGAATCAGACTGTCGAAATGCCAAAATGTAGGAATTTGATCATGTGACATTTCGATAGCATCTGTCAATCCCATACATTTTTGACGTATTGACAACGCCTACGCCACGCCACAGTTGACAGAATCTCACTTGTCTCGAGCCCAGGGGGTCGAGTCTGCTATTGCAATCGTGTCTCAATGACCGGTCAATGATCGATTTTTGACGTATAACGTCAAACTTATGACACATTTCCCATACAAAAACTGTCAAAGCTGTCAAATATTTGATCACTGACCGGTCATTGAGACACGATTGCAATAGCAGACTCGAGCCCCAGGTTCTGCACAACTGTTCACCCCGTTCAGCCCGTCAGTGGTTGATTATGCAAAAATTGTTGGGTACATCTGTTTGACGTAAATTGAAGCAAGTAATAATGTCCTCCCCTAAAAACATAATCACCCCTGCTTCACCCCTTATTATGTATGTACCTAGTTTATTTTCGAAAAATCTAAATATTTGTTATTCTTATTGTTTTATCGAAATAATTATTTTTCAACTTCATCGGACCAAGCATTGATACGATTCTCTCCAGGCCGCTCAAGCCGCGACATTTTTCTTACTTCGAGCATGTTTATTACCGTCGTAACTTTTGAACGAAAGTTCCGATTTTAATAATTTAAAGTGCGATTTACACGGGCATAATCAACCCTAATTATCAAATCATTTAAATGGATAAGGATTAATTTCATAATACCGAAATCACCATTTTTTCATATCACCAAGGATTTGCTTGAATAATTTGAACAAAAAGTGGTCATGGTGACTTAACCATAATAATTAGACGTATGGCATCGAGTACTGTTTTGTAGACATTGATGACCTCGGTTCCCTCCTTCTTCCTCTCCCTCTCCCCTCCCTCTCCTCCTCCTTTTCAAATCGGTCCAGGAGTTTTGGAGCCTATTCATTTCAAACAAACAAACAAACAAATCTTTCCTCTTTATAATAAGTATAGATAGAAGATGAGTTTAGTCGTTTAGACTAAAAGACGTCATCTCACTGATCCCATTTTATGGTTCTGTACATTCATTTTATGCTAAAACGGGACCCTATTACTAAGACTCCGCTGTCCGTCCGTCTGTCTGTCCGGCTGTCACCAGGCTGTATCTCATAAACCGTGATAGTTAGACGGTTGAAATTTTCACGGATGATGTATTTCTGTTGCCGCTATAACAACAAATACTAAACAAATGGAATAAAATAAATATTTAAGAAGGCTCCCATACAACAAACGTGATTTTCTGCCGTTTTTTTATAGATAATTCGTGTGCGAGTCCGACTCGCACTTGGCCGGGTTTTGTGTTTTATTAGCGCAGGCAGAGAACAGGTGTGTGCTGGGATGAGCAGTGAGCAGCTGTCTCAGTGTGTCTGTGTACAATAGAGCTTGTTTGTGCAGGAGGTGGGCGCTCCCGCTCCGGCTCGCGCAGCCGTAGCCCCTCGGTGAGTATAATAACTAAACTAATACTAGGAACAGCTAAAATTATATGTTTTGCTAAAATGTTTGTAAAAGGAACTCTGAAAGTTTTGATCTGATTACATAAAAAAAAAATTACTGACACCAACACTTTCACTTTGTGTCACAGGCTACTGTTTACCGACCGCTATGTGTGTCTATCTATCTGCTTGCGGCACCGTAGCTCTTAAATGGGTGAACCGATTTGGATGCGGTTTTTTTGAGACATATGATTGTTGACCTAAGTAGGTCTACTAGGGCTAAGTATAACATTGTACGTATGTCTGTGCAGGCGGGCTCTGTGTCCAAGATGTCTCTCGACGGCTCCACACATTCAAGACGCAACTCCAGATCAGCATCGCGCTCAAAGTCGCACTCGCACTCGCACTCAAGATCGCGCTCGAAGTCACGTTCACGTTCAAAGTCACGTTCGCGGTCCAAGTCCCGCTCGCGGTCTAAGTCTCGCTCGCGGTCCAAGTCTCGCTCGCGGTCCAAGTCTCGCTCGCGGTCCAAGTCTCGCTCGCGGTCCAAGTCTCGCTCGCGGTCCAAGTCTCGCTCGCGGTCCAAGTCTCAGTCGCGGTCGAAATCGCGATCTCGTTCCAAATCGCGGTCGCGCTCTAAGTCGAGCTCGCGGTCTCGCAGCGGCTCTCGCAAGTCGGCGCGCTCCCGCAGCTCTTCGCCGGCTAAGTCTCGCTCTCGCTCGCGCTCCGGCTCCGGTGCGCGCTCTCGCTCCGGCTCCCGCGCTGGCTCCCGCGCTCGCTCGGGTTCCAGGAGTGGTTCGCGCCCCGGTTCAGTCCGCCGTGGTTCACGTTCCAAAAGCCGTTCGCGGTCCAAGAGTGGCTCTCCAGCGAAGTCGCGCTCGCGCAGCGGGTCGCCGCGCAAGTCCAAGTCACGCAGTAAGTCTCGGTCGCCAGGCAAGATGGAAGTGGACGGCGACGCCGCCGACGAGCGAGCGCGCTCCAAGTCACAAGGTAAGAGATATTATAACTTATAGCTTTTTGTTTAAATAAAACTTTGGTCTAAATTGTATAATCGATCTCATACTCATGTTAAGGTGAATGCGCCAGGGTAGCCCGCGAAATTCTTTGACCAAGATACAACCTGACACTGACCTGCAAATTGCAAAAAACTTAAGAAAATTTGAATTTCGCGGGCTACCGTGGCGCTTCCACCTTAAGTAAATTGTAAACTTTTTGAGAAAATACTCGTCAAATCATAATAAGTAATAACTTATGGGTCATCATAAGTCGCTAAAGTCATTTTTTTTAAGACAAAGACACGTGAATTTATTGAACAAAGCAGTGCAATAAATAAGTCCTTGATATAATGACGTATTTGGCCGACTCCGGTTAGATCATATGTAATGTTCTGTTGTTGCAGAGAAGCGCGCCAGCCGCTCGCGCTCGCGCTCTGCGACGCGTCGCTCCAAGTCAAAGTCCCGCTCGCGCTCGCGGTCCAAGTCAAAGTCTCGATCACGGTCGCGTTCTAAATCGCGATCCAGATCCCAGTCTCTTGATAAAGGTAACAACTTGATATTACGTTTTTGTTATCTGTGTCCACTGTATGTATCACTCCATTACATGGTTTGCTTTCTGCTTCAGCTCGTAAGAGCAGGAGTCGGTCTCGACCGCGGCCGCGCGCGCGCTCCGGCTCGCACTCGCGCTCGCGCTCGGGCTCTCGCTCCAAGTCCAAGTCCCGCTCGCGCTCCAAGTCGGGCTCACGATCGCGCTCCGGCTCGGCCAAGTCTCGCTCTAGGTAAGTCTACCAATTAATTTTTTTCATTACTAGCAATCAGTTCAGATTGCTAGTAATGAAAACTGAAAACTGAACTTTATGTGTGGGCCGTTAAAGAGGTTTCTCCAAAAACATTTGTTTGTTTACATTTGTGTGCAGGTCGCGGTCTCGCTCCAGCTCGCGCTCCGGCTCCGGCTCGCCCTCACGTCGAGGTAAGCGACGAGTCATATTAGGTCTTTCACCTATGGAATCGTCGTCTTTATTTAACGGGTCACTTTGAACTATGAAAACTTCGCCACTCTTTGCAGGCAAGAAGCGGCGCGCCGTGCGCCTGGAGTCGGACGACGAGGGCGGCGGCGAGGGAGGGGAGGCGCGCGGGGAGGGCTCCCCCGCCGCCCCGCGCGCCGCCGACAAGCCCGCCGTCGACGACTCGTCGGACGACGAGCTGGCGCCCGACTCCAAGTCGGCGGACATGGCGGCCGGCATGTCGGACTTCGAGCTGATGCTGGCGCGCAAGCGCGAGGAGCGCCGCGGCCGCCGCCGCCGCCGTGACATCGACATCATCAACGACAACGACGACCTCATCGCGCAGCTGCTGCAGCAGATGCGCCACGCCGCCGAGGAGGACCGCGACCTCAACAAGCGCAACCAGCCCGCCGTGCGCAAGGTACCCACTCTCCTACAGCAGTAGCTACACCTCCTACACCTCATCGCGCAGCTGCTGCAGCAGATGCGCCACGCCGCCGAGGAGGACCGCGACCTCAACAAGCGCAACCAGCCCGCCGTGCGCAAGGTACCCACTCTCCTACAGCAGTAGCTACACCTCCTACACCTCATCGCGCAGCTGCTGCAGCAGATGCGCCACGCCGCCGAGGAGGACCGCGACCTCAACAAGCGCAACCAGCCCGCCGTGCGCAAGGTACCCACTCTCCTACAGCAGTAGCTACACCTCCTACACCTCATCGCGCAGCTGCTGCAGCAGATGCGCCACGCCGCCGAGGAGGACCGCGACCTCAACAAGCGCAACCAGCCCGCCGTGCGCAAGGTACCCACTCTCCTACAGCAGTAGCTACACCTCCTACACCTCATCGCGCAGCTGCTGCAGCAGATGCGCCACGCCGCCGAGGAGGACCGCGACCTCAACAAGCGCAACCAGCCCGCCGTGCGCAAGGTACCCACTCTCCTACAGCAGTAGCTACACCTCCTACACCTCATCGCGCAGCTGCTGCAGCAGATGCGCCACGCCGCCGAGGAGGACCGCGACCTCAACAAGCGCAACCAGCCCGCCGTGCGCAAGGTACCCACTCTCCTACAGCAGTAGCTACACCTCCTACACCTCATCGCGCAGCTGCTGCAGCAGATGCGCCACGCCGCCGAGGAGGACCGCGACCTCAACAAGCGCAACCAGCCCGCCGTGCGCAAGGTACCCACTCTCCTACAGCAGTAGCTACACCTCCTACACCTCATCGCGCAGCTGCTGCAGCAGATGCGCCACGCCGCCGAGGAGGACCGCGACCTCAACAAGCGCAACCAGCCCGCCGTGCGCAAGGTACCCACTCTCCTACAGCAGTAGCTACACCTCCTACACCTCATCGCGCAGCTGCTGCAGCAGATGCGCCACGCCGCCGAGGAGGACCGCGACCTCAACAAGCGCAACCAGCCCGCCGTGCGCAAGGTACCCACTCTCCTACAGCAGTAGCTACACCTCCTACACCTCATCGCGCAGCTGCTGCAGCAGATGCGCCACGCCGCCGAGGAGGACCGCGACCTCATGATGAGGTGTAGGCTACGCGTGTACTACTGCGCAGAGTTTTTCGTATTTTTGAAGTATACCCCCCTGGCACCACATAGCAACCCGCACTGTGCCCTAGTGGTGGATCTCAGCCCACTCACATCGCGGACTTGTGTCTGAGCAGGGACACGTAACACTCAAGTCTTGTGCTCGCATGTCCAGGTGTCGATGCTGAAGTCGGCGATGTCGCAGCTGATCAAGAAGGACCTGCAGCTGGCGTTCCTGGAGCACAACGTACTGAACGTGCTATGCGACTGGCTGGCGCCCATGCCCAACCGCGCGCTGCCCTGCCTGCTCATCCGCGAGAGCATCCTCAAGCTGCTCATGGACGTGAGTGTACCACGCGACTACCTGAGCTGTGTGCAGTGCTAGCAGTGTGTGAGCGGTGCGCTTCGTTACAGTTCCCGTCCATCGACAAGTCGCTGCTGAAGCAGTCGGGCATCGGCAAGGCGGTCATGTACCTGTACAAGCACCCCAAGGAGACCAAGTCCAACCGCGAGCGCGCCGGCCGCCTCATCTCCGAGTGGGCACGCCCCATCTTCAACCTCTCCACCGACTTCAAAGGTAAACGTTCGCAAGTATTTTTGTTGTGCCGCCGATAGTTTTTTTGAAAAGTATCCTAGCGGTTTCCATTTACCATTTGTTTCTTGTTGTAACACTGCGCCCACGCAAGTGTTCGATGCATCGCACATTAATGCTAATTTGCCTGATTCTCCCGGGTGAGCTAGTGTAATGGCGCTTTTTAGGCTTGCCTTGCACTGCTCAAAAGCGGCCAATGCCGTATCGTTCCACTCTATTTTTGATTTATCCTTCTTTTTGGCTCCGTGTAAATATTTTTTTAGCTCCGCCTGGCTTTCGGCCGGCCGTTTTAAATGTGATCTATAAAAGTTCAATACCTAGAAATCGTCGCAACTGTTCGATCGTTTCCGGCCGCGGATAATTTTGTATGGCCTCGACCTTATTTTCTAGTGGCTTTATTCCGTCCCTATTTACGCTGTAGCCTAAAAATTCTATTTCCGTTTTTCCTAAATCACATTTTGCTAAATTGATTGTTATTCCGTACTGCTCGAACCTACTGAAAATTAGTTTTAGGTGTTTTTTGAAAATCTATTCGTTGGTGCTAGCTATTATGAGGTCATCGATATCTATACATATAATAAAACAGTAGAAAGTTTGTGTCTGTACATTAAACAAATTTACCAAAAATGGGTTGGGGTCGATGAAAAAGGAACATACTGCACAAAAAAAGATTTTTCAGATTTTCTTGTCTGTCTGTCTGTCTGTCTGTTAACGCTAATCTCTGAAAATACTGTACAGATTTACTTGGAGACTGTACAGTTACATGTGGGTTAGCTCTGAGCAACATTTAGTCTTTGTTTCAATTAAATTGGTGGCCAGGAAAAAAAGTTACAGGCATTTAAAGATAAATTTTACGGCATGATTTAAATCGTAGCCATTGGTAACCTCTGTACTGATAGGAATGCAAATTTTGCATTGTTTTATCAAGTAAAATCAGCCAAGGCGTTTAATGACCGGACTTTCACTTAGTGATGCGTGCGTTCGAACCCCGCCGTATTCAGGTGTATTTGTAGGTTTTGATTTTCTTTTGTGTTTTTGTTTATGTTTAGATTTCCAACATACTTAACATCAATGTTTAGGTAATACATTCGCAATATTAATATTCAATTTTTCAAATACCTACAATGCCAATATTAAAGAGGTTATGACTATAAATAAGTTTTTTTTATCTGTAGCATCTCAGTCATGAAGATATGCCAAACGACTTTAAATTAATATTTTTATTTGTAACATTCATAATTATGTTGTTACAAATAATTTCTACTTGTCTAGTGTTTAGACAAGTAGAAATTATTTGTAACAACATATTCTTCAGGACCTAATTTAAGTTTGTAAATCCACTGTAAATCTTCAGCCATCTTCAGGTTATCGATGAAACTGTGGGCCCAGTAGATAGGTGCAGTACGAAAGATCGCTTGAAACCCACGTCAACCTCACCAGAAATCACCAGCGCCGGAGCCAGCTGTCATTCAGCAACCCGTTACCACTCGGTCAGGACGCACTGTTCGATTTAAGACACCTGTAGATGTTTAATTAAGCTTACTTTTAAGTGTTAGTCTGTAAGTTTAGAAGATGATTATTTTATTTTTATTAGACGAGATTTGCCAACTTTTCATCATGGGTGTCATTTTCGTGGTTTTCGGGGTCGCCAATAACAATGACCGTGTCAAAATCGAAATCCAAGATGGCGCCCACGAGATTTGACAACTTTTCATCATGGGTGTCATATTTTCATGGTTTTCGGGGTCGCCAATAACGATTACCGGGTCAAAATCGAAATCCAAGATGGGCGCCCACGAGATTTGACAACTTTTCATCATGGGTGTTATTTTCATGGTTTTCGAGGTCGCCAATAACGATTACCGGGTCAAAATCGAAATCCAAGATGGCGCCCACGAGATTTGACAACTTTTCATCATGTGTGTCGTTTTCATGGTTGTCGGGGTCGCCAATAACGATTACCGAGTCAAAATCGAAATCCAAAATGGTGCCCACGAGATTTTACAACTTTTCATCATGGTTGTCATTTTCATGGTTTCCGGGGTCGCCAATAACGATCCGGGTCAAAATCGAAATCCAAGATGGCGCCCACGAGATTTGACAACTTTTCATCATGGGTGTCATTTGCATGGTTTTCGGGGTCGCCAATAACGATTACCGGGTCAAAATCGAAACCTAAGATGGCGCCCACGAGATTTGACAACTTTTCATCATGGGTGTCATTTTCATGGTTTCCGGGGTCGCCAATAACGATTACCGGGTCAAAATCGAAATTCACGATGGCGCCCATGAGATTTGACAACTTTACATTATGGGTGTCATTTTCATGGTTTTCGGGGTCGCCAATAACGATTACCGGGTCAAAAGCGAAATCCAAGATGGCGCCCACGAGATTTGTCAACTTTTCATCATGGGTGTCATTTTCATGGTTTCCGGGGTCGCTAATAACGATCACCGGGTCAAAATCGAAATCCAAGATGACGCCCACGAGATTTGACAACTTTTCATCATGGGTGTCATTTTAATGGTTTCCGGGGTCGCCAATAACCATTATCGGGTCAAAATCGAAATCCAAGATGGCGCCCACGAGATTTGACAACTTTTCATCATGGGTATCATTTCCATGGTTTTCGGGGTGGCCAATAACGATTACCGGGTCAAAATCGAAATTCACAATGGCGCCCATGAGATTTGAAAACTTTTCATAATGGTTGTCATTTTCATGGTTTTCGGGGTCGCCAATAACGATTACCGGGTCAAAATCGAAATCCAAGATGGCGCCCACGGGATTTGACAACTTTTCATCATGGGTGTCATATTTTCATGGTTTCCGGGGTCGCCAATAACGATTACCGGGTCAAAATCGAAATCCAAGATGGCGCCCACGGGATTTGACAACTTTTCATCATGGGTGTCATATTTTCATGGTTTCCGGGGTCGCCAATAACGATTACCGGGTCAAAATCGAAATCCAAGATGGCGCCCACGGGATTTGACAACTTCTCATCATGGGTGTCATTTTTTTATGGTTTCCGGGGTCGCCAATAACGATTACCGTGTCAAAATCGAAATCCAAGATGGCGCCCACGAGATTTGACAACTTTTCATCATGGGTGTCATTTTCATGGTTTTCGGGGTCGCCAATAACGATTACCAGGTCAAAATCGAAATTCACGATGGCGCCCATGAGATTTCGATATCGTCATTAGACCAGACGTCCAGTTTTCTACTGAACGGGAAACTGGCCCTGCTCCAGGCACGCTGTGTAGAGTCCTCACCCGTCGTGCACCTCGCCCAAGAGTTTGCGTTAAAGATTCAGGGATGTTTCCTTAGTCAAAAATTTACAATACAAAAAACAATATTTTTTGGAAATCTATCTGATGAACTGATTAGATTTTTCAGGAAACTAGGTTAGGATTAACAACGGTTTGTGTTCTTCCAGCGATGACGCGAGAGGAGCGGCAAGCACGAGACGAGGCCATGGCGGGCACGCGACCTGCCGGGCCGGCCGGCCCCGCGCCCGCCAAGCGCGCGCGTCCCGAGCCCGAGCCCGACGCAGACAAGTGAGTGTGCTGCCAGGACATACTTATGTACTTCCAGCGATGACGCGAGAGGAGCGGCTAGCACGAGACGAGGCCATGGCGGGCACGCGACCTGCCGGGCCGGCCGGCCCCGCGCCCGCCAAGCGCGCGCGTCCCGAGCCCGAGCCCGACGCAGACAAGTGAGTGTGCTGCCAGGACATACTTATGTACTTCCAGCGATGACGCGAGAGGAGCGGCTAGCACGAGACGAGGCCATGGCGGGCACGCGACCTGCCGGGCCGGCCGGCCCCGCGCCCGCCAAGCGCGCGCGTCCCGAGCCCGAGCCCGACGCAGACAAGTGAGTGTGCTGCCAGGACATACTTATGTACTTCCAGCGATGACGCGAGAGGAGCGGCTAGCACGAGACGAGGCCATGGCGGGCACGCGACCTGCCGGGCCGGCCGGCCCCGCGCCCGCCAAGCGCGCGCGTCCCGAGCCCGAGCCCGACGCAGACAAGTGAGTGTGCTGCCAGGACATACTTATGTACTTCCAGCGATGACGCGAGAGGAGCGGCTAGCACGAGACGAGGCCATGGCGGGCACGCGACCTGCCGGGCCGGCCGGCCCCGCGCCCGCCAAGCGCGCGCGTCCCGAGCCCGAGCCCGACGCAGACAAGTGAGTGTGCTGCCAGGACATACTTATGTACTTCCAGCGATGACGCGAGAGGAGCGGCTAGCACGAGACGAGGCCATGGCGGGCACGCGACCTGCCGGGCCGGCCGGCCCCGCGCCCGCCAAGCGCGCGCGTCCCGAGCCCGAGCCCGACGCAGACAAGTGAGTGTGCTGCCAGGACATACTTATGTACTTCCAGCGATGACGCGAGAGGAGCGGCTAGCACGAGACGAGGCCATGGCGGGCACGCGACCTGCCGGGCCGGCCGGCCCCGCGCCCGCCAAGCGCGCGCGTCCCGAGCCCGAGCCCGACGCAGACAAGTGAGTGTGCTGCCAGGACATACTTATGTACTTCCAGCGATGACGCGAGAGGAGCGGCTAGCACGAGACGAGGCCATGGCGGGCACGCGACCTGCCGGGCCGGCCGGCCCCGCGCCCGCCAAGCGCGCGCGTCCCGAGCCCGAGCCCGACGCAGACAAGTGAGTGTGCTGCCAGGACATACTTATGTACTTCCAGCGATGACGCGAGAGGAGCGGCTAGCACGAGACGAGGCCATGGCGGGCACGCGACCTGCCGGGCCGGCCGGCCCCGCGCCCGCCAAGCGCGCGCGTCCCGAGCCCGAGCCCGACGCAGACAAGTGAGTGTGCTGCCAGGACATACTTATGTACTTCCAGCGATGACGCGAGAGGAGCGGCTAGCACGAGACGAGGCCATGGCGGGCACGCGACCTGCCGGGCCGGCCGGCCCCGCGCCCGCCAAGCGCGCGCGTCCCGAGCCCGAGCCCGACGCAGACAAGTGAGTGTGCTGCCAGGACATACTTATGTACTTCCAGCGATGACGCGAGAGGAGCGGCTAGCACGAGACGAGGCCATGGCGGGCACGCGACCTGCCGGGCCGGCCGGCCCCGCGCCCGCCAAGCGCGCGCGTCCCGAGCCCGAGCCCGACGCAGACAAGTGAGTGTGCTGCCAGGACATACTTATGTACTTCCAGCGATGACGCGAGAGGAGCGGCTAGCACGAGACGAGGCCATGGCGGGCACGCGACCTGCCGGGCCGGCCGGCCCCGCGCCCGCCAAGCGCGCGCGTCCCGAGCCCGAGCCCGACGCAGACAAGTGAGTGTGCTGCCAGGACATACTTATGTACTTCCAGCGATGACGCGAGAGGAGCGGCTAGCACGAGACGAGGCCATGGCGGGCACGCGACCTGCCGGGCCGGCCGGCCCCGCGCCCGCCAAGCGCGCGCGTCCCGAGCCCGAGCCCGACGCAGACAAGTGAGTGTGCTGCCAGGACATACTTATGTACTTCCAGCGATGACGCGAGAGGAGCGGCTAGCACGAGACGAGGCCATGGCGGGCACGCGACCTGCCGGGCCGGCCGGCCCCGCGCCCGCCAAGCGCGCGCGTCCCGAGCCCGAGCCCGACGCAGACAAGTGAGTGTGCTGCCAGGACATACTTATGTACTTCCAGCGATGACGCGAGAGGAGCGGCTAGCACGAGACGAGGCCATGGCGGGCACGCGACCTGCCGGGCCGGCCGGCCCCGCGCCCGCCAAGCGCGCGCGTCCCGAGCCCGAGCCCGACGCAGACAAGTGAGTGTGCTGCCAGGACATACTTATGTACTTCCAGCGATGACGCGAGAGGAGCGGCTAGCACGAGACGAGGCCATGGCGGGCACGCGACCTGCCGGGCCGGCCGGCCCCGCGCCCGCCAAGCGCGCGCGTCCCGAGCCCGAGCCCGACGCAGACAAGTGAGTGTGCTGCCAGGACATACTTATGTACTTCCAGCGATGACGCGAGAGGAGCGGCTAGCACGAGACGAGGCCATGGCGGGCACGCGACCTGCCGGGCCGGCCGGCCCCGCGCCCGCCAAGCGCGCGCGTCCCGAGCCCGAGCCCGACGCAGACAAGTGAGTGTGCTGCCAGGACATACTTATGTACTTCCAGCGATGACGCGAGAGGAGCGGCTAGCACGAGACGAGGCCATGGCGGGCACGCGACCTGCCGGGCCGGCCGGCCCCGCGCCCGCCAAGCGCGCGCGTCCCGAGCCCGAGCCCGACGCAGACAAGTGAGTGTGCTGCCAGGACATACTTATGTACTTCCAGCGATGACGCGAGAGGAGCGGCTAGCACGAGACGAGGCCATGGCGGGCACGCGACCTGCCGGGCCGGCCGGCCCCGCGCCCGCCAAGCGCGCGCGTCCCGAGCCCGAGCCCGACGCAGACAAGTGAGTGTGCTGCCAGGACATACTTATGTACTTCCAGCGATGACGCGAGAGGAGCGGCTAGCACGAGACGAGGCCATGGCGGTCACGTGACCTGATGCGCCAATCGCGTAGCCATTAAGATAAATCGCTACGGCCTCATTGTAATCTACACTATCTACACTAATATTATAAAGAGGAAAGATTTGTTTGTTTGTTTGTTTGAAATGAATAGGCTCCGAAACTACTGGACCGATTTGAAAAATTCTTTCACCAGTAGAATCCTACATTATCGGTGATGGACATAGGCTATAGAATATTTTCAAAAAAGTTAGGGATCCGTATGAAAACGTCGATAATGTAACCCCAGGTGTGAGAAAAAATCCTTATATCGCGTACGCTGCGGAATCTATTGACAATAGAGCAAAGTGATGTACTACAGTTTTATAGAGGTCATCAATATCTACAAAAAAGTCCGCGATACCATATGTCTAACTATTATGGATACGTCACCATGACCGCTTTTTGTTCATATTATTCAAGCAAATCCCATGGTGAAATAAAAAATGGTGATTTTAGTATCATGATAATTATTAATCCTTATCCATTTAAATGGTTTGATGATTAAGGTTGATTAAGTCCGTGTAAATTATACTTTAAATTATTCAAATCGGACCTTTCGTTCAAAAGTTACGACGATACTAAACATGGTCGGAGTAAGAAAAATGTCGCGGCTTGAGCGAACTGGGGAGAATCGTATCAATGCTTGGTCCGATGAAGTTGAAACACCACGGCATTTAAATGTTTTCGATAAATCAATAAGAATAACAAATGTTTGGATTTTTCGAAAATAAACTACATACTTACTTAATATGGAGTGAAGCAGGGGTGATTAAGATTTCAGGGGAGGACATAATTGCTTGCTTCAATTTACGTCGGAATGCTTTGAACAAACTAAAAGCGGGATAATTGAAACAGATGTACTTAACAATTTTTGCATAATCAAACCCTGACGGGTTGAACGGGGTGAACAGTTGAAGCTTGTGGAGTACCTATTACATCCGCGCGGACGAAGTCGCGGGCGAAGTGCTAGTGCGATATAAAATTGGTCCCAGAACGCTGCCTTCGTTCTTTCTGATGTGACTCAGTTCTTTCATCTCCATGCTTCACATAAAAATGACGCTGAGTTAAGTAGGGTTGGATTAATATGTGATAGCTTGGGGCCAGAGTTTTCAGTATTTAATTTAGAAGTCCTTCGTGCCACTGTGTTGCTCAGTTCCTGCGTTGTCGCTCCAGGTACAGCGGTACAACAGTAGTATTCAGCTGATGCAATGGTGATGTTGGAAGGTTTGAATGTGTCTGTGCGCAGGGTGGCGCGGCCGGGCGAGAAGGGCTGGGTGGCGCGCGCGCGCGTGCCGCTGCCGTCCAACAAGGACTACGTGTACCGCCCCAAGTCCACCTGCGAGACTGACATGTCGCGGGTGAGTGCCGTCGAACCTTACTTTCTTTTTACAGAATTTCATCCTTATTAGCGACACTTTCGCATGATGTAATATTAAGGTGTGATTTTCTACAAAATCAACCGGTTCGATTCCTGGCTGGATGCAGGTTTAGTAGTGTAGATGAAGACGAGCATCCCGTGCTCGAGGTATGTACGTTAGTGAAGTCTACCTGATTTCGACAAACAATTGCCCGTTTTGCTTGTGGCGGCATGCAGATGTCCCAGCGAGCACAACGTAACTCGCGCCGTCGTTCGGCTCTGTTGCAGACGACGAAGAAGAAGATGACTCGCTACGAGAAGCAGATGAAGCGCTTCATGGACCAGAAGCGCATGAAGTCGGGCTCGCGCCGCGCCGTGGAGATCTCCATCGAGGGCCGCAAGATGGCGCTGTGAGCGGCTGTGAGCCGGCGCACGTGCCGGTCGCACGTCCACACACGACCGCGACGCTTCTGCCAGCGGCTGACTCGGATATTATCACAAGGGATAAAACTATCCTATTTCCTTCTCCAAGCTCCATTCAAAGCTCTTCATTGAAGGACATCATTCATTTTCGGGTTAATTAAGAAAGTTATAATATTATAGCTTTCATGTCAGTAAATATGACAGTAGAGGAAGAACGAATTCTTGCGGAACATAACTTTTATACTCGTGTTTTTTATGTACCTTCCAGCTTCTCGGTTTTCCCATGCTCTCTGCTAGGGTTTGTCTGGGTGGACTCCTCGTCACCCAGCTCAAACACCTCTCAAAATTGTTTAGAGACGTCGTATGTCTATTTTAGACTGAGTGCCCGGTAAGATTTCCATTCGGCAAATACGACAAACTTCCATCCAATGTTTAACCCTTCGGGAGTCTTAGCGCAGTTCACATAATTGCATCCAAAAACTTGCAGCTGACCTGCAGTGAGTTTGCTGGCCGACTGCTTACACCGCCTTATGGGCGAGCTCTATTTGTATCAGGAAATTAATTTTAAAACATGGAATTTATCGCCCTTACGATGATTCCCGAGTTCAGTCGAAGGAAGCTGCTGGCAGAAGCTAGTGCACTCACGAGCGGCCCCAGCAGCAGTGCGACCAGCCGGCCGGCCGCTGCCGCGTGTACATATAAGTCTTAGCATAAGGTACTACTTACTAAGGAACTGAATAAACTAATTATGTGACAAACACGGTGTGTTTTTTTGAGCTTGAGCTGTGGCACGCTGCTCGCCCCCTGTAGGGTACATGAGTGATGGAGCAGTCCCACGGACGCTATCGTCACCGCAGAAACACCTCCATTATGCTAGTTTAGTGGTCGGTTTGAAACCTTCCTTCAAAGCTCTGTCTCTGGCCTCTGAAGGGAGAGAGGAGTCCGCATCTGCAGTGCGATTCAGCCGTTCGATTCTGTCGACATATCACGGTGTACACCTAGGCGCAGTGAACGACAAGAGAGCTGTCATTTCATCTTATTTGTATGGTTTGACAAGTCACCCGTCGTGCACCTCGCCCAAGTGTTCACCTCGACATGTTTGCAGAATCGCACTGCTGTAAACTTAGGCGAATTGAATGACAAGTGAGCTGTCAAAACAAACAAGATGGAATGACAGCTAACTTGTCGTTCACTCTACCAAAGTGACACACCAACACCAAGGAACTTCTATTACAACCTGGAATGAGCATTGTCAATTTGACACCAATATAAAAATAAACCTTATGTTTATGACGTTAAGTTCTATTACAGACAATCACTTGGTCAAAGAGAAATCCGGTCCGAGGGAGAAAGCGCTTGGAGAGCCCTGTGTCCCTTTCTAAAGTGTTGCCAGGAGGATTATTCTCGAATTTAGTAGGAATGGTAGGAAAAAATAATATTGTCGTGTCTTATTAAAAAAACATTAACTTTCGTCCTGATATATTTCTAATATTTTTAAATTATCTGTTAGAATGAGAACATTTTTTTAGCAATAATTTAGATACTGTATTGAAATGTAATTAAAAACCAGCGCTGTGCTGTCGCTGAAAACCAGCGCTGTGGCTCTGTCTCGCACACGAGTTCCAGCATTATGCTGAGCGATGGCCGTTTTGCGCCGATGTGACGCATATCTTCCTCAAAATCCCTTTTTACTTTTATATATATACTCATTTATTTTTATGGTGTGCGTCATGCTTGGCGTAAATAAACTCTTTTTCTTTCTTTCTTTTTCTAAAAAAGAAAAGATTATTAGTAGGATATATTATAATTATATAAGTTAGACTGGTAACCCACCAGCCATATTTATTTGTTGTAAAACAATCAATTTCTTTATTCGGATGTAATAAAGATGGTTAAAAAGTGTGCGATTCAAAAGCTGTTCGGTTGCAAAAGCGAATCCTATGCAGGATGCGGTGTTTCTTTCTTCAAGTAAGTATATTGCAATTCTTGAAGTAGGGTGCCCATAATGAACGAAATTATAAAATTA
This sequence comes from Melanchra persicariae, assembly GCA_947386135.1. NCBI lineage: Eukaryota > Metazoa > Arthropoda > Insecta > Lepidoptera > Noctuidae > Melanchra > Melanchra persicariae. The sequence goes on along the minus strand of OX376668.1, from coordinate 105,554 downwards.
TTTACACAATGCAGCATATAAATAGGAGGTAGTCTTCAACGTAAGCATAATAAAACTTTATATGGAATGGTGTACCGAATACTTAAAAGACGTGATCATGAAATTTCACATTTCCCGAGGAACATTGTAGGGAAACGGCAAAAAAGTTTCAACTTCCCATATTAATCGCTGTTTTAAGTGTGTCACTTCGTATATTTTAAATAAATTTAAAAAATATAATTTCAGACTGCCTGGAGAAGAATCAGGGAGAAAAAATGGCTTGATGTCATTCCAAGTCATTCAAATATCAAAAAATATTCCGTTATTTGCAGTCTTCATTTCAGGCCCCTTAGGATATAATAAAACATAGTTTAATGCGTTTTACTTTAATCCATCCTTAAAGCATAATTATTATTAACTTATGAAATCAAATTATTGGGTAATATATTATATCCCATTATATTTGTCTCAACCTACATTATATTGGTTGGTCACCCTAATGAAAGGGACAGAGGGCTCTCGCGAAGCTATCTCCCTCGGACCGCGTATCGACAGCCTGTGCACATTCCAGGTTGTAATAGAAGTTCCTTGCCACACACACACACACACCATTACTTGCACAGAATAGAAAGAAAGAGAAAAAAATATTTGGGTTGATGAGCCTATTCGTATAGTGCTATCTCCTATCTTTTTTTGGTATGACTTCCTATGAACAATGCCAGGACCTAAATACATTCGAAAACCCGCCTGGGAAGTACCATCCGAGGACCTGTGTGTGAGCCAAACGAGGACCTTAACCATCTGACCAGGGCCACCAATGCGAGGACCTAATTTAACACACTTTTTCTCATTTCTTGTACAATGTGAGGACGCAGTATTAGACTTTTCATGAACAGTACGAGGACGTTTTTTCCGAGTAGACGGTGTACAAAACGAGGACCTTTTGAAAATTTCCATTACAAACTTTTTACACACTTATAATTTTACCGTAAAAATATTTGAATCCTTTATTCACTTTTACACATATATTTTACACTAGCTGCTACCCGCGACTTCGTCCGCGTAGAATCCTGTTTTTATTCTGGTTAATTAATCATTTTTTGGTACAATGTCTGTTTCTCCCATCACAGGCAGTTATGTTTAGGTTGGTATACTACTCGTATATATAGTTTGATATATACATGTGAAAAGTTTGTAATTAGCAAATGACCCTACAAAAGCACGATTTTATTATTCTGATTTAAGTTTGTTATTAGTCTGTAAGCTAAAGAAAGTAAATAAATAAATACATAATAGTATGATAGTAGAGTAAGAAAGTCTAAGGTAAGTTTTTTGTTTCATCGTCATCATATCAGACGAAAGACGTCCACTTCTGGACATAAGCCTCCTCTAAGTGTAGCCACAACAAACAATCTATCTATACATATAATAAAACAGTAGAAAGTTTGTGTCTGTACATTAACGAAATTTACCAAAAATGGGTTGGGGACGATGCAAAAGGAACATACTGCACAAAAAAAGATTTTTCAGATTTTCTTGTCTGTCTGTCTGTCTGTCTGTCTGTCTGTTAACGCTAATCTCTGAAAATACTGTACAGATTTACTTGGAGACTGTACAGTTACATGTGGGTTAGCTCTGAGCAACATTTAGTCTTTGTTTCAATTAAATTGGTGACCAGGAAAAAAAGTTAGGGGCATTTAAAGATAAATTTTACGGCATGATTTAAATCGTAGCCATTGGTAACCTCTGTACTGATAGGAACGCAAATTTTGCATTATTTTAACAAGTGAAATCAGCCGAGGCGATTAATGACCGGACTTCCACTTAGTGGTGCGTGCGGTCGGACCCCGCCGTATGCAGGTGTTTTTGTAGGTTTTGATTTTCTTTTGTGTTTTTGTTTATGTTTAGATTTCCAACATACTTAACATCAATGTTTAGGTAATACATTCGCAAAAATAATATTCAATTTTTCAAATACCTACAATGCCAATATTAAAGAGGTTATGACTATAAATAAGTTTTTTTTATCTGTAGCATCTCAGTCATGAAGATATGCCAAACGACTTTAGATTAATATTTTTATTTGTAACATTCATAATTATGTAAACACTAGACAAGTAGAAATTATTTGTAACAGTATAATATTCTTCAGGACCTAATAGTTGGTCCAATATAAGTCTGTAGATCCACTGTAAATCTTCAGCCATCTTCAGGTTATCGATGAAACAGTGGGCCCAGTAGATAGGTGCAGTACGAAAGATCGCTTGAAACCCACGTCAACCTCACAGAAACCAATCAGCTCTCCATCTCCGCCACGGCCAGCGCCTCTAACATCACCAGCGCCGGAGCCAGCTGTCATTCAGCAACCCGTTACCACTCGGTCAGGACGCACTGTTCGATTTAAGATACCTGTAGATGTTTCATTAAGCTTACTTTTAAGTGTTAGTCTGTAAGTTTAGAAGATGTTTATTTTATTTTTATTAGACGAGATTTGCCAACTTTTCGTCATGGGTGTCATTTTCATGGTTTTCGAGGTCGCCAATAGCGATTACCGGGTCAAAATCGAAATCCAAGATGGCGCCCACGAGATTTGACAACTTTTCATGGTTTTCGGGGTCGCCAATAAGGATTACTAAGTCAAAATCGAAATCCAAGATTGCGCCCACGACATTTGACATTTTTTCATCATAAGTGTCATTTTCATGGTTTTCGGGGTCGCCAATAACGATTACCGGGTCAAAATCGAAATTCACGATGGCGCCCATGAGATTTGAAAACTTTTCATAAGGGTTGTCATTTTCATGGTTTTCGGGGTCGCCAATAACGATTACCAGGTCAAAATCGAAATCCAAGATGGCGCCCACGAGATTTGTCAACTATTCATCATGTGTGTCATTTTCATGGTTTCCGGGGTCGCCAATAACGATTACCGGGTCAAAATCGAAATCCAAGATGGCGCCCACGCGATTTGACAACTTTTCATCATGGGTGTCATTTTCATGGTTTTCGGGGTCGCCAATAACGATTACCGGGTCGAAATCGAAATCCAAGATGGCGCCCACGAGATTTGACAACTTTTCATCATGGGTGTCATTTTCATGGTTTTCGGGGTCGCCAATAAAGATTACCGGGTCAAAATCGAAATCCAAGATGGCGCCCACGAAATATGACGACTGGACGCAAAGGCTACGCCGATCTCCCAGTCCCCCTCCATTCAGACGATGCCAAGCCGGGGCTCGTATTTTTGAGTTCCCTGGAGCGGAGGGCAGCGCCAACGCTGACCTCTTTGCAGCCAAGCTGCAAGAGGTCATCGTGGACGCTGCCAAGGTGGCCCGACAAGTCAAGTCGGCGGCCATCGAGGTGACCGACCTCGACGATTCGGTCACCAAGGAGGAGGTGGTGGCAGCGGTCGCAGCCATTGGGGGCTGCGGCGTCACGGCGGTGCAAGGCCGGGACATCAGACCGGGCCGCAGCGGCATGGGCACTAGCAGGCTCGAGTGCCCAGTCGCCGCTGCCAAAGCCGTCCTTGAAAAGGGACGGCTCCTTGTCGGGTTTAGCTCGGGTGCAGTCCGAGCACTGGCCGACCAGCCCCTGCGCTGCTACAGGTGCTGCGGCATCGGGCACACCCGAGCCCTGTGCCCGTCAGCGGTTGACAGGTCTCTGAGCTGCTACCGCTGCGGCAAGGAGGGCCACAAAGCCGCCTCCTCCACGGTCGCCACGCCGCACTGCACAGTTTGTGCTGCCAACGGCTGCCCGGCAGGCCACGTGACGAGGGGGAAGATGTGCGATCCTCCCCCCAAGAGGGGCAAAGTGCAGGCGCCTATCATGCCTGCTGCTAGCACCGCGCGTTCCGAGGCAGGAACGGCGGTGGCAGCGGAGGAGGGGGATGCGATGTCGACTTAATAAGGTCGACCATCGCATCCTCCCAATAGTGTCGCGGTCTTCCACGGACTCCCCTCCCCTCTCGCTTTAGAGAGGGGACCGGGATACGTGGCCGCCGCGGCAGCGTTCGCCTCCTTCTGCGAGGACGACATCTCGCAAAAGGAGGCGGCAGAGCGCGCGCGAGAGGACGACTTTCTCGCTGCGCCGCTCCGAAGGCGGAGAAGAGGTCGGAGAAGACGCCGTCTTCTCCCTCCTCATGGTGGTGTAGGCGGGCGACAGGCGCGGGGGCGCCTCCGCCCGCACTGCACTCTACATCACCGTGTAGGTGGGCGAACGTCGGAGAGGGACTGGACGTAAAGGCTACGCCGATCTCCCAGTCCCCCTCCACTCAGACGATGCGGGAATGCCTCTCGCTGCCGGCTGTAGTACGTTCTATGGTCGGCGGTGAGGAGTCCTGGGACGCGGTGGTCTCCTGCGAAACTGTCATCGCGCAGAAGGAGGCTGCGGAAAGGGAGAGGGAGATGTCGAGTGCTCTCCCGGCCCGCAGCAGGCGCACCGGGCGTCGGAGGACGCTATACGATACGCTGCCCTCCTTCTGCCCCCCTAACTGGGTCCAGGGGCGGCGGACTTGGGGATGTCCGTTGCCCCCCATTCATCCGGACCCGAGGTGGCGGCGCGTGGTGTTCCCGTGCGCCCCTCTGACGTCGCGGGGGGAGCTAAACACCTCACTCCCCCCGCGTACGAGATGTGGCCCGCAGAGGCGGGCCGGCACCAGCCGGGGATTACGGAATTGTTCCCGCGATCCCCGGCGTAGGTGGAAGATGGAACACCGGGGTGGTTCCCACGGTGGGCTCTAACTCGCCTGGACCGGGAGGCAGCCAAGGAGGCGGCCTTCCTCCAGGACTGGCTGTCGCCCCCCCCTGTCGAGGACGTCCCGGACGTTGACACCGCAGCGGTCCGGCTCAGGAGATCCTTGATCGAGGTGTGCAACTCCAGCATGCCTCGGTCCCGTCGCCCGCCTCCCCGTCGCGCCGTCTCACGGTGGGTTGATTTATATACGTAGTGGACTTAGGACATTAAAAAAAAAGTCATCTTATTTTTACTGATTAATGATGCAAATTTGTTCTACTATCTAATACAGTAAATTATTGTTCTATGACTTTTTATTTTACGCATTATTTTTAGTACTACAATTTTTTAAATATTTTTTTGTATAGAAAAAATCATAAAATCTAAAGAATCTCAAAAATCTGAAAACATCTCCAACTGCGATGTATATATTAAAATAGTACTATTTATTAGCTTATTTTTACAACTAGTCAGCTACTGCGCTTTGCTGCGATTTAGGAGAAATTTTTTTTTTTATTTTTTTTCTTATTAAAATCGCATTTAAGTCTACAAAATCTCAAATTTCTTCCAATTGTTGGATAAGTATTTTAATAGTACAATTTATTTGCATCTAATCGTCTACTGTAGTTTACTGTGACTTAGTAGGTAGTTAGACTTTTTTAGATTTTTTTGAACGAAAATATCTTAAAAGTCACCTAAATCTCAGAATACTTAGCAGTGATAATTATTGTATTCTCTATTCCACACCACCCCAGAGGTAGAGAACTAGGCGCGTTTTTTTTATCAGTGGTCTCCCCAATAGGCCTAATCCACGACTACAAATCTGTGTTCTGTATGTGTGAGACTTACAAAGACAAATTCAAAATTCAAATCATTTACCAATATTTTTAGGAGGGGCCTGCACCATGCTCAACACCATGCTCTGACAATAACGGGTCTTCAGTTAAAACCCCTAAATTTTCTTGATCATCATCGTCAACAAATGTATCCTTAACGATCAACAAAGCTGTTGCTTCTTCTGAAAAGGCTTTGTGTTTTCGCACCAGTTTGTGTCGTTTCTTTGAAATATGTGGATCAGAGCTGATTAACAAATTGTTCAAAATATCTTCATTAGTAGCTTTTCTACAGAATTTCCTCGAATTATGAGCACGATATCTCCGAAAATCTTTGTTGCGTGCTTCAGCTGCTTCTTCGGATAATTTTCCAATGGGCACTATACCCAAGGTTTCAATAATAGCTGCTCCGTGAGCTAAAACTTTGTGAACACTTGCAGGCATGTAAAACCAATTATATAATTCAATGTATAGTTCCATGGTGGTTTCGGTATAATCTTTAAACTTCAATATATCAATACGGTGACCCGACGAAATTGCTTCTAATATAGTTTTAAATCTTTTTATTAATTCTTCATTTACTCCTGTGATCGAAGCTGCAATATCGGGGTTTTCGAAAAATCTCCTCGCAGTATTCCCATCATTTGTTGTACCATGACCCTGTTTCACAACATCAATTAAAAGTCCTGTTTCGGATTTAAATGCTTCCTGAATATTTCTCTTTTTGCTCTCCATAATAGCTTTACTGTCACCTTTCACCATCCATGTCTTCAAATCTAATCTGTACGCTATATGAAGAATGCATTCCATGAATCGTATCCAGATGTGTAACGACGATAAACCATATTTATATAAATCGACATCAATTTCTTTTGCCAAAACCAAGGACAAATCATTCATTTCCTTTGGAGTAGCTTTACATATGTCACATCTTTGTGTTGATGTATCGCAAAGAACTGCAGTCGCTTTACCATCTATCATGGTTAGTATTAGGTTGTGCGAGATGGTCAAATCATCAACCACTGTCTTAACTAAATTGTTAATCTCTGCCTCAATCGCATTTTTTTCTTGCAAAATGCTGAATTTGTTTTCCTTCATGAATTTAAAAAACAGCGGACGACACCATAATGAGGAATTTGGGGAATCATTTTCCCATATAACTCTGTCACTAGACACTAATTTGATAGGAATCAAACTACCCATAAATACGCTAGAATCGTCAAAGTCCTCATCTTCTTCATTTTCTCTTCCAACTTTCTGCTTATAATTGGCTTGATTCGAAGCTCCGTCAAATCCCCATTTACTAATCAGTGTCAAATCTTTACAAGTTTCACTAATTTCGTTTGACATTATAATTCTCTTCACAGTAATATCCAATAGTGCCTGCAATTCTATCGTAGCCGTTTTATCTGTTACTACAATAGCAGTTTTAGGTGGATAACATTTAATTTTTTCATTTTGCAGTGCGTAGTAAGAGGGATATACGTTGGTACCAGTTACTTCTGCGATACTTTTTCGTAGCGTATTATATTGCCATTTTGACAATTTCAAAGACAAAAACAAGCCTAAAGCTTCATCTGGAGAGAATACTGATTTCTTTTTATTTCCAAAAAGACAATCTTTTACTTTTTGCACGTCCTGTGGATGCTTGAGCAGATGCTGTAATATGTCAGCAACATCTTCCTTTCCTTCTGCTTTTAAGTTAAAAACATGGGCATGTGACAACTCCTCTGAAGCAATAGTTTGCGTAGTAAGTTCCGTACGTCTCTTTTTTTGTTTAGGACCTAATTCTGTAAATGGTTTTCTCGGACTTACTTGAGTTGATGTACCAACAGACACCTTTTCATGAGATGTAGTTGATGTGCTAGGAACTGGATCGTCGTCGTTTTTTGCAAAATCTTTCATAAACTCAGGCCAAACTATCTCCGATGCCAACCAATCACTGTATTTACTTCTAAATGTATGTTCTTTTCGTTTAGCATTTTCCCATTTTTTATAAGTATTATAACAATACTTTGCGCAGAATTCCTTTAGCAAATTATCATTATCTTGATTTAAATCACACAATTTTGACTTGATAGCACTGTATAAAAAGTTATGATCCTTAATACTACCACTTGATTTCAATTTCACAAACATATCAACATTAATAACTAAATCACTAAACATTTTCACAAAATTCTCGAAAATCAACTTTTAACAAAAATCAAGTAACGAGCGGGTAGTCCGTATGTAAAGGGTGGTTACAACGAACTGATATCATTGTTTTCAACTTGCTACCCCAAATATTTTTTACCTGCAAATTTACTGCCCTCTGATTGGCGCACGTCACTAATGACGACTCGTCTACTGATAAGAAAACCGGTTTTGGTGTTGTGGAAAGAGTGGTGTGGAATGCAGTTGCACAAAATATTTACAACAAACTAATAATAATAATCCTAATAATATGCACCATGCATCGAATTCTTTGTTTTATTCATACAAATTAAATCTCTGAAATTTTAGGGTAATAACCTACTTTAAAAAAAAAGTTCCAAAACATAAAAGTATGGTATAAGTATATACAATGCAAATATATATTTAAAAATCCTTAAGTCCCAACTTCGCGATTTCAGCCCACCGTGCGTCTATTGGTGGTCGGAGGAACTGGCGGGGCTCCGGGCCACCTGCGTGGCGGCCAGGGGAGCCTACACGCGGAGCCGACGGCGCAGCGTCCGTAGTCAAGCAGACGAGGATCGCCTCTACGCCTCTTCCAGAGAGGCTCAGACGGTCCTCAAGTCGGCTATGGGCGCTGCCAAGGACTCGGCGAGGGCCGAGATGCTGGAGGGTCTCGACAGAGATCCGTATGGGAGACCATACAGGGCGGCGCGGAACCAACTGCGGCCCCATGGTCCCCCTCTGACAGAGACCCTCGAGCCAGCGTTGCTGGATGGGGTGGTCCGGTCCCTGTTTCCGCGCAGGACCGACTTCACCCCACCAACGATGGATCCCCCGCAGGGGGCGGCATCACTGACGGAGGAGGAGGTGCCCCCGGTGACGGCAGAGGAGTTCTACGTGGGGGTACTCAGCCTACGCGCCAAGAAGACGGCCCCTGGGCCAGACGGCGTCCCTGCACGGGTGGTAGCCATAGCTGCCGCTCAAATGGAGGACAGATTTCGGGATCTCTTCAGCGCGTGCCTTACGGCTGGGAGGTTCCCGAAACTGTGGAAGGAGGGGCAGCTATGCCTCTTCCGAAAGGAGGGACGCCCGGCGGATTCCCCCTCGGCATACCGGCCCATCGTTCTGCTCGATGAGGTCGGTAAATTGTTCGAGGGGATCATTGCCTCCCGGCTGAATGGCCACCTGCGGAGGGTAGGGCCGGACCTGTCGGACGCCCAGTTCGGTTTCCGACAAGGGCGTTCGACCATCGACGCGCTGGCCCTACTCAAGGGCCAGGTGAAGGGGGCGGTGGATGCTGGGGACGGAGTGCTGGCGGTGTCATTCAACATAGCCAACGCCTTCAACTCCGTCCCCCACTCGACCATACTGGAGGCACTCCGATATCACGGAGTGCCCCAATACTTGCAGAGCCTCCTGGCCAGCTACTTGGAGGACCGAGAGGTCCTCCTTGTCGACAAACTGGCCAGGTTGCGGCGATATGGCGCGGAGTCTGGTGTTCCGCAGGGGTCAGTCTTAGGACCCCCCCTGTGGAACATCGGCTTCGACTTGCTGCTGCGGGGAGCCCTCCTCCAGGGCACGAGTGTCATCTGCTGCTCAACCCCGACTGATATTGCGTGTATGTGTCCAAATATTAAAGTAACTTGCAGCAATAAACTCTTGAAAGTTATTTGAGTGTTTAACTTAGCAGCGTAGCGAATCCCACCAGGTACCACTTAGGTCACGCCCCTACAAACACAATAAAATACTTAGGCGTAATTTTAGATGAAACCCTTTCTTTTAAACAGCATATAGAAGCTTTAAACAATAGAATACGTAAGCTAATATTCATGTTCAAAAAGCTACGATATATTGCAGACCCAATAATAATTAGACAAGTATACTTTGCTCTATGTCAATCAATTTTGACCTATTGCATTACCTCGTGGGGTGGGGTAGGTAAAACTCTATTACTACCCATCGAGAGAGCGCAAAGAGCGATCCTCAAGGTGTCCACTAGCCGTCCTTTCCTTTTTCCAACTAACCTCTATAAATCCTGTGATGTACTAACAGTCCGACAGTTATTCATAATGAGCACGGTGCTAAAACAACACGCAGCCCTCCCCTATCGCATTGAAGCTACTAAAAAAAGACGGAAAGACATGGTTTGCCCTAATAAACCTACAAAACATGCTTTCACAACAAAATTTCATGTGTTCCTTGGACCACTGCTCTATAACAGACTTAACGCAACAGCAGACATATTTTCCCTAAATTACATTAAGTGCAAGAAAGTTGTCAAGGAAACTCTTCAAAGTATGCCCTATGATGATACAGAGGAGTTATTAATAGTTCTAAAATAAAGATTGTTTTGATTTCTAATAATGTATTTAAAAGTATGAGTCTAAGATGTTAGGAAATAAGTATTTTATAATATTTACACCTTAGATAAGCCTTTTAACTTATTACCTAAGATAAATATATCGCATTTCCTCTGAAAAACTGTCATAAGACGCTGAAAGCTAGTTTTAAGAAAAAAACGATTTAAATAATTTTTCGATAAATTAATGCTATTGTGACTTTTAGGTTACAAATTTTTACCTGTTTACTGTTTTAACTACAATTGTGTCGCATTCTGACTGCGGAGATCGGACAGGACCTCTCACTTCCCAGCGTGGTCAACTCCATGCTGGTGAGTGAGGGGTCCTGGGCAGCGGTCGCCTCCTTTTGCGAGGACGTCATCTCGCAAAAGGAGGCGGCGGAGCGCGCGCGTGAGGACGACCCTCTCGCAGCGTCCAAAAACTCGACTGCACCTTCAGAGAAGCTAGCCGCAGACGGCGCGCGGCTAGCCTCTGACGCCGAAGCGTCGGAGTGGCCCTGAAAAGGGCCTTTTGGTTGGCCCTGAGAAGGGCCTTTTGGTTGACCCTGAGAAGGGCTTTTGGGTTGGCCCTGAGAAGGGCCTTTGGGTTGGCCCTGAGAAGGGCCTTTTGGTTGGGCCTGACAAGGGCCTTTGGGTTTTAAAAAGCGCCCGAAGGCGGCCCGCGGGGGTGTAGGCATAGCCACCGCAGGATCGTAGTTAAAAAGGCAAGGCGGATGAATGTGTACTACGAAAGCACAGAGCACTTTGGCCGAACGTTAGGTTAGGTTTTTTTTTTTTTTTTGGCAGGAGTGGGAAATCCTCATGGACGCCCCAACTGGGGCAGTGCCGGACTCTTACCGGCTAAAACCCACTCCTGCCTTTCTAAGTGTTCCCCTGACACACTCCAGTCAGAGACCTTGCCTGATATTTGAGGTTATAATTGCTTTTGAAATTATTACTATGATATTAACCAATTTAAATATTAGACATTTACGAATTTTTCAAAACTATTTCATTGATATTAGGTACAGATTGAGACCTTTGTTTTCTATGCTTATCGCGTTATATGATTCTATATAAGGAAAGCATAGTTTTTATGGTGCTTTATTTCTTTGTTTGACTCTATTTGAAATTTTGATGTAAAAATCTAATAAAAGTTTTCTTGATTTTATTTTTTTGAATAAGTCACATATTATTTTAACTAATTACTGTGTCCAACTCTTGTTCGAGCTCTCGTCGCTCCCTCTCGTACGCAGGACACTGAAGAATAATGTGTGGCACTGACTCCAGCGCGCCCGGCTCACAGATGCACGATGGGCTCTCCTTACACTTGAAGCGATGCAAGTATTCGGAGAACCCACCGTGCCCCGTCATTATTTCGGTCACTACCCCGGTTGGCCTTAATCGGGTGACAATTTTAAATGCGTCGATTGCATCTGGGAGGAAAATTTTTGTAACAGAGGCCGTTGCGCCCTCCTTATACCTCCGGTTCCATTCGTCAAGCGACCCCATGCGGATCTGCCGCTTGACGAATGATACCGGGCAGCAGTCGTAGTCCGGTTTCTTCTTACTGCGCAGTGCAGCTTCTTTCGCGAGGTGGTCTGCGCGTTCATTCCCTTCCAATCCAGCGTGTGCCTTTATCCAGAACAAAGAGATATCTTTGCTCTGGGATAAAGCCACGTTAAGGTTCGCCCTTGTCTCCACTGCCAGTGCGTGGAGGGAACCCTGGTTCGTGACTGTCTGCAGTGCGGCCTTTGAGTCACTATAGATACCGAAGGTTCCCTCTTTGCGACGCAGTATTTGGCGTGTTGCTACGCATATGGCCAGGAGTTCTGCTTGGTAGACAGTACAGCACGTCGGCAGGCTAAGCTTGACTGCCTTGATCTCGGCTTCCCTGTCCCAAAGGGACAGTGCTGCTCCGACCTTGCCCTCGATCTTGCTGCCGTCGGTGAAGAACCGTATATCCCCGCATGAGCTTTGATCCAAAAGAGTTCGACTCTTTTGGATCGATCCTGGCACTGTCGCAGGTTTTCACGTATTTCGACTGCGAGGGGATGGAGAGAGCGATGGTTGGTGACCGCTTCCAGCCATGACCTGGAGTCGCTGTAAATTCCAAAGCTATCTTTTGGGCTGCGCAGAATTTCCCTTGTAGCTTTACATATAGCCAGCAGTTCCGCCTGGAAGACGGTGCAGTGGGACGACAGCTTGAGCTTTTGGGTTTTGGTTTCCTCATCATTGCTCCAATGAGACAATGATGCCCCCACCTTGCCCTCGATCTTGCTGCCGTCCGTGTATATCCGCACTGCTTGAGTGCAGTGGTGGTTGTGCTGTTCTTGGTCTGCCAAGCATACGAACTGCAGGCTTATATGTTTGGCTGGGTGAGGAGTTCTGTTGAACGCGGTACGTCGCTCAACCTCAATATCTCCTAGCGCTGGCTGGGGTACTCCCCTTCTCGCTTCATAAAGGGCAGCTGCCTCTTGTATTCGGAGGTCAAGGGGTAGTAATCCAGCCAGCACCAGTGCCGAGTTCAAGGAGACTGTGCGATAGGATTTGCACAGTTTCTGAGCAAATCCCCTTTGGACCGCGTTCAACTGTTTGCGCACCATTAGCTTTTTGGTTGCTGGTGCCCACGCACTTGCCGCATACATGATCGTAGGTTCGACTACTGCCGTGTAGATGGACCGTATGACGTCCGTATTGAGTCCCCAGCTGACCCTGGCCGCCCTCGACAACTGCTTGTAAAGGTTTAATGCCCTCTTACATACAGCGGGCGCGTGCAGTTCGAGCCAAGTCTGGTTACGGCGCGTCCCGCGTGCTGTACGCGGACCATTCTTTGGCTGAGCTGCAGCAGATGGCGGAGGAGGACGAAGAGGAGATTGCGGAGGTCGCCTCCAAGTCCTCCAATCTAAAGGGCACCTTCCAGAAGGCCCTTAAGTGCCGGGCCGCGAGCATGCGCGGCATCGTAGAGGAGCTCGTCAAGAGAAAGACGAGTGAAGAAACGCGGCAGCTGCAGGCGAGGGTCGATCGCCTGCAATCAGAGGTCAGCCAGCTTCATCAGAAGCTGGCTGATGTCACGGCTCGGCCAATTCAGGCCGAACCGACACCTGCGGCGGAGGCCCCTACCTCCACCAACCTTGAGGATATACTCCGCAAGGTTGTAATGGAGGAGCGGGCCTTCACACGAGCCTGTCTTGCAGGCATCGAGGACCGGCTCTTGCCGGAAAAGCGCCTCCGACCGCCGCTTGCCGCTGACGAGAGGCGAGCCGAGCCGGGTCCGTCCTCGCAAGGGGAGGACGCCCTTCTCCCTTCCACTACCCCGTCCAACCAGCGGGGTTGGACCGAAGTGGTCAGGAAGGGGAAGGGCAAAGGAAAGAAGACGGCGACAGCCGCCCCTGCTGTCGCAGCCACCATGGCCACCACGACTCCCAGCCCGTCGCAGACGACTGGGAAGGGAAGGAGGAGGGGCAGGGGCAGAAAGGCTGCAACGGGCGTCCCTGCCGCCCCCGCCACCACGCCTCCCAGCCAGTCGCAGGCGACCGGCAGAGGAAAGAGGAAGGGGAAATTGGTTCCCCCAAAGACCGCAGCTGTCGTAGTGACGCTCACCGCGGAGGCCGCGGAGCGAGGGGAGACGTACGCGTCCATATTGGTGCGGGCGCGTGCTAACGCCGATCCCACCCAACTGGGGATCGGCAAAGTCTCCTGCCGGAGGACCCAAACCGGGGCTCGAATCTTCGAGTTCCCTGGGGCGGAGGGCAGTGCCAACGCTGACCTCTTCGCAGCCAAGCTGCAGGAGGTCATCGCGGACGCAGCCAAGGTGGCCCGACCCGTCAAGTCGGCGGCCATCGAGGTGGCCGACCTTGACGACTCGGTCACCAAAGAGGAGGTGGTGGCAGCGGTCGCAGCCATTAGGGGCTGCAGTGTCGCAGCGGTGCAGGGCCGGGACATCAGGCCCGGCCGCGGCGGCATGGGCACTATCCGTCTCGAGTGCCCAGTCGCCGCCGCCAAAGCCGTCCTTGAAAAAGGACGGCTCTTGGTCGGATTCAGCTCGGGTGCAGTCCGAGCACTAGAGAACCAGCCCCTGCTCTGCTTCAGGTGCTGCGGCATAGGGCACACCCGAGCCCTGTGCCCTTCAGCGGTCGATAGGTCTCTGACATGCTACCGCTGTGGCAAGGAGGGCCACAAAGCCGCCTCCTGCACGGCCGCCACGCCGCACTGCGCAGTGTGCGCCGCCAGTGGCTGCCCGGCAGGCCACGTGACGAGGGGGAGGATGTGCAATCCTCCCCCTAAGAGGGGCAAAGCGCAGGCGTCGGTCGGGCCTGCAGCTAGCACCGTCGTTCCCGAGGCAGGAACGGCGGTGGCGGCGGAGGAGGAGGGTGCGATGTCGATTGATGGATAGGGTCGATCATCGCATCCTCCAGGCGAACACCAACCACTGCAGAACAGCCCAAGACCTGCTGATGCAGACCATGGCTGAGTGGTTGGTGGACTTGGCGGTGGTCGCCGAGCCCTACTCGGTCCCTGGCCATTGGCTGGGCGATCGAGACGGCCTGGTGGCAATAGTGACGCGGTCTTCCACAGACTCCCCTCCCCTCTCGCTCTTAGAGAGAGGACCGGGATACGTGGCCGCCGCGTGGGGAGGTGTGGCCCTAGTTGGGGTCTATTTCTCCCCAAACCGCCCTCTCTCGGACTTTGAGGATTTTCTTGAAGTCCTAACTGCTGTCGTAGGGAGGGCGGCGCCGCGCCAGGTCGTGGTGTTGGGCGACCTGAACGCCAAGTCGGTGGCCTGGGGCAACCCGGCTGCCTCGTGCAACGTCCGGGGACGCGCCGTCGAGTTCTGGGCGGCCTCATGCGGTGTGTCCCTCCTCAACAGGGGGGCGGTCCACACATGTGTGCGGCAACACGGAGGGTCGGTGGTGGACGTCTCGTTTGCCACCCCCGTGCTGGCCGCACGCATCGTGAACTGGCGGGTGGAGACGGTGGAGACCCTGTCGGACCACCGATATGTGCGGTTCGACATCTCCACCCAGGGCCCCCGGGGGGAGATGGCCCGCTCTGCCAGGTCTCCCTTCCCACGGTGGGCTCTCACTCGCCTGGACCGGGAGGCAGCCAAGGAGGCGGCCTTCC
Source organism: Melanchra persicariae (assembly GCA_947386135.1). Lineage (NCBI taxonomy): Eukaryota > Metazoa > Arthropoda > Insecta > Lepidoptera > Noctuidae > Melanchra > Melanchra persicariae. The sequence continues at coordinate 90,392 of OX376668.1, read as the reverse complement.
TCCAGGACTGGCTGTCACCCCCCCTTGTCGAGGACGTCCCGGACGTTGACGCCGCGGCGGTCCGGCTAAGGCGATCCCTGACCGAGGTCTGCAACTCCAGCATGCCTCGGTCCCGTCGCCCGCCTCCCCGACGCGCCGTCTATTGGTGGTCGGAGGAACTGGCGGGGCTCCGGGCCACCTGCGTGGCGGCCAGGAGGGCTTACACGCGGAGCCGACGGCGCAGCGTCCGTAGCCAAGCAGACGAGGACCGCCTCTACGCCTCTTACAGAGAGGCTCAGACGGTCCTCAAGTCGGCTATGGGCGCTGCCAAGGACTCGGCGAGGGCCGAGATGCTGGAGGGTCTCGACAGGGATCCATATGGGAGACCATACAGGGCGGCGCGGAACCAACTGCGGCCCCATGGTCCCCCACTGACGGAGACCCTCGAGCCGGCGTTGCTGGATGGGGTGGTCCGGTCCCTGTTTCCGCGCAGGACCGACTTCACCCCACCAACGATGGACCCCCCGCAGGAGGCGGCTTCACCGCCGGAGGAGGAGGTACCCCCGGTGACGGCGGATGAGTTTTACGCGGGGGTTCTCAGCCTCCGCGCCAAGAAAACGGCCCCTGGGCCGGACGGCGTCCCGGCACGAGTGGTGGCCATAGCTGCTGCTCAAATGGAAGACAGACTTCGGGACCTCTTCAGCGCATGCCTTACGGCTGGGAGGTTCCCGAAACTGTGGAAGGAGGGGCAGCTATGCCTCCTCCGAAAGGAGGGACGCCCGGCGGATTCCCCCTCGGCATACCGGCCCATCGTTCTGCTCGATGAGGTCGGTAAATTGTTCGAGGGGATCATTGCCTCCCGGCTGAATAGCCACCTGCGGAGGGTAGGGCCGGACCTGTCGGACGCCCAGTTCGGTTTCCGACAGGGGCGTTCGACCATCGACGCGCTGGCCCTACTCAAGGGCCAGGTGAAGGGGGCGGTCGAGGCAGGGGACGGAGTGCTGGCGGTGTCATTCGACATAGCCAACGCCTTCAACTCCGTCCCCCACTCGACCATACTGGAGGCACTCCGATATCACGGAGTGCCCCTATACCTGCGGAGCCTCCTGGCCAGCTACCTGGAGGACCGAGAGGTCCTCCTTGTCGACAAACTGGCCAGGTTGCGGCGATATGGCGCGGAGTGTGGTGTTCCGCAGGGGTCTGTCTTAGGACCCCCCCTGTGGAACATCGGCTTCGACTGGCTGCTGCGGGGAGCCCTCCTCCAGGGCACGAGTGTCATATGTTACGCGGATGACACTCTGCTCACTGCCCGGGGGAGGAACTTCGGGGAGGCGGCCTGCCTGGCATCGGCTGGCGGGTCATTGGTGGCGGGGAGGATACGCAGCCTGGGATTGAGGGTGGCGCTAAATAAGACCGAGGCCGTGTTCTTTCACGGGCCTCGGCAGCGCTGCCCTCCTGACGCCCACATTGTCGTGGAGGGCGCCAGGGTAGGCGTCCAGACCCAGATCAAATATCTGGGTCTAGTGCTGGACAGCAGGTGGCGCTTCGGCCCGCACTTCAGCGGGCTGTCGACGCGCCTGTTGAGGGCTGCGGACGCCCTCTCCTGGCTCCTCCCGAACCTGGGAGGGCCCAGTGCGCGATGCCGGCGCCTATATGCCGGCATCCTGAGAAGCATGGCCCTGTACGGGGCCCCCATCTGGGCAGACTCCCTGCATAGGAGGGAGAACGCGACGGCGATGCGCCGGCCCCAAAGGGCCATTGCACTGCGGGTGGCGAGGGCCTACCGCTCGGTGGGCTTTTCGGCGGCGTGCGCTCTGGCTGGCACCCCTCCTTGGGAGCTGGAGGCGTGGGTGCTCGCCAGAGTGTACGAATGGACGGCGCGGCGAAAAGCCCTCGGGGAGCGCCCCGTCGCGGAAGAGCGGGAGGCCGTGCGGCGGGAGGCGAGGGACGCCATCATCGTCCATTGGACGCAGGACCTCGCCTCCGCCACTTTTGGCCGCCGAACCCTGGACGCGCTCGGCCCAGTCCTGCGGGAATGGCTCGAGCGGCCCCACGGTTTCCTCTCATTCCGTCTGGTGCAGGTGCTGTCAGGCCACGGCTGTTTCGGCACGCACCTGCACCGGATCGGGAGGGAGGAGACTCCGGCGTGCCACGACTGCGGCGCGGCGGAGGACACGGCACAGCATACGCTCGAGGTGTGCCCGGCTTGGTCTGAGCCGCGCCGCATTCTGACTGCGGAGATCGGACAGGATCTCTCACTTCCCAGCGTGGTCAACTCTATGCTGGAGAGTGAGGGGTCCTGGGCAGCGGTCGCCTCCTTTTGCGAGGACGTCATCTCGCAAAAGGAGGCGGCGGAGCGCGCGCGTGAGGACGACCTTCTCGCTGCGCCGCTCCGAAGACGGAGAAGAGGTCGGAGAAGACGCCGTCTTCTCCCTCCTCATGTTGGTGATAGGCGGGCGACAGGCGCGGGGGCGCCTCCGCCCGCATTGCACTCTACACCACCTCCGCCGGTCATTCCCGGCCCTCCCCCCTCACGGGGAGGGCGCGTAGGGCCCGCCGTGCAGGCGGGCGTACGTCGGAGAGGGACTGGACGCAAAGGCTATGCCGATCTCCCAGTCCCCCTCCACTCAGACGTTGCGGGAATGCCGCTGGGTTGTTTTAGTGGGTATACCGGGCCTTGGCCCGGGGAGTCCCACATACCCCTCCCATTCCCCCAATGGGAGCGTATGCGTAATGCATTTTTTCCCAGCGCAAACAAAAAAAAAAAAAAAAAAAAAAAAAAAAAAAAAAAAAAAAAAAAAAAAAAAAAAAAAAAGGTTAGGTTAGGTTGGGGGGGGGGACCCCCCACAGAGCTTGCGTCCACGTCGCGTCCCCTGGAAACGACCCAGTTCTGTCACCGTAACGGAGTGGCAGACTGGGATCGGCCAAAGTGCTCTGTGCTTCGTAGCTATCATTTCATTCTTGCCTTGTTTTGAGCTGCGACCTTGCGGAATGTCTAAACCCTCGCGGGACGCCCTCGGGCGTTTCCTCAAAGGCCCTTCTAAGGGCCAACCAAAAGGCCCTTCTCAGGGCCAACCAAAAGGCCCTTCTCAGGGCCAACCCAAAGGCCCTTCTCAGGGCCAACCCAAAGGCCCTTTTCAGGGCCACTCCGACGCTTCGGCGTCAGAGGCAAGCCGCGCGCCGTCTGCGGCAAGCTTCCGTGGAAGAGCGGGCGAGTTGTCGGACTCCGACGACGAGTCCCTTATTAGCGTCTCGGACGCAGGCGACTCTCAGTCGCGAAAGCGGGCCTTCCTGAAGGATGGGTCCGAGGGTTCCTCGGGCTCAGCCAGGCGGTCAAAGGCCAAAAGGCCAACGGTAGCCGCGGATACCCACGTGGTGGGTCTCGCGGTCGCCCAGCGCCAGCTCGACCTGGCTCGGCGTGTGCAGCACCAGCAAGAGCTGGAAGAGCGGGTGGCTGCGAAGGAGCAGCGGGCGCGTGCAGTTCGAGCCAAGTCTGGCTACGGCGCGTCCCGCGTGCTGTACGCGGACCATTCTTTGGCCGAGCTGCAGCAGATGGCGGAGGAGGACGAAGAGGAGATTGCGGAGGTCGCCTCCAAGTCCTCCAATCTAAAGGGCACTTTTCAGAAGGCCCTTAAGTGCCGGGCCGCGAGTATGCGCGGTATAGTTGAGGAGCTCGTCAAGCGCAAAACGAGCGAAGAGACGCGGCAATTGCAGGCGAGGGTCGATCGCCTGCAATCAGAGGTGAGCCAGCTGCACCAGAAGCTGGCCGACGTCACGGCTCGGCCGATCCAGACCGAACCGACACCTGCGGCGGAGGCCCCTACGTCCACCAACCTTGAGGATATACTCCGCAAGGTTGTAATGGAGGAGCGGGCCTTCACAAGAGCCTGTCTTGCAGGCATTGAGGACCGGCTCTTGCCGGAAAAGCGCCTCCGACCGCCGCTTGCCGCTGACGAGAGGCGAGGAGAGCCGGGTCCGTCCTCGCAAGGAGCGGACGCCCTTCTCCCTTCCACTACCCCGTCCAACCAGCAGGGTTGGACCGAAGTGGTCAGGAAGGGGAAGGGCAAAGGAAAGAAGACGGCGACAGCCGCCCCTGCTGTCGCAGCCACCACGGCCACCACGACTCCCAGCCCGTCGCAGACGACTGGGAAGGGAAGGAGGAGGGGTAGAGGCAGAAAGGCTGCAACGGGCGTCCCTGCCGCCCCCGCCACCACGCCTCCCAGCCAGTCGCAGGCGACCGGCAGAGGAAAAAGGAAGGGGAAATTGGTTCTCCCAAAGACCGCGGCCGTCGTAGTGACGCTCACCGCGGAGGCCGCGGAGCGAGGGGAAACATACGCGTCCATATTGGTGCGGGCGCGTGCTAACGCCGATCCCACCCAACTGGGGATCGGCAAAGTCTCCTGCCGCAGGACCCAAACCGGGGCTCGAATCTTCGAGTTCCCTGGGGCGGAGGGCAGTGCCAACGCTGACCTCTTCGCAGCTAAGCTGCAGGAGGTCATCGCGGACGCAGCCAAGGTGGCCCGACCCGTCAAGTCGGTGGCCATCGAGGTGGCCGACCTTGACGACTCCGTCTTCAAAGAGGAGGTGGTGGCGGCGGTCGCAGCAATAGGGGGCTGCAGCGTCGCAGCGGTGCAGGGCCGGGACATCAGGCCCGGCCGCGGTGGCATGGGCACTATCCGTCTCGAGTGCCCAGTCGCCGCGGCCAAAGCCGTCCTTGAAAAAGGACGGCTCTTAGTCGGATTCAGCTCGGGTGCAGTCCGAGCCCTTGAGGACCAGCCCCTGCGCTGCTTCAGGTGCTGCGGCATAGGGCACACCCGAGCCCTGTGCCCATCAGCGGTCGACAGGTCCCTGACCTGCTACCGCTGCGGCAAGGAGGGCCACAAAGCCGCCTCCTGCACGGCCGCCACGCCGCACTGCGCAGTGTGTGCCGCCAGTGGCTGCCCGGCAGGCCACGTGACGAGGGGGAGGATGTGCAATCCTCCCCCAAAGAGGGGCAAAGCGCAGGCGCCGATGGCGCCTGCTGTTAGCACTGTCGTTCCCGAGGCAGGAACGGCGGTGGCGGCGGAGGAGGAGGGTGCGATGTCGATTGATGGATAGGGTCGATCATCGCATCCTCCAGGCGAACACCAACCACTGCAGAACAGCCCAAGACCTGCTGATGCAGACCATGTCTGAGTGGTTGGTGGACTTGGCGGTGGTCGCCGAGCCCTACTCGGTCCCTGGCAATTGGCTGGGCGATCGGGACGGCCTGGTGGCAATTGTGACGCGGTCTTCCACAGACTCCCCTCCCCTCTCGCTCTTAGAGAGAGGACCGGGATACGTGGCCGCCGCGTGGGGAGGTGTGGCCCTAGTTGGGGTCTATTTCTCCCCAAACCGCCCTCTCTCGGACTTTGAGGATTTTCTGGAAGTCCTCACTGCTGTCGTAGGGAGGGCGGCGCCGCGCCAGGTCGTGGTGTTGGGCGACCTGAACGCCAAGTCGGTGGCCTGGGGCAACCCGGCTGCCTCGTGCAACGTCCGGGGACGCGCCGTCGAGTTCTGGGCGGCGTCATGCGGTGTGTCCCTCCTCAACAGGGGGGCGGTCCACACATGTGTGCGGCAACAGGGAGGGTCGGTGGTGGACGTCTCGTTTGCCACCCCCGTGCTGGCCGCACGCATCGTGAACTGGCGGGTGGAGACGGTGGAGACCTTGTCGGACCACCGATATGTGCGGTTTGACATCTCCACCCAGGGCCCCCGGGGGGAGATGGCCCGCTCTGCCAGGTCTCCGTTCCCACGGTGGGCTCTCACTCGCCTGGACCGGGAGGCAGCCAAGGAGGCGGCCTTCCTCCAGGACTGGCTGTCGCCCCCCCCTGTCGAGGACGTCCCGGACGTTGACGCCGCAGCGGTCCGCCTCAGGAGATCCTTGACCGAGGTGTGCAACTCCAGGGGTGCGTGCAGAAAACCTCCTCGTGTGCCTGACGGCTGCTGGTTCCTTACGAATCCGTTCGGGGGAAAGAGCAGTTGTCGGGCCGGTGCACCCTGGGCACGGGCAATAGTCTCTCCATGTCGTAGGGGCTATTGTCTGTGGCGAATTTCTGCGAGATGGGGTCGCTCCTGTCCGATCGACAGTCGTCGATTGGCAAAGGATGCGACCAATGCCGCTGCGGTGCAGGCGCACCAACGCGGCAGTTGCTCTCTCCTCACGGAGCAATCCTGAGGAGAGAGCTTTCGGCGGGTCCGCTGAGTCGGGTTGGCCGGACAGCGGACGGAGGCATGTGTAATGCCGCCGTCGGGGGCTTGGCTTAACCGCCCGGCCCAGAGGAAGGCTACCTCTAAGATAAAAAACCCCCAATCCTAAGTTCTGAAGCGCGGCGATAGGATGAATGGCTGGTGGGGTTACCAGTCGTTAGCGCTTCCCCTGTAGGGTACCTGCCGACCCCTTACAGTATGTAGGCTTACCGAGTACCTAGGCTCTGCTCGGTGGACACTTGACCTATATCGACTCGTGGGAACAAAATGGACATACAAAAGAAAAACAAAAAGAAGGATGATGGGCCAGTTTTGGCGGAGATGGAGACGGCCGAGATGAGGTCGGCGAGATGGCTCGACAGGCTCGAGAACGGTGGGCCGCTCAGGCGGCTTCTGGGGAGGGCTTAACGGCGGCGGCACTCAGTCGCCAGGTTCTGGACGGCGTGGACGTTGTCCTGAAAGTTGCCACAAAATCGGGCAGCTTAAAGGGCACGTTCACGCGCGCCCTTAAAGAGGCGGCTGAGGGCATCAAGGAGGCGGCTGAGGTCCTCCTTGACCGAACAACCTCGGAGGAGACGGCGAAGCTGTGGGAGGAGAACAGCCGTCTCCGAGCTGAGCTGGAGGACCTCAAACGGGAGGTTGCCGCACAAAGGGTAGCTCCCGACACCCCGGTGGTTGCGGCCCCGCCGTCGGCCCCTGCCCCTGCAACTGCGCGAGATGCGGACATCGAGAAGATCGTCCGCATCTGCATGCAGCAGTGTGGGGGCATGATGAATGCCCGCCTGGAGGCTTTAGAGTCAAGGCTACTCCCGGCCCAGAACCTCCGGCCACCGCTAGCGGCGGACAAACGGAGGATGGAGGAAGCCGCAAGGCCAGGGCCGTCGACCGAGGCGGCCAAAGCTGGAAAGGGGGGTAAAAAGCCCGCGGAGGGGCCCAAGAAGCCCGCGGAGGGTGCGTCAGCACCCCCTCCCAGCTCGAATGCGACCCCAGCGACCGCGTCCGACCCCACCACAGAGGCTTGGACGACGGTCGTCAAAAAGAGCCGCAAAAAGAAGGCAGCGCCGCCGGCACCCGCTCAGCCTAAGCCCGCGCATAAAAAAAAGCGGAGGTCTCGAAAGAGCAGGGCCCTACGCTCCGCGGCTGTGGTACTCACACTGCAGCCCGGAGCCATCGAGAGGGGCCTTACCTACAAGGAGGTCCTCACGCAGGCGAAGGCGAAGGTCGCGTTCCCCGACCTCGGCACACCAACCGGCTTCAAAATGAGGTCGGCGGTTACGGGGGCGCGGCTGTTCGAGGTTTCCGGACCCTCGGGCAGCGAGAAGGCGGACATCCTGGCCGCCAAATTGAGAGAGGTCCTCCACGAAGAGGACGTTCGAGTTTCCAGACCCGTGAAGACCGCTGAACTGCGCGTCGATGGCCTGGACGACTCGACGACCCCGGAGGAGGTCGTGGCGGCCGTCGCCCGAAGCAGTGGATGTCCGTCGGGTGACGTGCGGGTGGGCGAGATTCGCGCCGACGCTGCCGGGCTCGGCACCATTTGGGTGAAGTGCCCGGTGACAGGCTTCGGCCGACTCCCGGCCTAGGAATGGTGCCGAGGGAATGGATTGTGGATAATGCCACAATTCCATTTCCTCCAGGGCAATCTCAACCACTCTGCCAGGGCTCAGGACCTCGTACTCCAGAGCATGGCAGAGTGGTCGATTCATGTGGCTGTGGTCGCCGAGCCGTACTACGTCCCCCCCCGAGATAATTGGGTGGGTGACCTGGACGGTTTGGTGGCCATCATTGGCGGGGCTCTTACCGACCCGTCCCGAGGTCACGGCTGGGTGGCCGCCCTCGCGGACGGTATTGTCACTGTTGGGGCGTATTTCTCCCCCAACAAGAGCCTCGCTGACTTCGAGAGCTTCCTTGTCGAGTTGGGTGCCGTCGTGAACCGGTACCACCCTCGCCCGGTGCTGTTACTCGGGGATCTCAACGCCAAGTCTGCGGCGTGGGGATCTCCAGTCACCGATGCCAAGGGCGAGGCGTTGGAGGAGTGGGCGGTCACGACTGGCTTGACCGTTCTGAATCGGGGCTCGGTCTACACGTGCGTGCGGCAGCGGGGCGGCTCTATAGTGGACGTCTCGTTCGCTAGCCCAGCTGTCGCGAGCCGTGTCCGCGACTGGCGTGTCGCCGTGGAGGTGGAGACGTTATCGGATCACCGATACATCCGTTTCGACGTCTCCTCCCAGACCGCGGGCGGCCGCAGCCCATCGGCCCCGCGAACGGACGGTCCGCGCTGGGCGCGCAAGCGCCTCGACAGGGAGCTACTCGAGGAGGCCGCCATATTGCAGGCCTGGATTCGGGAGTCGGCGACGACCGGACCCGTCGACGTCGAAGAGGAGGCGCAGTGGTTCCACGGGGCGATGACGCAAATCTGCGACGCGTCCATGCCCCGAGTCCACACTCAACCCAGAAGGCGCCAGGTGTACTGGTGGTCCGCCGAGATCGCACAGTTGCGCGTCTCTTGCGTGCGAGTGCGGCGCCAGTACACCCGATACCGGAGAAGACGTCGTCGGGTCCCTGACGAAGAAGCCGCGCTGTATGAGGTGTACCGCGCGGCTAAGGAGGCTCTGTGGCTGGCCATCGGCGAGGCGAAGACGCGATCCAGGGAGGAGATGTTGGCGACTCTCAACGGGGATCCGTGGGGGCGTCCCTATCGCTCGGTCCGAGGGAAACTCGGACCATGGGCGCCCCCGCTTACGGAGAGTCTCCAACCAGAGCTGCTGGAGGACGTAGTCGCAGCCCTCTTCCCGACACGAGCGGAGCGTACTCCGCCGCCGATGGCTTTGCCCACAGCCGCAGAGCCTGAAGAGAACGCCAGCGTCCCAGAGGTGACACAAGCAGAGTTGAGGGCGGCCGTGATGCGGCTCCGGGCGAAGAACACTGCCCCGGGGCCCGATGGGATTCACGGTTGCGTGTTAGCCCTCGCTCTGAAGGAGCTAGAGCCCCAACTGAGAGGACTCTACACAGCGTGCCTGGAGCAGGGCCAGTTTCCCGTTCAGTGGAAATCTGGACGTCTGGTCCTGCTCAGGAAGGTGGGGCGCCCTGCGGACTCGCCGTCCGCGTACCGGCCCATAGTGCTGCTGGACGAGGTGGGAAAGCTGTTCGAGCGGATAATCGCAGCCCGCCTCGTCAGCCACTTGTGCGGAGAGGGGCCGGACCTGGCCGAATGCCAGTTCGGGTTTCGGCGCGGGCGCTCCACTATCACGGCGATATCGCGTGTGAGAGTCCTGGCGGAGGAAGCGGTGTCCCGGGGCGGGGTGATGTTGGCGGTGTCCCTGGACATCTCCAACGCCTTCAACACCCTGCCCTGGAGTTGTATTCGGGAGGCACTCCGCTATCATCGAGTGCCTCCCTACCTCCGCCGCGTCATTGGGGCTTATTTGGCGGAGAGGTGTGTCACTTATCTGGGACGTGATGGCATACACCAGCACCTCATGTCGTGCGTTGTTCCGCAGGGTTCGGTCTTGGGCCCGCCCCTGTGGAACATCGGGTACGACTGGGTGCTGAGAGGCGAGCTCCAGCCGGGAGTGGACCTGACGTGTTACGCTGACGACACGCTGGTCACTGCCCGGGGGAGCTCGTACAGGGAGGCAGCGTTGCTGGCGACGGCTGCGGTCTCACAGGTGGTGAGCCGCATACGGCGCCTCGGCCTGGAGGTGGCCCTCAACAAATCGGAGGCCATAGTTTTTCATGGCCCCCGGCGGGCGCCGCCGGCGGGATCACACATCGTGGTCGGTGGGGCCCGTATCGCTGTCGAGTCCACCATGAAATACCTGGGATTGGTGCTCGACAGCCGGTGGGATTTCGGACCCCACTTCCGACGGCTGGCGCCCAAGTTGTTGGGCGCGGCTGGGGCGCTGTCAACGCTGCTTCCCAATCTGGGGGACCCGAGCACCGTCTGTAGGCGGTTGTACGTGGGGATCGTGCGATCGATGGCCCTGTATGGGGCCCCGATCTGGGCGGCTGACCTGACGGCCGGCACCATCTCTGTTCTGCGGAAGCCGCAGAGGGTGATGGCCGTCAGAGTCATCAGGGGTTATCGCACGATCTCCTACGAGGCGGCTTGCGCACTGGCCGGATCTCCGCCCTGGGACCTGGAGGCAAAAGTCCTCGCGTCAATGCATCGGTGGCGCGAGGACGCGCGGGCGCGCGGGGAGCGACTGACGCAGCGACATTTTGAGCGGCGTCGGTCGCAGCTGCGTGAGGTCCTGGTGGCGGAATGGCGGAACAGGCTTTCACGCCTACCGCCGGCCTCGTCACTATCGAGGCCATCCGGCCAGTGCTCGACCTGTGGCTCGGGAGAAGGCACGGCTCCCTGTCGTTTCGTGCGACGCAGGTTCTCACGGGGCATGGCTGCTTCGGGAGATTCCTGTGTCGCATAGGCAGGGAGCCGGACGCTCGGTGTCACCACTGCGTCGACTGTCGGGAGGACACGGCGCGGCATACGCTGTCAGAGTGTGCCGCTTGGGAGGAGCCGCGCCGTGCCCTCGTCTCTGTGGTAGGCAGTGACCTCTCGCTGCCGGCTGTAGTACGTTCTATGGTCGGCGGTGAGGAGTCCTGGGACGCGGTGGTCTCCTTCTGCGAAACTGTCATCGCGCAGAAGGAGGCTGCGGAAAGGGCGAGGGAGATGTCGAGTGCTCTCCCAGCCCGCAGCAGGCGCACCGGGCGTCGGAGGAGGGCATACGCTGCCCTCCTTCTGCCCCCCTAACTGGGTCCAGGGGCGGCGGACTTGGGGATGTCCGTTGCCCCCCATTTATCCGGACCCGAGGTGGCGGCGCGTGGTGTTCCCGTGCGCCCCTCTGACGTCGCGGGGGGAGTTAAACACCTCACTCCCCCCGCGTACGAGATGTGGCCCGCAGAGGCGGGCCGGCACCAGCCGGGGATTACGGAAGTCGCCTATGTTCCCGCGATCCCCGGCGTAGGTGGAAGATGGAACACCGGGGTGGTTTTAGTCAGTAAGAGTCTGACAGACCCCTCCGCCCGCCCCAGGGCGGAGGACATCCATGAGGATTTCCCCCCGTAAAAAAAAAAAAAAAAAAAAAGGTGTGCAACTCCAGCATGCCTCGGTCCCGTCGCCCGCCTCCCCGTCGCGCAGTCTATTGGTGGTCGGAGGAACTGGCGGGGCTCCGGGCCACCTGCGTGGCGGCCAGGAGAGCCTACACGCGGAGCCGAAGGCGCAGCGTCCGTAGTCAAGCAGACGAGGACCGCCTCTACGCCTCTTACAGAGAGGCTCAGACGGTCCTCAAGTCGGCTATGGGCGCTGCCAAGGACTCGGCGAGGGCCGAGATGCTGGAGGGTCTCGACAGAGACCCGTATGGGAGACCATACAGGGCGGCGCGGAACCAACTGCGGCCCCATGGTCCCCCACTGACGGAGACCCTCGAGCCGGCGTTGCTGGATGGGGTGGTCCGGTCCCTGTTTCCGCGCAGGACCGACTTCACCCCACCAACGATGGACCCCCCGCAGGAGGCGGCTTCACCGCCGGAGGAGGAGGTACCCCCGGTGACGGCGGATGAGTTTTACGCGGGGGTTCTCAGCCTCCGCACCAAGAAGACAGCCCCTGGGCCGGACGGCGTCCCAGCACGAGTAGTGGCCATAGCTGCCGCTCAAATGGAGGATAGATTTCGGGACCTCTTCAGCGCGTGCCTTACGGCTGGGAGGTTTCCGAAACTGTGGAAGGAGGGGCAGCTATGCCTCCTCCGAAAGGAGGGACGCCCGGCGGATTCCCCCTCGGCATACCGGCCCATCGTTCTGCTCGATGAGGTCGGTAAATTGTTCGAGGGGATCATTGCCTCCCGGCTGAATGGCCACCTGCGGAGGGTAGGGCCGGACCTGTCGGACGCCCAGTTCGGTTTTCGACAAGGGCGTTCGACCATCGACGCGCTGGCCCTACTCAAGGGCCAGGTGAAGGCGGCGGTTGAGGCGGGGGACGGAGTGCTGGCGGTGTCATTCGACATAGCCAACGCCTTCAACTCCGTGCCCCACTCGACCATACTGGAGGCACTCCGATATCACGGAGTGCCCCAATACTTGCGGAGACTCCTGGCCAGCTACTTGGAGGATCGAGAGGTCCTCCTTGTCGACAAACTGGCCAGGTTGCGGCGATATGGCGCGGAGTCTGGTGTTCCGCAGGGGTCAGTCTTAGGACCCCCCCTGTGGAACATCGGCTTTGACTGGCTGCTGCGGGGAGCCCTCCTCCAGGGCACGAGTGTCATCTGTTACGCGGATGACACTCTCCTCACTGCCCGGGGGAGGAACTTCGGGGAGGCGGCCTGTCTGGCATCGGCCGGCGGGTCATTGGTGGCGGGTAGGATACGCAGCCTGGGATTGAGGGTGGCGCTGAACAAGACCGAGGCCGTGTTCTTTCACGGGCCTCGGCAGCGCTGCCCTCCTGACGCCCATATTGTCGTGGAGGGCGCCAGGGTAGGCGTCCAGACCCAGCTGAAATATCTGGGTCTAGTGCTGGACAGCAGGTGGCGCTTCGGCCCGCATTTCAGCGGGCTGTCGACGCGCCTGCTGAGGGCTGCGGACGCCCTCTCCTGGCTCCTTCCGAATCTGGGAGGGCCCAGCGCGCGATGCCGGCGCCTATATGCCGGCATCCTGAGAAGCATGGCCCTGTACGGGGCCCCCATCTGGGCAGACTCCCTGCATAGGAGGGAGAACGCGACGGCGATGCGCCGGCCCCAAAGGGCCATTGCACTGCGGGTGGCGAGGGCCTACCGCTCGGTGGGCTTTTCGGCGGCGTGCGCTCTGGCTGGCACCCCTCCTTGGGAGCTGGAGGCGTGGGTGCTCGCCAGAGTGTACGAATGGACGGCGCGGCGAAAAGCCCTCGGGGAGCGCCCCGTCGCGGAAGAGCGGGAGGCTGTGCGGCGGGAGGCGAGGGACGCCATCATCGTCCATTGGACGCAGGACCTCGCCTCCGCCACTTTTGGCCGCCGAACCCTGGACGCGCTCGGCCCAGTCCTGCGGGAATGGCTCGAGCGGCCCCACGGTTTCCTCTCATTCCGTCTGGTGCAGGTGCTGTCAGGCCACGGCTGTTTCGGCACGCACCTGCACCGGATCGGGAGAGAGGAGACTCCGGCGTGCCACGACTGCGGCGCGGCGGAGGACACGGCACAGCACACGCTCGAAGTGTGCCCGGCTTGGTCTGAGCCGCGCCGCATTCTGACTGCGGAGATCGGACAGGACCTCTCACTTCCCAGCGTGGTCAGCTCTATGCTGGAGAGCGAGGGGTCCTGGGCAGCGGTCGCCTCCTTTTGCGAGGACGTCATCTCGCAAAAGGAGGCGGCGGAGCGCGCGCGTGAGGACGACCCTCTCGCAGCGCCGCTCCGAAGACGGAGAAGAGGTCGGAGAAGACGCCGTCTTCTCCCTCCTCATGGTGGTGATAGGCGGGCGACAGGCGCGGGGGCGCCTCCGCCCGCATTGCACTCTACACCACCTCCGCCGGACATTCCCGGCCCTCCCTCCTTACGGGGTGGGCGCGTAGGGCCCGCCGTGTAGGCGGGCGTTCGTCGGAGAGGGACTGGACGCAAAGGCTATGCCGATCTCCCAGTCCCCCTCCTCTCAGACGATGCGGGAATGCCGCTGGGTTGTTTTAGTGGGTATACCGGGCCTTGGCCCGGGGAGTCCCACATACCCCTCCCATTCCCCCAATGGGAGGGTATGCGTAATGCATTTTTTCCCAGCGCAAACAAAAAAAAAAAAAAAAAAAAAAGGTTAGGTTGGGGGGGGGAGGGTCTGTATGTATGCTTTTGCGGTTGCACAACGACATGCTAAGCTTTGCTTTGCTTGGTAGTATAGATACAGGCCTACCTTGCCGTCTCCTTCAGAGGCGGGAAGGTGGCGAGGTCTTGAGGGGGAGCGCAACGGTCGTGTTGATCCTCAAGGCAAGTCCGGTGGTTATTCCTTCTCGTGGTTGCCACCCCGTTATTGGTCTAATTCCTTATGAAATAGACGTAACTGAAACCACCGGGCGGAGAAGGGGAAGCCGGTCACCTGCGCTGGGACCTGCTCGGTCGAGCGCCGTAAGCGAGGATGAAGGTGTCCTGGGGGGTTGAGCCGATCGGCACTGGCGGTAATGTGTCCGTGAGGCCACAACACGCCCCCTTTGGTCTGGAATTCACGCGAAACGGTGGCCCTGCCTTCTGGCCGGGGGTAGGGGAGTGGCCACAGTGTCCCGACAGAGGACGGGCCACTGTGGCCATTTCCCTATGAGGGTTGATTGGTTCTCTTGCGGTGGCTATGCCAACACCCCCGCGGGACGCCTTCGGGCGTTTTTGGAACCCAAAGGCCCTTTTCAGGGCCAACCCAAAGGCCCTTCTCAGGGCCAACCCAAAGGCCCTTCTCAGGGCCAATCCAAAGGCCCTTTTCAGGGCCAACCCAAAGGCCCTTCTCAGGGCCAACCCAAAGGCCCTTCTCAGGGTCAATCCAAAGGCCCTTCTCAGGGCCATCCCAAAGGTCCTTCTCAGGGCCAACCCAAAAGCTCATGCGAAGGAGCAGCGGGCGCGTGCAGCTCGGCTACGGTGCGTCCCGCGTGCTGTACGCGGACCACTCTCTGGCCGAGCTGCAGCGGATGGCGGAGGAGATCGCGGAGGTCGCCTCTAAGCGAGGATGAAGGAGTCCTGGGGGGTTGAGCCAATCGGCACTGGCGGTAATGTGTCCGTGAGGCAACACGCCCCCTTTGGTCTGGATTTCACGCGAAGCGGTGGCCCTGCCTTCTGGGTGGGGGTGGGGAGATGGCCACGGTGTCCCGACAGAGGGCCACTGTGGCCATTTCCCTATGAGGGTTGATTGGTTCCCTTGCGGTGGCTGTGCCAACAACCCCGCGGGGCGCCTTTGGGCGTTTTTGGAACCCAAAGGCCCTTCTCAGGGCCAACCCAGAGGCCCTTCTCAGGGCCCAACCCAAAGGCCCTTCTCAGGGCCAACCCAAAAGCTCATGCGAAGGAGCAGCGGGTGCGTGCAGCTCGGGTACGTACGGTGCGTTCTGCATGCTGTACGCGGACCACTCTCTGGCCGAGCTGCAGCAGATTGCGGAGGAGGACAAAGAGGAGATCGCGGAGGTCGCCTCTAAGTCCTCAAACCTTAAGGGTACCTTCCAGAAGGCCTTTAAGTGCCGAAGAGGTCGGAGAAGACGCCGTCTTCTCCCTCCTCATGGTGGTGTAGGCGGGTGACAGGCGTGGGGGCGCCTCCACCCGCATTGCACTCTACACCACCTCCGCCGGTCGTTCCCGGTCCTCCCCTCACGGGGAGGGCGTGAAGGGCCTGCCGTGCCGTGCAGGCGGGCGGACGTCGGAGAGGGACTGGACGCAAAGGCTATGCCGATCTCCCAGTCCCCCTCCACTCAGACGTTGCGGGAATGCCGCTGGGTTGTTTTAGTGGGTATACCGGCTCAGCCCGGGGAGTCCCACATACCCCTTCCATTCCCCCAATGGAGGGTATGCGTAATGCATTTTTTCCCAGCGCAAACAAAAAAAAAAAAATAAAAAAAAGGTTAGGTTGGGGGGGGGGGGGGGACCCCCCACAGAGCTTGCGTCCACGTCGCGTCCCCTGGAAACGACCCAGTTCTGTCACCGTAACGGAGTGGCAGACTGGGGTTCGGCCAAAGTGCTCTGTGCTTTCGTAGTTCACATATTCATCTTGCCTTTTTAACTACGATCCTGCGGTGGCTATGCCAACACCCCCGCGGGACGCCCTCGGGCGCTTTTTAAAACCCAAAGGCCCTTCTCAGGGCCAACCAAAAGGCCCTTCTCAGGGCCAAACAAAAGGCCCTTCTCAGGGCCAAGCCAAAGGCCCTTCTCAGGGCCAAACAAAAGGCCCTTTTCAGGGCCACTCCGAAGCCTCGGAGTCAGAGGCTAGCCGCGCGCCGTCTGCGGCTAGCTTCTTTGAAGGAGTAGACCAGTTTCTGGACTCCGATGACGAGTCCGTCATCAGCGTCGATTCACGGTCGCGGAAGCGGGCCTTCCGTAAGGAGGGGTCCGAGGGCTCCTCGGGCTCAGGCAGGCAGTCGAAGGCCAAAAAGCCGATGATAGCCGCGGACACCCACGACTTTGGTCTTGCGGACGCCCAACGCCAGCTCGACCTGGCTCGGCGGGAGCTGCACCAGCAGGAGCTGGAGGAGCGGGTCGTCGCGAAGGAGCAACGGGCGCGTGCTGCTCGGGCCAAGTCCGGGTACGGCGCGTCCCGCGTTCTGTACGCAGACCATTCCCTGGTCGAGCTGGAGCGAATGGCGGAGGAGGACGAGGAGGAGATCGTGGAGGTCGCCTCAAAGTCCTCAAATCTGAAAGGGACTTTTCAGAAGGCCCTAAAATGTCGGGCCGCGAGCATGCGCGGCATCGTGTCGGAGCTGGTCAAGCGGAAGACGACCGACGAAACGCAGCAACTGCAGGCGACAGTCGATCGCCTGCAGTTGGAGGTCAGCCAGCTTCATCAGAAGCTGGCCGACGTCACGGCTCGGCCAATTCGGGCCGATCCGACACCTGCGGCAGAAGCCCCCGCCTCCAACCTTGAGGACGTCATCCGCAAGGTGGTTTTGGAAGAGAGGGCCTTCACCAGAGCCTGCTTGGCAGGAATTGAGGACCGGCTCTTGCCGGAGAAGCGCCTCCGACCGCCGCTTGCCGCGGACGAGAGGCGAGGCGAGCCGGGTCCGTCCTCGCAAGGGGAGGACGCCCTTCTCCCTTCGGCTACTCCGTCCGACCAGCAGGGTTGGACCGAAGTGGTCCGGAAGGGGAAGGGCAAGGGGAAGAAGACGGTGACGGCCGTCCCTGCCGTCACCGCCACCACGCAGCCCAGCCAGTCGCAGGCGACTGGGAAGGGAAAGAGGAGGGGCAGGGGCAGAAAGGCGGCAACGGCCGCCCCTGCCGTCCCCGCCATCACGCCGCCCAGCCAGTCGCAGGCGACCGGCAGGGAGCAGAGGAAGGGGAAACTGGTTCCCCCAAAAACCGCGGCCGTCGTGGTGACGCTCACTGCGGAGGCCGCGGAGCGAGGGGAGACCTATATGTCGATCTTGATGCGGGCGCGTGCGAATGCCGATCCCACCCAACTGGGGATTGGCAAAGTCTCTTGCCGGAGGACCCAAGCCGGGGCTCGTATTTTTGAGTTCCCAGGAGCGGAGGGCAGCGCCAACGCTGACCTCTTTGCAGCCAAGCTGCAAGAGGTCATCGCGGACGCTGCCAAGGTGGCCCGACCAGTCAAGTCGGCGGCCATCGAGGTGACCGACCTCGACGATTCGGTCACCAAGGAGGAGGTGGTGGCGGCGGTCGCAGCCATTGGTGGCTGCGGCGTCACGGCGGTGCAAGGCCGGGACATCAGACCCGGCCGCGGCGGCATGGGCACTATCAGGCTCGAGTGCCCAGTCGCCGCTGCCAAAGCCGTCCTTGAAAAGGGACGGCTTCTTGTCGGGTTCAGCTCGGGTGCAGTCCGAGCACTGGCCGACCAGCCCCTGCGCTGCTACAGGTGCTGCGGCATCGGGCACACCCGAGCCCTGTGCCCGTCAGCGGTCGACCGGTCTCTGAGCTGCTACCGCTGCGGCAAGGAGGGCCACAAAGCCGCCTCCTGCACGGTCGCCACGCCGCACTGCACAGTTTGTGCAGCCAGCGGCTGCCCGGCAGGCCACGTGACGAGGGGGAGGATGTGCAATCCTCCCCCCAAGAGGGGCAAAGCGCAGGCGCCTATCATGCCTGCTGCTAGCACCGCGCGTTCCGAGGCAGGAACGGCGGTGGCAGCGGAGGAGGGGGATGCGATGTCGACTTAAGTAGGTTGACCATCGCATCCTCCCAACAGTGTCGCGGTCTTCCGCGGACTCCCCTCCCCTCTCGCTTTCGAGAGGGGACCGGGATACGTGGCCGCCGCGGCAGCATTCGCCTCCTTTTGCGAGGACGTCATCTCGCAAAAGGGGGCGACGGAGCGCGCGCGTGAGGACGACCCTTTCGCTGCGCCGCTCCGAAGGCGGAGAAGAGGTCGGAGAAGAAGCCGTCTTCTCCCTCCTCATGGTGGTGTAGGCGGGCGACAGGCGCGGGGGTGCCTCCGCCCGCACTGCACTCTACACCACCCTCGCCGGTCATTCCCGGCCCTCCCCCTCTAACGGGGAGGGCGTGAAGGGCCCGCCGTGTAGGTGGGCGAACGTCGGAGAGGGACTGGACGTAAAGGCTACGCCGATCTCCCAGTCCCCCTCCACTCAGACGATGCGGGAATGCCGCTGGGTTGTTTTAGTGGGTATACCGGGCCTTGGCCCGGGGAGTCCCACATACCCCTCCCATTCCCCCAATGGGAGGGTATGCGTAATGCATTTTTTCCCAGCGCAAACAAAAAAAAAAAAAAAGGTTAGGTTGGGGGACCCCCCACAGAGCTTGCGTCCACGTCGCGTCCCCTGGAAACGACCCAGTTCTGTCACCGTAACGGAGTGGCAGACTGGGGTTCGGCCAAAGTGCTCTGTGCTTTCGTAGTTCATATATTCATCTTGCCTTTTTAACTACGATCCTGCGGTGGCTATGCCTACACCCCCGCGGGACGCCTTCGGGCGCTTTTTAAAACCCAAAGGCCCTTCTCAGGGCCAAACAAAAGGCCCTTCTCAGGGCCAACCCAAAGGCCCTTCTCAGGGCCAACCCAAAGGCCCTTCTCAGGGCCAACCCACAGGCCCTTCTCAGGGCCAACCAAGAGGCCCTTCTCAGGGCCAACCAAAAGGTCCTTTTCAGGGCCACTCCGACGCTTCGGCGTCAGAGGCTAGCCGCGCGCCGTCTGCGGCTAGCTTCTCTGAAGGTGCAGTCGAGTTTTTGGACTCTGACGACCAGTCCGTCACGAGTGTCTCGGATGCGGGCGACTCCCGGTCGCGGAAGCGGGCCTTCCGTAAGGATGGGTCAGAGGGCTCTTCGGGCTCGTCCAGGCGGTCGAAAGCCAAAAGGCCGTCAATAGCTGCAGACACCCACGAGGTGGGTCTTGCGGACGCCCAACGTCAGCTCGACCTGGCTCGGCGGGAGCTGCACCAGCAGGAGCTGGAGGAGCGGGTCGTTGCGAAGGAGCAACGGGCTCGTGCTGCTCGGGCCAAGTCCGGGTACGGTGCGTCCCGCGTTCTGTACGCGGACCACTCCTTGGCCGAGCTGCAGCAGATGGCGGAGGAGGACGAGGAGGAGATCGTTGAGGTCGCCTCCAAGTCCTCAAATTTAAAAGGGACCTTCCAAAAGGCCCTTAAGTGTCGGGCCGCGAGCATGCGCGGTATCGTTATGGAGCTGGTCCAGCGCAAGGCGACTGACGAAACGCGGCAACTGCAGGCGACAGTCAATCGGCTGCAGTTGGAGGTCAGCCAGCTTCATACGAAGCTAGCTGAAGCCACGGCTCGGCCACATCAGATCGAACCAAGACCAGCGGCAGAGGCCCCCGCCTCCAACCTTGAGGATGTCATCCGCAAGGTGGTTATGGAGGAGAGGGCCTTCACGCGAGCCTGCTTAGCAGGAATAGAGGACCGGCTCTTGCCGGAGCAACGCCTCCGACCGCCGCTTGCCGCGGACAAGAGGCAAAGCGAGCCGGGGCCGTCCTCGCAAGGGGAGGACGCCCTTCTCCCTTCCACTACTCCGTCCAACCAGCAGGGTTGGACCGAAGTGGTCGGGAAGGGAAAGGGCAGAGGAAAGAAGACGGCGACAGCCGCCCCTGCTGTCGCAGCCACCACGGCCACCACGACTCCCAGCCAGTCGCAGACGACCGGGAAGGGAAGGAAGAGGGGCAGGGGCAGAAAAGCGGCAACGGCCGTTCCTGTCGCCCCCGTCACCACGACTCCCAGCCAGTCGCAGGCGACCGGCACAGGGAAGAGAAAGGGGAAATTGGTTCCCCCGAAGTCCGCGGCCGTCGTCGTGACGCTCACCGCGGAGGCCGCGGAACGAGGGGAGACGTACGCGTCAATATTGGTGCGGGCGCGTGCTAACGCCGATCCCACCCAACTGGGGATCGGCAAAGTCTCCTGCCGCAGGACCCAAGCCGGGGCTCGAATTTTCGAGTTCCCTGGCGCGGAGGGAAACGCAAGCGCTGACCTCTTTGCAGCCAAGCTGCAGGAGGTCATTGCGGACGCGGCCAAGGTGGCCCGACCTGTCAAGTCGGCGACCATCGAGGTGACCGATCTTGACGACTCGGTCACCAAGGAGGAGGTGGTGGCGGCAGTCGCAGCTATTGGGGGCTGCAGCGTCACAGCGGTGCAGGGCCGGGACATCAGGCCCGGCCGCGGCGGCATGGGAACTATCCGTCTCGAGTGCCCGGTCGCCGCCGCCAAAGTCGTCCTTGGTAAGGGACGGCTCTTGGTCGGGTTCAGCTCGGGTGCAGTCCGAGCACTTGAAGACCAGCCCCTGCGCTGCTTCAGGTGCTGCGGCATAGGGCACACCCGAGCCCTGTGCCCTTCAGCGGTTGACAGATCTCAAACCTGCTACCGCTGTGGCAAGGAGGGCCACAAAGCCGCCTCCTGCACGGCCGCCACGCCGCACTGCGCAGTGTGCGCCGCCAGTGGCTGCCCGGCAGGCCACGTGACGAGGGGGGGCCACGCGCCTGGACCTCCGTCGCTGAGTCCCCCTCGAACGTCAATACCACGTCATCCGCGAAGGCTTGGCAGCAGTCTCCCCTTTGTGTTAGGTTAGGTTAGGTTAGGTTAGGGGAACCAACTGCTCTCCGGGAGGCAGCCAAGGAGGCGGCCTTCCTCCAGGACTGGCTGTCGCCCCCCCCTGTCGAGGACGTCCCGGACGTTGACGCCGCAGCGGTCCGCCTCAGGAGATCCTTGACCGAGGTGTGCAACTCCAGCATGCCTCGGTCCCGTCGCCCGCCTCCCCGTCGCGCCGTCTATTGGTGGTCGGAGGAACTAGCGGGGCTCCGGGCCACCTGCGTGGCGGCCAGAAGGGCCTACACGCGGAGCCGACGGCGCAGCGTCCGTAGTCAAGCAGACGAGGACCGCCTCTACGTCTCTTACAGAGAGGCTCAGACGGTCCTCAAGTCGGCTATGGGCGCTGCCAAGGACTCGGCGAGGGCCGAGATGCTGGAGGGTCTCGACAGAGACCCGTATGGGAGACCATACAGGGCGGCGCGGAACCAACTGCGGCCCCATGGTCCCCCTCTGACAGAGACCCTCGAGCCAGCGTTACTGGATGGGGTGGTCCGGTCCCTGTTTCCGCGCAGGACCGACTTCGCCCCACCAACGATGGACCCCCCGCAGGAGGCGGCTTCACCGCCGGAGGAGGAGGTACCCCCGGTGACGGCGGATGAGTTTTACGCGGGGGTTCTCAGCCTCCGTGCCAAGAAGACGGCCCCTGGGCCGGACGGCGTCCCTGCTCGAGTGGTGGCCATAGCTGCCGCTCAAATGGAGGACAGATTTCGGGACCTCTTCAGCGCGTGCCTTACGGCTGGGAGGTTCCCGAAACTGTGGAAGGAGGGGCAGCTATGCCTCCTCCGAAAGGAGGGACGCCCGGCGGATTCCCCCTCGGCATACCGGCCCATCGTTCTGCTCGATGAGGTCGGTAAATTGTTCGAGGGGATCATTGCCTCCCGGCTGAATGGCCACCTGCGGAGGGTAGGGCCGGACCTGTCGGACGCCCAGTTCGGGTTTCGACAAGGGCGTTCGACTATCGACGCGCTGGCCCTACTCAAGGGCCAGGTGAAGGGGGCGGTCGAGGCGGGGGACGGAGTGCTGGCGGTGTCATTCGACATAGCCAACGCCTTCAACTCCGTGCCCCACTCGACCATACTGGAGGCACTCCGATATCACGGAGTGCCCCAATACTTGCGGAGACTCCTGGCCAGCTACTTGGAGGATCGAGAGGTCCTCCTTGTCGACAAACTGGCCAGGTTGCGGCGATATGGCGCGGAGTCTGGTGTTCCGCAGGGGTCAGTCTTAGGACCCCCCCTGTGGAACATCGGCTTTGACTGGTTGCTGCGGGGAGCCCTCCTCCAGGGCACGAGTGTCATCTGCTACGCGGATGACACTCTCCTCACTGCCCGGGGGAGGAACTTCGGGGAGGCGGCCTGTCTGGCATCGGCCGGCGGGTCATTGGTGGCAGGGAGGATCCGCCGCCTGGGGTTGAAGGTGGCGCTGAATAAGACCGAGGCCGTGTTCTTTCACGGGCCTCGGCAGCGCTGCCCTCCTGACGCCCACATTGTCGTGGAGGGCGCCAGGGTAGGCGTCCAGACCCAGATCAAATATCTGGGTCTAGTGCTGGACAGCAGGTGGCGCTTCGGCCCACATTTCAGCGGGCTGTCGACGCGCCTGCTGAGGGCTGCGGACGCCCTCTCCTGGCTCCTCCCGAACCTGGGAGGGCCCAGTGCGCGATGCCGGCGCCTTTATGCCGGCATCCTGAGGAGCATGGCCCTGTACGGGGCCCCCATCTGGGCGGACTCCCTCCATAGGAGGGAGAATGCGACGGCGATGCGCCGGCCCCAAAGGGCCATTGCACTGCGGGTGGCGAGGGCCTACCGCTCGGTGGGCTTTTCGGCGGCGTGCGCTCTGGCTGGCACCCCTCCCTGGGAGTTGGAGGCGTGGGTGCTCGCCAGAGTGTACGAATGGACGGCGCGGCGGAAAGCCCTCGGGGAGCGCCCCGTCGCGGAAGAGCGGGAGGCCGTGCGGCGGGAGGCGAGGGACGCCATCATCGTCCATTGGACGCAGGACCTCGCCTCCGCCACTTTTGGCCGCCGAACCCTGGACGCGCTCGGCCCAGTCCTGCGGGACTGGCTCGAGCGGCCCCACGGTTTCCTCTCATTCCGTCTGGTGCAGGTGCTGTCAGGCCATGGCTGTTTCGGCACGCACCTGCACCGGATCGGGAGGGAGGAGACTCCGGCGTGCCACGACTGCGGCGCGGTGGAGGACACGGCACAGCACACGCTCGAAGTGTGCCCGGCCTGGTCTGAGCCGCGCCGCATTCTGACTGCGGAGATCGGACAGGACCTCTCACTTCCCAGCGTGGTCAACTCTATGCTGGAGAGTGAGGGGTCCTGGGCAGCGGTCGCCTCCTTTTGCGAGGACGTCATCTCGCAAAAGGAGGCGGCGGAGCGCGCGCGTGAGGACGACCCTCTCGCAGCGCCGCTCCGAAGGCGGAGAAGAGGTCGGAGAAGACGCCGTCTTCTCCCTCCTCATGGTGGTGATAGGCGGGCGACAGGCGCGGGGGCGCCTCCGCCCGCATTGCACTCTACACCACCTCCGCCGGTCATTCCCGGCCCTCCCTCCTCACGGGGAGGGCGTGTAGGGCCCGCCGTGTAGGCGGGCGTACGTCGGAGAGGGACTGGACGTAAAGGCTATGCCGATCTCCCAGTCCCCCTCCACTCAGACGATGCGGGAATGCCGCTGGGTTGTTTTAGTGGGTATACCGGGCCTTGGCCCGGGGAGTCCCACATACCCCTCCCATTCCCCCAATGGGAGGGTATGCGTAATGCATTTTTTCCCAGCGCAAACAAAAAAAAAAAAAAAAAAAAAAAAAAGGGGAACCAACTGCTCTGTCACCGTAACGGAGTGGCAGACTGGGATCGGCCAAAGTGCTCTGTGCTTCGTAGCTATCATTTTCTTGCCTTGTTTTTAGCTACGACCTTTGCGGAATGTCGAAACCCTCGCGGGACGCCTTCGGGCGTTTCCTCCCAAAAGGCCCTTCTCAGGGCCAACCAAAAGGCCCTTCTCAGGGCCAACCAAAAGGCCCTTCTCAGGGCCAACCAAAAGGCCCTTCTCAGGGCCAACCCAAAGGCCCTTCTCAGGGCCAACCCAAAGGCCCTTTTCAGGGCCACTCCGACGTTTCGGCGTCAGAGGCAAGCCGCGCGCCGTCTGCGGCAAGCTTCCGTGGAAGAGCGGGCGAGTTGTCGGACTCCGACGACGAGTCCCTTATTAGCGTTTCGGACGCAGGCGACTCTCAGTCGCGAAAGCGGGCCTTCCTAAAGGATGGGTCCGAGGGTTCCTCGGGCTCAGCCAGGCGGTCAAAGGCCAAAAGGCCAACGGTAGCCGCGGATACCCACGTGGTGGGTCTCGCGGACGCCCAGCGCCAGCTGGACCTGGCTCGGCGTGTGCAGCACCAGCAAGAGCTGGAAGAGCGGGTGGCTGCGAAGGAGCAGCGGGCGCGTGCAGCTCGAGCCAAGTCTGGCTATGGCGCGTCCCGCGTGCTATACGCGGACCATTCTTTGGCCGAGCTGCAGCAGATGGCGGAGGAGGACGAGGAGGAGATCGCGGAGGTCGCCTCCAAGTCCTCCAATCTGAAGGGCACATTCCAGAAGGCCCTTAAGTGCCGGGCCGCGAGCATGCGTGGCATTGTTGAGGAGCTCGTCAAGCGCAAGACGAGCGAAGAGACGCGGCAACTGCAGGCGAGGGTCGATCGCCTGCAATCTGAGGTAAGCCAGCTGCATCAGAAGCTGGCCGACGTCACGGCTCGGCCGATCCAGGCTGACCCGACACCTGCGGTGGAGGCCCCCGTCTCCACCAACCTTGAGGATATAATCCGCAAGGTGGTTATGGAGGAGAGGACCTTCACGCGAGCCTGCATAGCAGGCATTGAGGACCGGCTACTGCCGGAGCAACGCCTCCGACCGCCGCTTGCCGCGGACAAGAGGCAAAGCGAGCCGGGGCCGTCCTCGCAAGGAGCGGACGCCCTTCTCCCTTCCACTACCCCGTCCAACCAGCAGGGCTGGACCGAAGTGGTCAGGAAGGGGAAGGGCAGAGGGAAAAAGACGGCGACAGCCGCCCCTGCTGTCGCAGCCACCACGGCCACCACGACTCCCAGCCAGTCGCAGACGACTGGGAAGGGAAGGAAGAGGGGAAGGGGCAAAAAGGCGGCGACGGCCGTCCCTGCCGCCCCCGCCACGACGCCTCCCAGCCAGTCGCAGGCGACCGGCAGGGGGAAGAGGAAGGGGAAATTGGTACCCCCAAAGACCGCGGCCGTCGTTGTGACGCTCACCGCGGAGGCCGCGGAACGCGGGGAGACGTACGCGTCCATATTGGTGCGGGCGCGTGCTAACGCCGATCCCACCCAACTGGGGATCGGCAAAGTCTCCTGCCGGAGGACCCAAACCGGGGCTCGAATCTTCGAGTTCCCTGGGGCGGAGGGCAGTGCCAACGCTGACCTCTTCGCAGCCAAGCTGCAGGAGGTCATCGCGGACGCAGCCAAGGTGGCCCGACCCGTCAAGTCGGCGGCCATCGAGGTGGCCGACCTGGACGACTCCGTCTCCAAAGAGGAGGTGGTGGCGGCGGTCGCAGCAATAGGGGGCTGCAGCGTCGCAGCGGTGCAGGGCCGGGACATCAGGCCCGGCCGCGGTGGCATGGGCACTATCCGTCTCGAGTGCCCAGTCGCCGCGGCCAAAGCCGTCCTTGAAAAAGGACGGCTCTTAGTCGGATTCAGCTCGGGTGCAGTCCGAGCCCTTGAGGACCAGCCCCTGCGCTGCTTCAGGTGCTGCGGCATAGGGCATACCCGAGCCCTGTGCCCATCAGCGGTCGACAGGTCCCTGACCTGCTACCGCTGCGGCAAGGAGGGCCACAAAGCCGCCTCCTGCACGGCCGCCACGCCGCACTGCGCAGTGTGTGCCGCCAGTGGCTGCCCGGCAGGCCACGTGACGAGGGGGAGGATGTGCAATCCTCCCCCCAAGAGGGGCAAAGCGCAGGCGCCGATCGCGCCTGCTGCTAGCACCGTCGTTCCCGAGGCAGGAACGGCGGTGGCGGCGGAGGAGGAGGGTGCGATGTCGATTGATGGATAGGGTCGATCATCGCATCCTCCAGGCGAACACCAACCACTGCAGAACAGCCCAAGACCTGCTGATGCAGACCATGTCTGAGTGGTTGGTGGACTTGGCGGTGGTCGCCGAGCCCTACTCGGTCCCTGGCAATTGGCTGGGCGATCGGGACGGCCTGGTGGCAATTGTGACGCGGTCTTCCACAGACTCCCCTCCCCTCTCGCTCTTAGAGAGAGGACCGGGATACGTGGCCGCCGCGTGGGGAGGTGTGGCCCTAGTTGGGGTCTATTTCTCCCCAAACCGCCCTCTCTCGGACTTTGAGGATTTTCTGGAAGTGCTCACTGCTGTCGTAGGGAGGGCGGCGCCGCGCCAGGTCGTGGTGTTGGGCGACCTGAACGCCAAGTCGGTGGCCTGGGGCAACCCGGCTGCCTCGTGCAACGTCCGGGGACGCGCCGTCGAGTTCTGGGCGGCGTCATGCGGTGTGTCCCTCCTCAACAGGGGGGCGGTCCACACATGTGTGCGGCAACAGGGAGGGTCGGTGGTGGACGTCTCGTTTGCCACCCCCGTGCTGGCCGCACGCATCGTGAACTGGCGGGTGGAGACGGTGGAGACCCTGTCGGACCACCGATATGTGCGGTTCGACATCTCCACCCAGGGCCCCCGGGGGGAGATGGCTCGCTCTGGCAGGTCTCCCTTCCCACGGTGGGCTCTAACTCGCCTGGACCGGGAGGCAGCCAAGGAGGCGGCCTTCCTCCAGGACTGGCTGTCACCCCCCCTTGTCGAGGACGTCCCGGACGTTGACGCCGCAGCGGTCCGGCTAAGGCGATCCCTGACCGAGGTCTGCAACTCCAGCATGCCTCGGTCCCGTCGCCCGCCTCCCCGTCGCGCCGTCTATTGGTGGTCGGAGGAACTGGCGGGGCTCCGGGCCACCTGCGTGGTGGCCAGGAGGGCCTACACACGGAGCCGACGGCGCAGCGTCCGTAGCCAAGCAGACGAGGACCGCCTTTACGCCTCTTACAGAGAGGCTCAGACGGTCCTCAAGTCGGCTATGGGCGCTGCCAAGGACTCGGCGAGGGCCGAGATGCTGGAGGGTCTCGACAGGGATCCATATGGGAGACCATACAGGGCGGCGCGGAACCAACTGCGGCCCCATGGTCCCCCACTGACGGAGACCCTCGCGCCGGCGTTGCTGGATGGGGTGGTCCGGTTCCTGTTTCCGCGCAGGACCGACTTCACCCCACCAACGATGGACCCCCCGCAGGGGGCGGCTTCACCGCCGGAGGAGGAGGTACCCCCGGTGACGGCGGATGAGTTTTACGCGGGGGTTCTCAGCCTCCGCGCCAAGAAGACGGCCCCTGGGCCGGACGGCGTCCCGGCACGAGTGGTGGCCATAGCTGCCGCTCAAATGGAGGAC
The DNA here is from genome assembly GCA_947386135.1 of Melanchra persicariae. Classification (NCBI taxonomy): domain Eukaryota; kingdom Metazoa; phylum Arthropoda; class Insecta; order Lepidoptera; family Noctuidae; genus Melanchra; species Melanchra persicariae. The sequence continues at coordinate 63,073 of OX376668.1, read as the reverse complement.
AGTTTTCGGGACCTCTTCAGCGCATGCCTTACGGCTGGGAGGTTCCCGAAACTGTGGAAGGAGGGGCAGCTATGTCTCCTCCGAAAGGAGGGACGCCCGGCGGATTCCCCCTCGGCATACCGGCCCATCGTTCTGCTCGATGAGGTCGGTAAATTGTTCGAGGGGATCATTGCCTCCCGGCTGAATAGACACCTAAGGAGGGTAGGGCCGGACCTGTCGGACGCCCAGTTCGGTTTCCGACAGGGGCGTTCGACCATCGACGCGCTGGCCCTACTCAAGGGCCAGGTGAAGGGGGCGGTAGAGGCCGGGGACGGAGTGCTGGCGGTGTCATTCGACATAGCCAACGCCTTCAACTCCGTCCCCCACTCGACCATATTGGAGGCACTCCGATATCACGGAGTGCCCCAATACTTGCGGAGCCTTCTGGCCAGCTACCTGGAGGACCGAGAGGTCCTCCTTGTCGACAAAATGGCCAGGTTGCGCAGATACAGCGCGGAGTCTGGTGTTCCGCAGGGGTCAGTCTTAGGACCCCCCCTGTGGAACATCGGCTTCGACTGGCTGCTGCGGGGAGCCCTCCTCCAGGGCACGAGTGTCATCTGCTACGCGGATGACACTCTCCTCACTGCCCGGGGGAGGAACTTCGGGGAGGCGGCCTGTCTGGCATCGGCTGGCGGTTCCTTGGTGGCGGGGAGGATACGCAGCCTGGGATTGAGGGTGGCGCTGAACAAGACCGAGGCCGTGTTCTTTCACGGGCCTCGGCAGCGCTGCCCTCCTGACGCCCACATTTTCGTGGAGGGCGCCAGGGTTGGTGTCCAGACCCAATTAAAATATCTGGGTCTGGTGTTGGACAGCAGGTGGCGCTTCGGCCCACATTTCAGCGGGCTGTCGACGCGCCTGCTGAGGGCTGCGGACGCCCTCTCCTGGCTCCTCCCGAACCTGGGAGGGCCCAGTGCGCGATGCCGGCGCCTTTATGCCGGCATCTTGCGAAGCATGGCCTTGTACGGGGCCCCCATCTGGGCAGACTCCCTGCATAGGAGGGAGAACGCGACGGCGATGCGCCGGCCCCAAAGGGCCATTGCACTGCGGGTGGCGAGGGCCTACCGCTCGGTGGGCTTTTCGGCGGCGTGCGCTCTGGCTGGCACCCCTCCCTGGGAGTTGGAGGCGTGGGTGCTCGCCAGAGTGTACGAATGGACGGCGCGGCGGAAAGCCCTCGGGGAGCGCCCCGTCGCGGAAGAGCGGGAGGCCGTGCGGCGGGAGGCGAGGGACGCCATCATCGTCCATTGGACGCAGGACCTCGCCTCCGCCACTTTTGGCCGCCGAACCCTGGACGCGCTCGGCCCAGTCCTGCGGGACTGGCTCGAGCGGCCCCACGGTTTCCTCTCATTCCGTCTGGTGCAGGTGCTGTCAGGCCACGGCTGTTTCGGCACGCACCTGCACCGGATCGGGAGGGAGGAGACTCCGGCGTGCCACGACTGCGGCGCGGCGGAGGACACGGCACAGCACACGCTCGAAGTGTGCCCGGCCTGGTCTGAGCCGCGCCGCATTCTGACTGCGGAGATCGGACAGGACCTCTCACTTCCCAGCGTGGTCAACTCTATGCTGGAGAGTGAGGGGTCCTGGGCAGCGGTCGCCTCCTTTTGCGAGGACGTCATCTCGCAAAAGGAGGCGGCGGAGCGCGCGCGTGAGGACGACCCTCTCGCAGCGCCGCTCCGAAGGCGGAGAAGAGGTCGGAGAAGACGCCGTCTTCTCCCTCCTCATGGTGGTGATAGGCGGGCGACAGGCGCGGGGGCGCCTCCGCCCGCATTGCACTCTACACCACCTCCGCCGGTCATTCCCGGCCCTCCCTCCTCACGGGGAGGGCGTGTAGGGCCCGCCGTGTAGGCGGGCGTACGTCGGAGAGGGACTGGACGTAAAGGCTATGCCGATCTCCCAGTCCCCCTCCACTCAGACGATGCGGGAATGCCGCTGGGTTGTTTTAGTGGGTATACCGGGCCTTGGCCCGGGGAGTCCCACATACCCCTCCCATTCCCCCAATGGGAGGGTATGCGTAATGCATTTTTTCCCAGCGCAAACAAAAAAAAAAAAAAAAAAAAAAAAAAAAAAAAAAAAAAAAAAAAGGGGAACCAACTGCGGCCCCATGGTCCCCCTCTGACAGAGACCCTCGAACCAGCGTTGCTGGATGGGGTGGTCCAGTCCCTGTTTCCGCGCAGGACCGACTTCACCCCACCAACGATGGATCCCCCGCAGGGGGCGGCATCACCGCCGGAGGAGGAGGTGCCCCCGGTGACGGCAGAGGAGTTCTACGCGGGGGTACTCAGCCTCCGCGCCAAGAAGACGGCCCCTGGGCCGGACGGCGTCCCTGCACGGGTGGTAGCCATAGCTGCCGCTCAAATGGAGGACAGATTTCGGGACCTCTTCAGCGCGTGCCTTACGGCTGGGAGGTTCCCGAAACTGTGGAAGGAGGGGCAGCTATGCCTCCTCCGAAAGGAGGGACGCCCGGCGGATTCCCCCTCGGCATACCGGCCCATCGTTCTGCTCGATGAGGTCGGTAAATTGTTCGAGGGGATCATTGCCTCCCGGCTGAATAGACACCTGCGGAGGGTAGGGCCGGACCTGTCGGACGCCCAGTTCGGTTTCCGACAGGGGCGTTCGACCATCGACGCGCTGGCCCTACTCAAGGGCCAGGTGAAGGGGGCGGTAGAGGCCGGGGACGGAGTGCTGGCGGTGTCATTCGACATAGCCAACGCCTTCAACTCCGTCCCCCACTCGACCATATTGGAGGCACTCCGATATCACGGAGTGCCCCAATACTTGCGGAGCCTTCTGGCCAGCTACCTGGAGGACCGAGAGGTCCTCCTTGTCGACAAAATGGCCAGGTTGCGCAGATACAGCGCGGAGTCTGGTGTTCCGCAGGGGTCAGTCTTAGGACCCCCCCTGTGGAACATCGGCTTCGACTGGCTGCTGCGGGGAGCCCTCCTCCAGGGCACGAGTGTCATCTGCTACGCGGATGACACTCTCCTCACTGCCCGGGGGAGGAACTTCCGGGAGGCGGCCTGTCTGGCATCGGCTGGCGGTTCCTTGGTGGCGGGGAGGATACGCAGCCTGGGATTGAGGGTGGCGCTGAATAAGACCGAGGCCGTGTTCTTTCACGGGCCTCGGCAGCGCTGCCCTCCAGACGCCCACATTTTCGTGGAGGGCGCCAGGGTTGGTGTCCAGACCCAATTAAAATATCTGGGTCTGGTGTTGGACAGCAGGTGGCGCAACGGCCCACATTTCAGCGGGCTGTCGACGCGCCTGCTGAGGGCTGCGGACGCCCTCTCCTGGCTCCTCCCGAACCTGAGAGGGCCCAGTGCGCGATGCCGGCGCCTTTATGCCGGCATCCTGAGGAGCATGGCCCTGTACGGGGCCCCCATCTGGGCGGACTCCCTCCATAGGAGGGAGAATGCGACGGCAATGCGCCGGCCCCAAAGGGCCATTGCATTGCGGGTGGCGAGGGCTTACCGCTCGGTGGGCTTTTCGGCGGCGTGCGCTCTGGCTGGCACCCCTCCTTGGGAGCTGGAGGCGTGGGTGCTCGCCAGAGTGTACGAATGGACGGCGCGGCGGAAAGCCCTCGGGGAGCGCCCCGTCGCGGAAGAGCGGGAGGCCGTGCGGCGAGAGGCGAGGGACGCCATCATCGTCCATTGGACGCAGGACCTCGCCTCCGCCACCTTTGGCCGCCGAACCCTGGACGCGCTCGGCCCAGTCCTGCGGGACTGGCTCGAGCGGCCCCACGGTTTCCTCTCATTCCGTCTGGTGCAGGTGCTGTCAGGCCACGGCTGTTTCGACACGCACCTGCACCGGATCGGGAGGGAGGAGACTCCGGCGTGCCACGACTGCGGCGCGGCGGAGGACACGGCACAGCACACGCTCGAAGTGTGCCCGGCTTGGTCTGAGCCGCGCCGCATTCTGACTGCGGAGATCGGACAGGACCTCTCACTTCCCAGCGTGGTCAACTCTATGCTGGGGAGTGAGGGGTCCTGGGCAGCGGTTGCCTCCTTTTGCGAGGACGTCATCTCGCAAAAGGAGGCGGCGGAGCGCGCGCGTGAGGACGACCCTCTCGCTGCGCCGCTCCGAAGACGGAGAAGAGGTCGGAGAAGACGCCGTCTTCTCCCTCCTCATGGTGGTGATAGGCGGGCGACAGGCGCGGGGGCGCCTCCGCCCGCATTGCACTCTACACCACCTCCGCCGGTCATTCCCGGCCCTCTCCCCTCACGGGGAGGGCGTGTAGGGCCCGTGTAGGCGGGCGAACGTCGTCGCTGAGGCCGCGGAACGAGGGGAGACGTACGCGTCCATATTGGTGCGGGCGCGTGCTAACGCCGATCCCACCCAACTGGGGATCGGCAAAGTCTCCTGCCGGAGAACCCAAACCGGGGCTCGAATCTTCGAGTTCCCTGGGGCGGAGGGCAGTGCCAACGCTGACCTCTTCGCAGCCAAGCTGCAGGAGGTCATCGCGGACGCAGCCAAGGTGGCCCGACCCGTCAAGTCGGCGGCCATCGAAGTGGCCGACCTTGACGACTCCGTCACTAAAGAGGAGGTGGTGGCGGCGGTCGCAGCTATTGGGGGCTGCAGCGTCGCAGCGGTGCAGGGCCGGGACATCAAGCCCGGCCGCGGTGGCATGGGCACTATCCGTCTCCAGTGCCCAGTCGCCGTTGCCAAAGCCGTCCTTGAAAAAGGACGCCTTCTTGTGGGCTTCAGCTCTGGTGCGGTCCGAGCACTTGAAGACCAGCCTCTGCGCTGCTTCAGGTGCTGCGGCATAGGGCACACCCGAGCCCTATGCCCTTCAGCGGTCGACAGGTCTCTGACCTGCTACCGCTGCGGCAAGGAGGACCACAAAGCCGCCTCCTGCACGGCCGCGACGCCGCACTGCGCAGTGTGCGCCGCCAGTGGCTGCCCGGCAGGCCACGTGACGAGGGGGAGGTTGTGCAATCCTCCCCCTAAGAGGGGCAAAGCGCAGGCGCCAATCGCGCCTGCTGCTAGCACCGTCGTTCCCGAGGCAGGAACGGCGGTGGCGGCGGAGGAGGAGGGTGCGATGTCGATTGATGGATAGGGTCGATCATCGCATCCTCCAGGCGAACACCAACCACTGCAGAACAGCCCAAGACCTGTTGATGCAGACCATGGCTGAGTGGTTGGTGGACTTGGCGGTGGTCGCCGAGCCCTACTCGGTCCCCGGCAATTGGCTGGGCGATCGGGACGGCCTGGTGGCAATAGTGACGCGGTCTTCCACAGACTCCCCTCCCCTCTCGCTTTTAGAGAGAGGACCGGGATACGTGGCCGCCGCGTGGGGAGGTGTGGCCCTGGTAGGGGTCTATTTCTCCCCAAACCGCCCTCTCTCAGACTTTGAGGATTTCCTTGAAGTCCTCACTGCTGTCGTAGGGAGGGCGGCGCCGCGCCAGGTCGTGGTGTTGGGCGACCTGAACGCCAAGTCGGCGGCCTGGGGCAACCCGGCTGCCTCGTGCAACGTCCGGGGACGCGCCGTCGAGTTCTGGGCGGCGTCGTGCGGTGTGTCCCTCCTCAACAGGGGGGCGGTCCACACGTGTGTGCGGCAACAGGGAGGGTCGGTGGTCGACGTCTCGTTTGCCACCCCCGTGCTGGCCGCACGCATTGTTAACTGGCGAGTGGAGACGGTGGAGACCCTGTCGGACCACCGATATGTGCGGTTCGACATCTCCACCCAGGGCCCCCGGGGGGAGATGGCCCGCTCTAGCAGGTCTCCCTTCCCACGGTGGGCTCTGACTCGCCTGGACCGGGAGGCAGCCAAGGAGGCGGCCTTCCTCCAGGACTGGCTGTCTCCCCCCCCTGTCGAGGACGTCCCGGACGTTGACGACGCAGCGGTCCGCCTCAGGAGATCCTTGACCGAGGTGTGCAACTCCAGCATGCCTCGGTCCCGTCGCCCGCCTCCCCGTCGCGCCGTCTATTGGTGGTCGGAAGAACTTGCGGGGCTCCGGGCCACCTGCGTGGCGGCCAGAAGGGCCTACACGCGGAGCCGACGGCGCAGCGTCCGTAGTCAAGCAGACGAGGACCGCCTCTACGCCTCTTACAGAGAGGCTCAGACGGTCCTCAAGTCGGCTATGGGCGCTGCCAAGGACTCGGCGAGGGCCGAGATGCTGGAGGGTCTCGACAGAGACCCGTATGGGAGACCATACAGGGCGGCGCGGAACCAACTGCGGCCCCATGGTCCCCCTCTGACAGAGACCCTCGAGCCAGCGTTGCTGGATGGGGTGGTCCGGTCCCTGTTTCCGCGCAGGACCGACTTCAACCCACCATCGATGGACCCCCCGCAGGAGGCGGCTTCACCGCCGGAGGAGGAGGTACCCCCGGTGACGGCGGATGAGTTTTACGCGGGGGTTCTCAGCCTCCGCGCCAAGAAGACGGCCCCTGGGCCGGACGGCGTCCCTGCTCGAGTGGTGGCCATAGCTGCCGCTCAAATGGAGGACAGATTTCGGGACCTCTTCAGCGCATGCCTTACGGCTGGGAGGTTCCCAAAACTGTGGAAGGAGGGGCAGCTATGCCTCCTCCGAAAGGAGGGACGCCCGGCGGATTCCCCCTCGGCATACCGGCCCATCGTTCTGCTCGATGAGGTCGGTAAATTGTTCGAGGGGATCATTGCCTCCCGGCTAAACAACCACCTGCGGAGGGTAGGGCCGGACCTGTCGGACGCCCAGTTCGGTTTCCGACAGGGGCGTTCGACCATTGACACGCTGGCCCTACTCAAGGGCCAGGTGAAGGGGGCGGTCGAGGCAGGGGACGGAGTGCTGGCGGTGTCATTCGACATAGCCAACGCCTTCAACTCCGTCCCCCACTCGACCATACTGGAGGCACTCCGGTATCACGGAGTGCCCCAATACTTGCAGAGCCTCCTGGCCAGCTACTTGGAGGACCGAGAGGTCCTCCTTGTCGACAAACTGGCCAGGTTGCAGCGATATGGCGCGGAGTGTGGTGTTCCGCAGGGGTCAGTCTTAGGACCCCCCCTGTGGAACATCGGCTTCGACTGGCTGCTGCGGGGAGCCCTCCTCCAGGGCACGAGTGTCATCTGCTACGCGGATGACACTCTCCTCACTGCCCGGGGGAGGAACTTCGGGGAGGCGGCCTGTCTGGCATCGGCCGGCGGGTCATTAGTGGCGGGGAGGATCCGCCGCCTGGGGTTAAAGGTGGCGCTGAATAAGACCGAGGCCGTGTTCTTTCACGGGCCTCGGCAGCGCTGCCCTCCTGACGCCCACATTGTCGTGGAGGGCGCCAGGGTAGGCGTCCAGACCCAGATCAAATATCTGGGTCTAGTGCTGGACAGCAGGTGGCGCTTCGGCCCACATTTCAGCGGGCTGTCGACGCGCCTGCTGAGGGCTGCGGACGCCCTCTCCTGGCTCCTCCCGAACCTGGGAGGGCCCAGTGCGCGATGCCGGCGCCTTTATGCCGGCATCCTGAGGAGCATGGCCCTGTACGGGGCCCCCATCTGGGCGGACTCCCTCCATAGGAGGGAGAATGCGACGGCGATGCGCCGGCCCCAAAGGGCCATTGCACTGCGGGTGGCGAGGGCTTACCGCTCGGTGGGCTTTTCGGCGGCGTGCGCTCTGGCTGGCACCCCTCCTTGGGAGCTGGAGGCGTGGGTGCTCGCCAGAGTGTACGAATGGACGGCGCGGCGGAAAGCCCTCGGGGAGCGCCCCGTCGCGGAAGAGCGGGAGGCCGTGCGGCGAGAGGCGAGGGACGCCATCATCGTCCATTGGACGCAGGACCTCGCCTCCGCCACTTTCGGCCGCCGAACCCTGGACGCGCTCGGCCCAGTCCTGCGGGACTGGCTCGAGCGGCCCCACGGTTTCCTCTCATTCCGTCTGGTGCAGGTGCTGTCAGGCCACGGCTGTTTCGGCACGCACCTGCACCGGATCGGGAGGGAGGAGACTCCGGCGTGCCACGACTGCGGCGCGGCGGAGGACACGGCACAGCACACGCTCGAAGTGTGCCCGGCTTGGTCTGAGCCGCGCCGCATTCTGACTGCGGAGATCGGACAGGACCTCTCACTTCCCAGCGTGGTCAACTCTATGCTGGAGAGTGAGGGGTCCTGGGCAGCGGTCGCCTCCTTTTGCGAGGACGTCATCTCGCAAAAGGAGGCGGCGGAGCGCGCGCGTGAGGACGACCCTCTCGCTGCGCCGCTCCGAAGACGGAGAAGAGGTCGGAGAAGACGCCGTCTTCTCCCTCCTCATGGTGGTGATAGGCGGGCGACAGGCGCGGGGGCGCCTCCGCCCGCATTGCACTCTACACCACCTCCGCCGGTCATTCCCGGCCCTCCCCCCTCACGAGGAGGGCGTGTAGGGCCCGTGTAGGCGGGCGAACGTCGGAGAGGGACTGGACGCAAAGGCTATGCCGATCTCCCAGTCCCCCTCCACTCAGACGATGCGGGAATGCCGCTGGGTTGTTTTAGTGGGTATACCGGGTCTTAGGCCCGGGGAGTCCCACATACCCCTCCCATTCCCCCAATGGGAGGGTATGCGTAATGCATTTTTTCCCAGCGCAAACAAAAAAAAAAAAAAAAAAAAAAAAAAAAAAAAAAAAAAAAAAAAAAAAAAAAAAAAGGTTAGGTTAGGTTAGGTTAGGTTAGGAAACTGGCGAGTGGAGACGGTGGAGACCCTGTCGGACCACCGATATGTGCGGTTCGACATCTCCACCCAGGGCCCCCGGGGGGAGATGGCCCGCTCTAGCAGGTCTCCCTTCCCACGGTGGGCTCTGACTCGCCTGGACCGGGAGGCAGCCAAGGAGGCGGCCTTCCTCCAGGACTGGCTGTCTCCCCTCCCTGTCGAGGACGTCCCGGACGTTGACGCCGCAGCGGTCCGCCTCAGGAGATCCTTGACCGAGGTGTGCAACTCCAGCATGCCTCGGTCCCGTCGCCCGCCTCCCCGTCGCGCCGTCTATTGGTGGTCGGAGGAACTGGCGGAGCTCCGGGCCACCTGCGTGGCGGCCAGAAGGGCCTACACGCGGAGCCGACGGCGCAGCGTCCGTAGTCAAGCAGACGAGGACCGCCTCTACGCTTCTTACAGAGAGGCTCAGACGGTCCTCAAGTCGGCTATGGGCGCTGCCAAGGACTCGGCGAGGGCCGAGATGCTGGAGGGTCTCGACAGAGACCCGTATGGGCGACCATACAGGGCGGCGCGGAACCAACTGCGGCCCCATGGTCCCCCTCTGACAGAGACCCTCGAGCCAGCGTTGCTGGATGGGGTGGTCCGGTCCCTGTTTCCGCGCAGGACCGACTTCACCCCACCAACGATGGACCCCCCGCAGGAGGCGGCTTCACCGCCGGAGGAGGAGGTGCCCCCGGTGACGGCAGAGGAGTTTTACGCGGGAGTACTCAGCCTCCGCGCCAAGAAGACGGCCCCTGGGCCGGACGGCGTCCCTGCACGAGTGGTGGCCATAGCTGCCGCTCAAATGGAGGATAGATTTCGGGACCTCTTCAGCGCGTGCCTTACGGCTGGGAGGTTCCCGAAACTGTGGAAGGAGGGGCAGCTATGCCTCCTCCGAAAGGAGGGACGCCCGGCGGATTCCCCCTCGGCATACCGGCCCATCGTTCTGCTCGATGAGGTCGGTAAATTGTTCGAGGGGATCATTGCCTCCCGGCTGAATAGCCACCTGCGGAGGGTAGGGCCGGACCTGTCGGACGCCCAGTTCGGTTTCCGACAGGGGCGTTCGACCATCGACGCGCTGGCTCTACTCAAGGGCCAGGTGAAGGGGGCGGTCGAGGCGGGGGACGGAGTGCTGGCGGTGTCATTCGACATAGCCAACGCCTTCAACTCCGTGCCCCACTCGACCATACTGGAGGCACTCCGATATCACGGAGTGCCCCAATACTTGCGGAGACTCCTGGCCAGCTACTTGGAGGATCGAGAGGTCCTCCTTGTCGACAAACTGGCCAGGTTGCGGCGATATGGCGCGGAGTCTGGTGTTCCGCAGGGGTCAGTCTTAGGACCCCCCCTGTGGAACATCGGCTTTGACTGGCTGCTGCGGGGAGCCCTCCTCCAGGGCACGAGTGTCATCTGTTACGCGGATGACACTCTCCTCACTGCCCGGGGGAGGAACTTCGGGGAGGCGGCCTGTCTGGCATCGGCCGGCGGGTCATTGGTGGCGGGTAGGATACGCAGCCTGGGATTGAGGGTGGCGCTGAACAAGACCGAGGCCGTGTTCTTTCACGGGCCTCGGCAGCGCTGCCCTCCTGACGCCCACATTGTCGTGGAGGGCGCCAGGGTAGGCGTCCAGACCCAGCTGAAATATCTGGGTCTAGTGCTGGACAGCAGGTGGCGCTTCGGCCCGCATTTCAGCGGGCTGTCGACGCGCCTGCTGAGGGCTGCGGACGCCCTCTCCTGGCTCCTCCCGAACCTGGGAGGGCCCAGTGCGCGATGCCGGCGCCTATATGCCGGCATCCTGAGAAGCATGGCCCTGTACGGGGCCCCCATCTGGGCAGACTCCCTGCATAGGAGGGAGAACGCGACGGCGATGCGCCGGCCCCAAAGGGCCATTGCACTGCGGGTGGCGAGGGCTTACCGCTCGGTGGGCTTTTCGGCGGCGTGCGCTCTGGCTGGCACCCCTCCTTGGGAGCTGGAGGCGTGGGTGCTCGCCAGAGTGTACGAATGGACGGCGCGACGAAAAGCCCTCGGGGAGCGCCCCGTCGCGGAAGAGCGGGAGGCCGTGCGGCGGGAGGCGAGGGACGCCATCATCGTCCATTGGACGCAGGACCTCGCCTCCGCCACTTTTGGCCGCCGAACCCTGGACGCGCTCGGCCCAGTCCTGCGGGAATGGCTGGAGCGGCCCCACGGTTTCCTCTCATTCCGTCTGGTGCAGGTGCTGTCAGGCCACGGCTGTTTCGGCACGCACCTGCACCGGATCGGGAGGGAGGAGACTCCGGCGTGCCACGACTGCGGCGCGGCGGAGGACACGGCACAGCACACGCTCGAGGTGTGCCCGGCTTGGTCTGAGCCGCGCCGTAGTCTGACTGCGGAGATCGGACAGGACCTCTCACTTCCCAGCGTGGTCAACTCTATGCTGGAGAGTGAGGGGTCCTGGGCAGCGGTCGCCTCCTTTTGCGAGGACGTCATCTCGCAAAAGGAGGCGGCGGAGCGCGCGCGTGAGGACGACCCTCTCGCAGCGCCGCTCCGAAGGCGGAGAAGAGGTCGGAGAAGACGCCGTCTTCTCCCTCCTCATGGTGGTGATAGGCGGGCGACAGGCGCGGGGGCGCCTCCGCCCGCATTGCACTCTACACCACCTCCGCCGGTCATTCCCGGCCCTCGCCCTTCACGGGGTGGGCGCGTAGGGCCCGCCGTGTAGGCGGGCGTACGTCGGAGAGGGACTGGACGTAAAGGCTATGCCGATCTCCCAGTCCCCCTCCACTCAGACGATGCGGGAATGCCGCTGGGTTGTTTTAGTGGGTATACCGGGCCTTGGCCCGGGGAGTCCCACATACCCCTCCCATTCCCCCAATGGGAGGGTATGCGTAATGCATTTTTTCCCAGCGCAAACAAAAAAAAAAAAAAAAAAAAAAAGGTTAGGTTAGGTTAGGTTAGGTTAGGTTAGGTTTTTTTTTTTTTTTTTTTTTTTTGAAAACACCCGTCATCACAGGGCGTTGTGTGTTTCTCCTCTGACATGATCAGAGACCTTTTTTGACATTTTGGATGGGATATACGTACAGGGGGTTCTTTATTGAAGATTCTCTCACTTTCACAATATTACAATTTAATAGTTGTGCTTTTTATAAGTAGCTTATCTTAGCTTATTCTATACATATCCTTATTCTAGTCACACACAAGGTTAGGTTAGGTTAGGTTAGGTTAGGTTAGGTTAGGTTAGGTTAGGTTAGGTTAGGTTAGGTTAGGTTAGGTTAGGTTAGGTTTTTTTTTTTTTTTTTCTTTTTTTTTTTTTTTTTTCCTACTGGACCCATGCCGTGAGCATGGCCATTGTTTATCTACTCTTCTATTCTCATTCATTCCAGTTCTATCATCTATGCCTCTCGTACTTTTATTCCTCATACTTTATCTTTCTTTTATTCGTCATCTTTCTTTCTTTTCTATGGGTGGGACTCCCATCTATCCATTTTTGGATACCTACTCTTTTTTTGTTACTTTATTTATTTTATTAACTTATAAACTCGGGGTAAATAATTTGGTGCTCAGTACTTTTATACTTATTTTCATTTACATTTTTCTTATTTTAAAACTTATTTTTCTTCTATTTTATGTTCATATGCTATACAGGTTTTCTTAAAAATATTACATTTTTCTTATTTTTAACTTATTTTACTTATATTTATATTCTTATTCTATACAGGGTTTCTTAAATCTATTACATTGGTTCTTATTTCTTTTTCTTTATTCTAAATTTTTAGTTTGAGTTTCATTCTTAAGTACTACTTTTTCCTATTTTTATCTATTAACAATACTAATATTTTATGCTTATACAATATATTCTCACAATATATGTAAACCATAATTTCTTCTCAGCTATTTCTGATTTTAACAACCTTAATGATTTTTGAGCAGTATTCAAGAAAATCTGCTCTCTTTTTTCCTGAGATTAGAGCATTGAGATTTTCGGGGACTATTTCGGTTTCTAGTCTACATTCGATATCCAGGCGCTCCCTCGCGAAAACCGGGCAACTGGTTATAAGGTGTACCACTGTTTCATCCACCCCAGGTTCGCAGATGCACGATGGATCCTCCTTACACTTGAACCTGTTCAAGTATGCGGAGAATCCACCGTGCCCTGTCATAAGTTGCGTTGTTTCAGGCGTTGGAGGGATCTTCCGGATGATCCTGTATGCATCAGTAGCACTTGGGAAAAACAGCTTCGTTACCGCTGCTGTTGTGCCGGACCGGTACCTTTTGTCCCACTCGTCAATCGTCCGATTGCGAATCAGGCGCTTGACGAATGAGACAGGGCACCGGTCGTAGTCCGCTTTCTTCTTCGACCCCAAGGCGGCCTCTTTCGCGAGTTCGTCCGCCCTTTCGTTCCCCTCTAGACCCACGTGTGCTTTTATCCAAAACAGTTTAACTGTTTTGGCGTCAGAAGTGCATTTTTTAATATAACTTCGGAATTCTACTGCTAGTGGGTGAGGGGACTCTGGGTTTGTTGCGGTCTGAAGGGCCGCCTTGGAGTCGCAGAAGATGCCAAATTTCTTGGCTTTCAGCTTCCCTATTTCCTTCGCTGCTCGGTTGAGAGCCAGGAGTTCCGCCTGGTAGACGGTTGAGTAGGACGGCAAAGCGAGCTTGAGGGTTTTGGTCTCGGCGCTACCATTCCATAATGTTAGCGCCGCTCCAACCTTGCCCTCAATCTTGCTGCCGTCCGTGAATATACGCATCTCTAGGTCTTGTACCGCGTCATACTGTTCCTGGTCTGCCAGGAGTCCAAACTCCATGCTCGTTCTTTCCGATGGGTGCGGAAGCTCTGTTGCCGGAGTCATCCGTTCGATCTCCCTGTCCCCAGGTATTGGCTGAGATACCCCCTTCTTGGCCTCGTATAGTGAAGCTACTTCACTGATACGTAGGTCAAGAGGGAGCAGCCCCGCCAACACCAGTGCGGAGTCCAGGGAGACCGTCCGGTAGGCTCGGCACAGCTTTTGTGCGAAACCCCTTTGGACAGCGTTAAGCTGCTTCTTAACCCCCAATTTATTCGCTGTTGGTGCCCACGCGCATGCAGCGTACATGATCGTGGGCTCCACTGCCGCCGTGTATATTGCCCTGATCACCTCCGGGTGCAGGCCCCAGCTGACTCTTGCTGCCCTGGCAAGCTGTTTGTAAATCGCGATTGCCTTTTTACAGGCAGTCGCGATGTGTGTGCCAAATGTCAATTTGCAGTCAATCGTCAGCCCTAGGAGTTTGACGTGGTCTGACATGCCAATGTCTACCCCGCCCATGCTAAGGCGCGGAACGTCGAACTTTAGCTTCCGCGTGATCGTCATGGCACATGTTTTGTGCGGCGCGAATTTTAGCTTGTTTTCGACGCCCCACGCCCTCACATGTTCGAGGGCGGCATTAGCATGTCTTTCCACGTCAATAGCCTGCTCTCCGTCGAAGATCAGGACAACATCGTCGGCAAACGCCTGTGCGTAGACGCCAAGACCGTTCAGCTGTCTCAGAAGTGGGTCCAGTAATAGGTTCCACAATAGTGGTCCGCCTATTGAACCTTGCACGCACCCTTGCGATGTGCTCCTGCGCACCTCTTGTCCGGCATACCTGACTGCCACTGTCCTGTCACTCAGGTAGCTGTCCATTGCTCGCCTCAAGTTTACAGGGCAGTTTTCCTCTGCCAGTCGCACTCGAATTTTTGGCCACCACGCGCTGTCGAAGGCGCCCTCTATGTCCAACGAGACCAACGTGACTAGCCTTTTTTTGGCTAGTAGGCCACGTATATGTTTCATCAGAACATAGAGGGCGTCCTCGGTTCCACGCTGTGGCATGAAGCCATACTGGTTTGGACTTATCGCTGGCAGTAGGTAATGCTTGAGGCGAGCAACCAGCATTTTCTCGTACATCTTGCCCAAGACAGGCAAAAGCCCAATGGGCCTGTACGACTTGGGCACGATGTACGAGCTTTTTCCTGGCTTCCTGAGGATCACAACAGTAGCCTGTTTCCAGATCCTTGGGAAGTATTGCTTTTCCAGGCACTTATTTAAGAGTGACAGTAGGTAGCCGGGGTCGCACTCCATCGCACGGATGCAGATGTCAGCCGTAAAGCCTTCCCCTCCCGGTGCCTTCTTTGGGTTGAAGGACTTAGCTGCTCTCGTCAGCTCGCACTCGGTGAACGGGGGGTCATAAACTTCATTATGGCCCCCGTCGTTGACCTGCTCTGCTAGCTGTCGGACAGCTTGATGTTGTGCGTTATCCTTAGTTTCGTCGTCCACCGGGTAAAATGTTTCGGCTAACCATTCCGCCGACTGCTTTTGGCTCAACATTGCACCCTCCTTCTGTAAGGGCAGATCCTCTTCCCGCCTACATGTCCTACTTATTACCCTGTACAGTCCCTCCCATACCCCTTCCCTATCCTGCTTCCCACAGAACTCCTTCCAACTCTCGACCTGGGCGCTTTTAGCCGCTTCTAAATATTTCTCTTTTTGTTCTAGGTACAGCTTCACTACTGTGGCTCGGCGTATCGGTGCTGCGTTTCTGATTCTGCGCTTTCTGGTGGCAACCTCCTTCTTCATCGCTTCGAGTTCTTCGGTCCACCACGGCAAGGTAAGTGTTTCTGTGTTCTTTTTATTTGGTATTGTCTGTTTGCATGCTTGTGTTATTGCTTCTGTGTAGGCCTGGACTGTGTGTTCGAGTTGGTCGTGGTGTGTTATTGTATCTAGTGTCTGTGTGGTGAGGTGCTTGTCTAGCATAATTTGGGTCAGTTTCTCACGAAACTGACCCCAATTAGCTTTTCGTGTGTTGTATATTCGTGTGGTGCGTTGTATTTGTGTTCCTTTTGGTTTCTGTAGATGTACGTGGAATGTAATGCCGTTGTGGTCCGAACTCGTGAGGTCTTCCTCAACTTTCCAGTTGTCCACCAGGTCGAGCAGATTTTCCGAACATGCAGTCACGTCCACGTAGCTGCTGTACCTTTTGTCTCCTCTGACTGTGTCGAAAGTTGGAAGGTTTCCCGTATTCAGCACATGTAGCCCGAGCTCTCCGATGGCGCCGCAGAACTGCTTTCCGCGTTGGTCTTCGCTGGGACTACCCCACCAGATACTTTTGGCGTTCGAGTCCCCCCCGATGATCAGCTTCCGGCACACCGAGGATTCTGCAACTTTTCTCAGCTGCTCCAGGTACCCGTCCATGGGCAGGTCCGGCTCAAAGTAATAGGAGACCACGGTCACCGACCATGCCCTGGTTCGGACTCCTATGACCACGATGTTGTTGGTACATAGTTCCGGGTACTGTTCAATCTCAAGGCTGCTATCGTAGACTACGATTGCGGCCTTGACAGTCCCTTCTCCACCTTCCAAGGCCTGGTAAGTCCGCGCCCCCCTATAACTCCTTAGCCTCTTGGCCCTGCCCACGTACGGCTCCTGGAGTAGTGCTATGGCTGCTTTGCGGTTTTTTGTCGCGAGCATCAGTTCCTCGGTGGCCAGTTGGCTGCGCTGCAGGTTCGCCTGAACGACTAGGTACTGGTGAGTTACTCCCGCGACCACCTTAGCAATACGCCACGGAGGCTCGAGCCAATGTGTCCCACCTCTTCTTTATCGGGCATTCTTCGCTAAAGGCGTTGTGGGTCTTGTCCGTGCGCTTAGCCAGGGTGCAGTTTCGGCATGCAGGAGGCTCTCCTAAAACTCTCTCAGGGCACTCCACTCTGAGATGCGGGCCGGCGCAGTGACTGCAAAGGTCCGCTGGCTCCTTGCATAGTCGCCGTCCGTGCCCGTATCCCAGGCACCGGGTGCACTGAACGAGTGGAGACTGATCTTCTACTTTCACCCTCTGGAGGTCTACCCGAAGTGACCCTCGGTCCATTGCCCTTCGCCAGATCGTCGGCGAAACGGTGAGGACAATGTGACAAATATGAGGGTTTCGGGCTCTCCTTCGGAACTTGATTTCGATTCGGTCGTGCTCTTTGTCGAGGCCACAAAAAACCTCACCATTCTGGTTTCGAAGGGCGCTGAGGATGTCCTCATCAGTGTGTACTGACAGCACGTCCCTCAAAACCAGAAGGGGATCTTTGTTCCTTATGTCCTCGACAATTAGGTGACCCCCCTTCTCGATCAGCCTCTCCTTGAGCTTCTCCCGCTCCTCCTTGGTACTGCAACCCATTATGATCTTGCGATCCTTGGCCTTGCGCACTCTCTCTACTTTCACCCAGCCTTCCTTGGCATCCACAGCCTTCCTCACCTCTTCAAGGACTACATCGCCTGTGGCCTCCTCGTCCCTGGATGTGACCACAATAGAGTGGAGGGCTGGTTGTTCCACTCTTGGCTTAGGTCCTGTGTATGCCACGACGCTGGCATATGAGCTTTCCCTTAGCAGGGTTTTTTGGTCTTCAACCAGCCCCTGAACAGCTTGCAGCTTTTCGCTCTGGGCTTTCAGGAGCCGGTTGTTTTCCTCGACCCTGCCAAGGAGTTCACTCATTTGTTCTGCGGCAAGCGTTGGTGTTGGTGGTGCCGCTTCGCTTGGTGCGTCGTTTGGGGTGGGGAGGGGCTTGGGTGCTTCCTTTTTTTTCCCCGTGAGTTCGGCTTCCGCTGCTTTATAGCAGCTGTACAGTTGGTCAATGGCCTGCATCACTTCCATCTTAATATCCGTCCTCAGGTTCCTAGAACGCTCAAGCCCTGCCTTAGCCCTGCTAATGCAGACTCTGGCTTCTTCCGGTCTCCCCGCTCGTTTTTCCCTCGGTGGCGATGGTGCTTTCACCTCTAGTGACTTCCTGATGGAGGATTTGGGCTTTGTCACTTCTAGAGGGCCTTCCCGAGGGGGTGCAGTGGTCGGCTGTTGTTTTGCCGTGGCTCCGGTGGTACTCGCTGGCTTTCGAGGTGAGTTCTTGGTGGGTTTTTCTGGCCTGCCAGTGTCCCACTCCTCGATGCTGCGCCGTACTCTGGAGCTCTGCCTTTGCGGGCTCACTTCCTCTACTTGAAGAGGAGTTTTTGGCTCCACTACACCTGATTTTTTCGCTGGGGTGCGTTCGACGGTGTACATGGTGGGTACTTGTCAAAAAGTGGGACAGGTAATAGCACAATAGGGTGCTTTTGTCCTGTTTACTAGCCCAATAAGGCCAGCAACCTGTCTGGGTCAATAAAAAATTGTAGAGTTTTGGTGCTCTACCAGTCCTTTCCTAATTTTTTCAGGCCAATAAGCCTGGGTCACTATCCTAAATGTCTTGGCCAATAAGCCCGTCCTTTTTTCAGCGAATTTTTCAAGACTGAAAAACCAGACTCTATGTAGAGACTTGATTCCAGCGCCAGAAGATAGGTCTCCCCGAGCCCTTTCT
The DNA here is from genome assembly GCA_947386135.1 of Melanchra persicariae. Lineage (NCBI taxonomy): Eukaryota > Metazoa > Arthropoda > Insecta > Lepidoptera > Noctuidae > Melanchra > Melanchra persicariae. Next base: position 45,115 of record OX376668.1, on the reverse strand, counting down.
AGCGAACCCAAACACGGCTACCCCAGCTCGAAGGGTCCCTGAGATACGGCTGCCCGAAATTCCGGTTGCCAATCCAAGATGGCGCCCGGAATACGGTAACCTGCAATTATCTCCGAGACCGTTCGGCCAAACACCACCGTGCTTGGGCTCCCCTGGCCGAGCTCGACGCAACCTATCTCTCTGTACAGTTTTCAGGCTGAAAAATTTTAGGTCCTGAAAACCCCGGAAAAGATGCTAGCCAGGTAGGGAAGGGTAAACTAAAGTCCCAAAAGAAAACCCGATCGCTCCACGACCCCCGGTTCAGAAGTTATCCGAGTCCAAAAATCCACTTGACAGTTCCAGAACTGTCAAAGTCAATCCTAAACCCGGGCTAACTTCCCCCCAAATTGTCGTAGAACGTCCGTGTTTGGGCTTATCCGGCCAGGCTCCACCAGCCCTAGCGCGCAAAATGGTTTTCAGGGTCCTGAAACTCTCCAACGCCAAAACGCTTAAAACTAAGAGGGATGGATGAATATTATCTTCCCAAGTTCTTTAGTGAAAACGGCAGCTTTCTACGATCACCGAGTCCGGAGTTACGTCAGGTTTAAGTTTTCCAAGATGGCGTCCAAGATGGCGGCCACTTGTATAAATTTGGCCCCCGTTGTCCAAAACTAGCCGAGTTTGGGCTCTTTGGATTGGGCTTGAAGAGTCCAGTCCAGATTTGTTAGTGTTACCCTTGAAAAACCAACCCCCTATTTTTAAAAGTCAAAAAACCCCCTAAATTCGACAAAAATGACAACCATACAAAATCTACACATTAAAAACAATTAAAACTTAACATTTATTCTAAATCTAGCTATATCTAATTTTTTGGTAGTAATTTTGGAGATGTCAAGCCCTTTTTCGGCAACCCTCGTGTCCACCCCTAATTTTCAAAAAATCATAAGTCTAAAACTATAAAAGATAAAAATCTGAAATTTTGCAACCCGTTAGACACTACGAAGACCCTTCAATTGCCAAACTAAAAAAGGGGGGTCAACGCGACTAATATTAAAATACAGATTTTTGAAAATTTAGAGAAATTTGAAAACTTGATATCTCCGAAACTACCCCACCTTTTTTGATGATCAAAGCGGCGTCTTGATGGATTCAACGCCCTGCCTCGAAGCCGCTCGTTGATCTTCTCTGCACTCAGCCGGAACTGGTAGCACGTGGCCACGTGGTGAGTGGTTTTTCCCGATTTCCTCGCAGGGCGTGGTCCGGAAAAATCGGGAAGCAGCTCCAAGTTGTAGGCGTCAATAAGACGCGTCGTTTGACACCATAAAATATATGTGTCGCCGCTTTCGTTTTCGCAGCGTTCAATTTTGAAACTTTAAAATTTTTCACTTTTGCACTTTTTCGTGTCTATTTGCACTTTATGTTGCACTTTAAGAAAAACACTTTGCACCATCGGGTAGCCCGCACTTTTCCGCAAATTTTGGTATATTGCACTATAAGATTCCGTTGAAAAATACCACTTTTGTGAATTTGTTACACAATTTTTTCGCAATTTCGAGCGTGGAGCCACCTTGGAAGCGTGTGTACGTCGCGGGGGGAAGCCGCGGACTCTGGGGGAACTCGGTTAGGTTAGGTTAGGTTAGGTTAGGTTAGGTTAGGTTAGGTTAGGTTATCTGCGGAGGGTAGGGCCGGACCTGTCGGACGCCCAGTTCGGTTTCCGACAGGGGCGTTCGACCATCGACGCGCTGGCCCTACTCAAGGGCCAGGTGAAGGGGGCGGTAGAGGCCGGGGACGGAGTGCTGGCGGTGTCATTCGACATAGCCAACGCCTTCAACTCCGTCCCCCACTCGACCATATTGGAGGCACTCCGATATCACGGAGTGCCCCAATACTTGCGGAGCCTTCTGGCCAGCTACCTGGAGGACCGAGAGGTCCTCCTTGTCGACAAAATGGCCAGGTTGCGCAGATACAGCGCGGAGTCTGGTGTTCCGCAGGGGTCAGTCTTAGGACCCCCCCTGTGGAACATCGGCTTCGACTGGCTGCTGCGGGGAGCCCTCCTCCAGGGCACGAGTGTCATCTGCTACGCGGATGACACTCTCCTCACTGCCCGGGGGAGGAACTTCGGGGAGGCGGCCTGTCTGGCATCGGCTGGCGGTTCCTTGGTGGCGGGGAGGATACGCAGCCTGGGATTGAGGGTGGCGCTGAATAAGACCGAGGCCGTGTTCTTTCACGGGCCTCGGCAGCGCTGCCCTCCTGACGCCCACATTTTCGTGGAGGGCGCCAGGGTTGGTGTCCAGACCCAATTAAAATATCTGGGTCTGGTGTTGGACAGCAGGTGGCGCTTCGGCCCACATTTCAGCGGGCTGTCGACGCGCCTGCTGAGGGCTGCGGACGCCCTCTCCTGGCTCCTCCCGAACCTGGGAGGGCCCAGTGCGCGGTGCCGGCGCCTTTATGCCGGCATCTTGCGAAGCATGGCCTTGTACGGGGCCCCCATCTGGGCAGACTCCCTGCATAGGAGGGAGAACGCGACGGCGATGCGCCGGCCCCAAAGGGCCATTGCACTGCGGGTGGCGAGGGCCTACCGCTCGGTGGGCTTTTCGGCGGCGTGCGCTCTGGCTGGCACCCCTCCCTGGGAGTTGGAGGCGTGGGTGCTCGCCAGAGTGTACGAATGGACGGCGCGGCGGAAAGCCCTCGGGGAGCGCCCCGTCGCGGAAGAGCGGGAGGCCGTGCGGCGGGAGGCGAGGGACGCCATCATCGTCCATTGGACGCAGGACCTCGCCTCCGCCACTTTCGGCCGCCGAACCCTGGACGCGCTCGGCCCAGTCCTGCGGGACTGGCTCGAGCGGCCCCACGGTTTCCTCTCATTCCGTCTGGTGCAGGTGCTGTCAGGCCACGGCTGTTTCGGCACGCACCTGCACCGGATCGGGAGGGAGGAGACTCCGGCGTGCCACGACTGCGGCGCGGCGGAGGACACGGCACAGCACACGCTCGAGGTGTGCCCGGCGTGGTCTGAGCCGCGCCGTAGTCTGACTGCGGAGATCGGACAGGACCTCTCACTTCCCAGCGTGGTCAACTCTATGCTGGAGAGTGAGGGGTCCTGGGCAGCGGTCGCCTCCTTTTGCGAGGACGTTATCTCGCAAAAGGAGGCGGCGGAGCGCGCGCGTGAGGACGACCCTCTCGCAGCGCCGCTCCGAAGGCGGAGAAGAGGTCGGAGAAGACGCCGTCTTCTCCCTCCTCATGGTGGTGATAGGCGGGCGACAGGCGCGGGGGCGCCTCCGCCCGCATTGCACTCTACACCACCTCCGCCGGTCATTCCCGGCCCTCGCCCCTCACGGGGTGGGCGCGTAGGGCCCGCCGTGTAGGCGGGCGTACGTCGGAGAGGGACTGGACGTAAAGGCTATGCCGATCTCCCAGTCCCCCTCCACTCAGACGATGCGGGAATGCCGCTGGGTTGTTTTAGTGGGTATACCGGGCCTTGGCCCGGGGAGTCCCACATACCCCTCCCATTCCCCCAATGGGAGGGTATGCGTAATGCATTTTTTCCCAGCGCAAACAAAAAAAAAAAAAAAAAAAAAAAAAAAGGTTAGGTTAGGTTAGGTAAGGTTAGGTTAGGTTAGGTTAGGTTAGGTTAGGTTAGGTTAGGTTGGGGGACCCCCCACAGAGCTTGCGTCCACGTCGCGTCCCCTGGAAACGACCCAGTTCTGTCACCGTAACGGAGTGGCAGACTGGGGTTCGGCCAAAGTGCTCTGTACTTTCGTAGTTCACATATTCATTTTGCCTTTTTAACTACGATCCTGCGGTGGCCATGCCTACACCCCCGCGGGACGCCTTCGGGCGCTTTTTAAAACCCAAAGGCCCTTCTCAGGGCCAAACAAAAGGCCCTTCTCAGGGCCAACCCAAAGGCCCTTCTCAGGGCCAACCCAAAGGCCCTTCTCAGGGCCAACCAAAAGGCCCTTCTCAGGGCCAACCAAAAGGTCCTTTTCAGGGCCACTCCGACGCTTCGGCGTCAGAGGCTAGCCGCGCGCCGTCTGCGGCTAGCTTCTCTGAAGGTGCAGTCGAGTTTTTGGACTCTGACGACCAGTCCGTCACGAGTGTCTCGGATGCGGGCGACTCCCGGTCGCGGAAGCGGGCCTTCCGTAAGGATGGGTCAGAGGGCTCTTCGGGCTCGTCCAGGCGGTCGAAAGCCAAAAGGCCGTCAATAGCTGCAGACACCCACGAGGTGGGTCTTGCGGACGCCCAACGTCAGCTCGACCTGGCTCGGCGGGAGCTGCACCAGCAGGAGCTGGAGGAGCAGGTTGTTGCGAAGGAGCAACGGGCGCGTGCTGCTCGGGCCAAGTCCGGGTACGGTGCGTCCCGCGTTCTGTACGCGGACCACTCCTTGGCCGAGCTGCAGCAGATGGCGGAGGAGGACGAGGAGGAGATCGTTGAGGTCGCCTCCAAGTCCTCAAATTTAAAAGGGACCTTCCAAAAGGCCCTTAAGTGTCGGGCCGCGAGCATGCGCGGTATCGTTATGGAGCTGGTCCAGCGCAAGGCGACTGACGAAACGCGGCAACTGCAGGCGACAGTCAATCGGCTGCAGTTGGAGGTCAGCCAGCTTCATACGAAGCTAGCTGAAGCCACGGCTCGGCCACATCAGACCGAACCAAGACCAGCGGCAGAGGCCCCCGCCTCCAACCTTGAGGATGTCATCCGCAAGGTGGTTATGGAGGAGAGGGCCTTCACGCGAGCCTGCTTAGCAGGAATAGAGGACCGGCTCTTGCCGGAGCAAAGCCTCCGACCGCCGCTTGCCGCGGACAAGAGGCAAAGCGAGCCGGGGCCGTCCTCGCAAGGGGAGGACGCCCTTCTCCCTTCTACTACTCCGTCCAACCAGCAGGGTTGGACCGAAGTGGTCGGGAAGGGAAAGGGCAGAGGAAAGAAGACGGCGACAGCCGCCCCTGCTGTCACAGCCACCACGGCCACCACGACTCCCAGCCAGTCGCAGACGACCGGGAAGGGAAGGAGGAGGGGCAGGGGCAGAAAAGCGGCAACGGCCGTCCCTGTCGCCCCCGTCACCCCGCCTCCCAGCCAGTCGCAGGCGACCGGCACAGGGAAGAGAAAGGGGAAATTGGTTCCCCCGAAGTCCGCGGCCGTCGTCGTGACGCTCACCGCGGAGGCCGCGGAACGAGGGGAGACGTACGCGTCCATATTGGTGCGGGCGCGTGCTAACGCCGATCCCACCCAACTGGGGATCGGCAAAGTCTCCTGCCGCAGGACCCAAGCCGGGGCTCGAATTTTCGAGTTCCCTGGCGCGGAGGGAAACGCAAGCGCTGACCTCTTTGCAGCCAAGCTGCAGGAGGTCATTGCGGACGCGGCCAAGGTGGCCCGACCTGTTAAGTCGGCGACCATCGAGGTGACCGATCTTGACGACTCGGTCACCAAGGAGGAGGTGGTGGCGGCAGTCGCAGCTATTGGGGGCTGCAGCGTCACAGCGGTGCAGGGCCGGGACATCAGGCCCGGCCGCGGCGGCATGGGAACTATCCGTCTCGAGTGCCCGGTCGCCGCCGCCAAAGTCGTCCTTGGAAAGGGACGGCTCTTGGTCGGGTTCAGCTCGGGTGCAGTCCGAGCACTTGAAGACCAGCCCCTGCGCTGCTTCAGGTGCTGCGGCATAGGGCACACCCGAGCCCTGTGCCCTTCAGCGGTTGACAGATCTCAAACCTGCTACCGCTGTGGCAAGGAGGGCCACAAAGCCGCCTCCTGCACGGCCGCCACGCCGCACTGCGCAGTGTGCGCCGCCAGTGGCTGCCCGGCAGGCCACGTGACGAGGGGGAGGATGTGCAATCCTCCCCCTAAGAGGGGCAAAGCGCAGGCGCCCACCGTCGTTCCCGAGGCAGGAACGGCGGTGGCGGCGGAGGAGGAGGGTGCGATGTCGATTGATGGATAGGGTCGATCATCGCATCCTCCAGGCGAACACCAACCACTGCAGAACAGCCCAGGATCTGCTGATGCAGACCATGGCTGAGTGGTTGGTGGACTTGGCGGTGGTCGCCGAGCCCTACTCGGTCCCTGGCAATTGGCTGGGCGATCGGGACGGCCTGGTGGCAATGGTGACGCGGTCTTCCACAGACTCCCCTCCCCTCTCGCTTTTAGAGAGAGGACCGGGATACGTGGCCACCGCGTGGGGAGGTGTGGCCCTGGTAGGGGTCTATTTCTCCCCAAACCGCCCTCTCTCGGACTTTGAGGATTTCCTCGAAGTCCTCACTGCAGTCGTAGGGAGGGCGGCGCCGCGCCAGGTCGTGGTGTTGGGCGACCTGAACGCCAAGTCGGTAGCATGGGGCAACCCGGCTGCCTCCTGCAACGTCCGGGGACGCGCCGTCGAGTTCTGGGCGGCGTCGTGCGGTGTGTCCCTCCTCAACAGGGGGGCGGTCCACACGTGTGTGCGGCGGCAGGGAGGGTCGGTGGTGGACGTCTCGTTTGCCACCCCCGTGCTGGCCGCACGCATCGTGAACTGGCGGGTGGAGACGGTGGAGACCTTGTCGGACCACCGATATGTGCGGTTCGACATCTCCACCCAGGGCCCCCGGGGGGAGATGGCCCGCTCTAGCAGGTCTCCCTTCCCACGGTGGGCTCTCACTCGCCTGGACCGGGAGGCAGCCAAGGAGGCGGCCTTCCTCCAGGACTGGCTGTCGCCCCCCCCTTTCGAGGACGTCCCGGACGTTGATGCCGCAGCGGTCCGGCTCAAGAGATCCCTGACCGAGGTGTGCAACTTCAGCATGCCTCGGTCCCGTCGCCCGCCTCCCCGTCGCGCCGTCTATTGGTGGTCGGAGGAACTGGCGGGGCTCCGGGCCACCTGCGTGGCGGCTAGGAGGGCCTACACGCGGAGCCGAAGGCGCAGCGTCCGTAGCCAAGCAGACGAGGACCGCCTCTACGCCTCTTACAGAGAGGCTCAGACGGTCCTCAAGTCGGCTATGGGCGCTGCCAAGGACTCGGCGAGGGCCGAGATGCTGGAGGGTCTCGACAGGGATCCATATGGGAGACCATACAGGGCGGCGCGGAACCAACTGCGGCCCCATGGTCCCCCACTGACGGAGACCCTCGAGCCGGCGTTGCTGGATGGGGTGGTCCGGTCCCTGTTTCCGCGCAGGACCGACTTCACCCCACCAACGATGGACCCCCCGCAGGAGGCGGCTTTATCGCCGGAGGAAGAGGTACCCCCGGTGACGGCGGATGAGTTCTACGCGGGGGTTCTCAGCCTCCGCGCTAAGAAGACGGCCCCTGGGCCGGACGGCGTCCCCGCACGGGTGGTGGCTATGGCCGCCGCTCAAATGGAGGACAGATTTCGGGAACTCTTCAGCGCGTGCCTTACGGCTGGGAGGTTCCCGAAACTGTGGAAGGAGGGGCGGCTATGCCTCCTCCGAAAAGAGGGACGCCCGGCGGATTCCCCCTCGGCATACCGGCCCATCGTTCTGCTTGATGAGGTCGGTAAATTGTTCGAGGGGATCATTGCCTCCCGGCTGAATGGCCACCTGCGGAGGGTAGGGCCGGACCTGTCGGACGCCCAGTTCGGTTTTCGACAAGGGCGTTCGACCATCGACGCGCTGGCTCTACTCAAGGGCCAGGTGAAGGGGGCGGTCGAGGCAGGGGACGGAGTGCTGGCGGTATCATTCGACATAGCCAACGCCTTCAACTCCGTGCCCCACTCGACCATACTGGAGGCACTCCGATATCACGGAGTGCCCCTATACCTGCGGAGCCTCCTGGCCAGCTACCTGGAGGACCGAGAGGTCCTCCTTGTCGACAAACTGGCCAGGTTGCGCAGATACAGCGCGGAGTCTGGTGTTCCGCAGGGGTCAGTCTTAGGACCCCCCCTTTGGAACATCGGCTTTGACTGGCTGCTGCGGGGAGCCCTCCTCCAGGGCACGAGTGTCATCTGCTACGCGGATGACACTCTGCTCACTGCCCGGGGGAGGAACTTCGGGGAGGCGGCCTGTCTAGCATCAGCTGGCGGGTCATTGGTGGCGGGGAGGATCCGCCGCCTGGGGTTGAAGGTGGCGCTGAATAAGACCGAGGCCGTGTTCTTTCACGGGCCTCGGCAGCGCTGCCCTCCTGACGCCCACATTATCGTGGAGGGTGCCAGGGTAGGCGTCCAGACTCAGATCAAATATCTGGGTCTAGTGCTGGACAGCAGGTGGCGCTTCGGCCCGCATTTCAGCGGGCTGTCGACGCGCCTGCTGAGGGCTGCGGACGCCCTCTCCTGGCTCCTCCCGAACTTGGGAGGGCCCAGTGCGCGATGCCGGCGCCTATATGCCGGCATCCTGAGGAGCATGGCCCTGTATGGGGCCCCCATCTGGGCAGACTCCCTCCATAGGAGGGAGAATGCGACGGCGATGCGCCGGCCCCAAAGGGCCATTGCACTGCGGGTGGCGAGGGCTTACCGCTCGGTGGGCTTTTCGGCGGCGTGCGCTCTGGCCGGCACCCCTCCTTGGGAGCTGGAGGCGTGGGTGCTCGCCAGAGTGTACGAATGGACGGCGCGGCGAAAAGCCCTCGGGGAGCGCCCCGTCGCGGAAGAGCGGGAGGCCGTGCGGCGGGAGGCGAGGGACGCCATCATCGTCCATTGGACGCAGGACCTCGCCTCCGCCACTTTTGGCCGCCGAACCCTGGACGCGCTCGGCCCAGTCCTGCGGGACTGGCTCGAGCGGCCCCACGGTTTCCTCTCATTCCGTCTTGTGCAGGTGCTGTCAGGCCACGGCTGTTTCGGCACGCACCTGCACCGGATCGGGAGGGAGGAGACTCCGGCGTGCCACGACTGCGGCGCGGCGGAGGACACGGCACAGCACACACTCGAGGTGTGCCCGGCTTGGTCTGAGCCGCGCCGTAGTCTGACTGCGGAGATCGGACAGGACCTCTCACTTCCCAGCGTGGTCAACTCTATGCTGGACAGTGAGGGGTCCTGGGCTGCGGTCGCCTCCTTTTGCGAGGACGTCATCTCGCAAAAGGAGGCGGAGGAGCGCGCGCGGGAGGACGACCCTCTCGCTGCGCCGCTCCGAAGGCGGAGAAGAGGTCGGAGAAGACGCCGTCTTCTTCCTCCTCATGGTGGTGATAGGCGGGCGACAGGCGCGGGGGCGCCTCCGCCCGCATTGCACTCTACACCACCTCCGCCGGTCATTCCCGGCCCTCCCCCCTCACGGGGAGGGCGTGTAGGGCCCGCCGTGTAGGCTGGCGAACGTCGGAGAGGGACTGGACGCAAAGGCTGCGCCGATCTCCCAGTCCCCCTCCACTCAGACGATGCGGGAATGCCGCTGGGTTGTTTTAGTGGGTATACCGGGTTAGCCCGGGGAGTCCCACATACCCCTCCCATTCCCCCAATGGGAGGGTATGCGTAATGCATTTTTTCCCAGCGCAAACAAAAAAAAAAAAAAAAAAAAAAGGTTAGGTTAGGTTAGGTTAGGTTAGGTTAGGTTAGGTTAGGTTAGGTTAGGTTAGGTTAGGTTAGGTTAGGTTAGGTTAGGTTAGGTTAGGTTAGGTTAGGTTAGGTTAGGTTAGGTTAGGTTAGGTTAGGTTAGGTTAGGTTAGGTTAGGTTAGGTTAGGTTAGGTTAGGTTAGGTTAGGTTAGGTTAGGTTAGGTTAGGTTAGGTTAGGTTAGGTTAGGTTAGGTTAGGTTAGGTTAGGTTAGGTTAGGTTTTTTTTTTTTTTTTTTTTTTTTTTTTTTTTTATGGCAGGAGTGGGAAATCCCCACGGACACCTGAACTGCCGTAAGACAGTCCAGGTAGTGTCGGACTCGAACCGACTAAAACCCACTCCTGCTCTGCTAGTGTCCTCTGACATGTGTCATCAGAGCCCTTGTTGAGACATGTTTCTTTTTTAATTTACTTTAGACAGTGACTCTACTATTTCGAAAATTAACTTAAATGACTTAATGTTTTATGAATTTTTCTGTATTTTGATGACTGATTTTACTTGCGATATTTTTAATTTGATTTCTTTATTTTATGGCGATAACTTTTTGTATATTTTCATAATATTTAAAAAGTATATCGTTTTCTTTATGCTTAATTTATTATTTTTAACGACTTTTGGACTGCCAGGAACAATTATGTGCTGTGGGTAAAACACCGTAACAACCGCCGTACATAATTTTGTGGTAATTCTGTCAATTCCCGAAGCTTTTCTAGGATTTAAACTATTTGCGGCCCACTTTGGTTCCTCCGTTGTGAATACAGGATCGAATGTCTCACCATTCGCGCTTTTGCTCACTCTATTCACCAACTCCTCTAACCTGCTGTGGTCCGCATTGCTATCCTCTGTCTTATCCTCAGGATAAAACGTCTTCCGCTTCCGTCTCTTGACCTCCTTCATTCGTGTCAACCCCAACTTTTCGGTCCACCAAGGCAATCCTGTCTGGTTCCTTCCCTCAACAGTTGGCATGATCCTTCCGTATGCTTTCTCTATCGACTCTTTGTATTTTTCTGTTAAATTGTCCAGATCTTCTATTGTTTGTATCCTGTCTATTTCTATTTTGTTTATGTAAGTTTGTTCCCAAATTTCTTTATGTTTCCCGTAGAATTGTGCCCATTTTGCAAACGCCCTTTGGCCGGCTTCTAAAATCAGCTCAGCCGTGGCCAGCAGACACCTTTGGAGGTTTGCCCGTACGACGCGATACTGGTGAGGTCTGCTATTGGCCATTTCGGCATCCCCGCCAGGGACCACCTTAGCAGTACGCCACCGACAGCCGCGCCAGTCCATCCCACTTGACGCGGACTGGGCACTCGCTGTCGAAGGCGTTGTGCTCGGTCTTGCTCATCCTGGCGGACACGCAGTTATGGCACTTTGGTGGTTCCGCAGCCATCCTTGAGGGGCAGTCTACCCTCATGTGGGGGTCCCCACAGTGCGTACAGAGGTCTGCGGTTTCCGTGCACATCTTTCGGCTATGGCCGAAGCGCAAACAGCGAGTGCACTGTATCAGCGGCGATTGATCTTGCACACGCACCCGCTGCAAGTCGATGTGCACTCGACCCGCGTGCGTCAGCCTCTGCCACAGAGCAGGCGATACCTGCAAGATGACGTGGCACATATGGGGATTCCTCGTCCTGCGACGGTACTTCACCCTTAGCCTCAGGTCATCCGCAGGCACGTCCCCAATCAGATGGCCGTTTTGGCGCTTTAAAGCCTCCAGCAGCTCCTCGTCCGTGTGGCACGAGAGGACGTCCTTGGCGATGATGAGAGGATCCTTATTCTTCACCTCTTCCACCATCAAATTCCCGGCCTTCTTGATCCTCTCGGCCACACTGGTCAGCTCCTCTCTGGTCCTGAAGCCAACTACCACCTTCTGGTCTCTCACTTTCCGCACTCTCTCCACCCTGGTGCCCTCATTCCTAGCGTCTACCACCGTCCTGAGTTTTTCAAGAACCTCTTCCCCAGTGTCCTCAACGTTGACCGACGACACGATCACCGAGTGAAGAGGCTCTTGGAAGCGCTGCTTTGGGGTTGCGGCCTTTTCCGCGAAAGAGGGCCCTTGGCCCGCGACAAAGCGAGGCGACTCTCTCAGTTGCTCCGACAGAGCCCGCGTATGCTGTTGGCATTCCTCCAGCGCCTTGTTGTGCTGCTGGAGGTTCCCCATGAGCTGTTTCACGAGCTCTGTCGGAACATCTGCGCTTGGTGTCGGGTCCTTTGGACGATCTTCCAACTCGGTACCGGTTCCCCTCTCGGCCTCTGCCTCTTTCACCAGCTGGTACAGCCTCTCCACCGCTTTAGTGATCTCATCTTTTATCTCTTTCTTGAGGTTTCGAGAGCTCAACAGCTGGATTTTTGCCTTAGAGAGGCAGGCTTTCGCTTCCGAAGTTCTGCTAAGGTACCGAGTGGGTTGCGAGTTGGGCGGCGAGCCATCAACAGTCTGCTGCTGCCCAGCAGACTTTGCCTCTTGTGAGAGTACCGCCTTGGACTTCAGTTTGGGGGGAGATGTCGTTAGGGCCTTCTTCGGAGGGGTTGGCGTCTTGAGAGGCCGTGCTGTCTTAGACCTATCCGCCTCCCACTCCCCAATACTGCGTCTCACTGATGGACCCGCCTGTACAGAATGAGACATCCCCGCATCCGAGCTATCCTCCCCAGCCTTGGTCTTTTTTGGGACCGGTGTCCTTATCCCGAACATTTTGAATCGAGAAGTCCTAAGAGGCTTGTCAGAGGACACTCAGTACTGATCCCTGTAAAGGGGGGATCCGTTTACTGTAAAATTAAAAAGACAATGAGACTAATAATTTAAAATAGTTTGATAAACTATAAGTCCGAATAATAAAAGTTTAATTAATAAACTATAACAGTCCGAAAAACCGAAAATGTAGTAATTTACGCAAGATGGATGGTTATTTTTGTTCCTTGTCACTCTACAAGTGACCAATTGGCGGTAAAGTACTAATAAATTTCTAAAATTATTTCGTCAAAATTTCCTCCCTTCTTCCCTATATAGAACAGGGCGGGTGGGAGGGCAATTAAATTTTGATTTTTTGCAGATGTCTTCGAGCTAGACGCGCGTGCGAGGTGTCAGGAGACGCGTCTCGGCGCGGGCCAGCCAACCAGACCGTTTTCAGAATGAATTTGGAAGAGAAATTTGCACAGTGGTCAAAAAACCACTTTTTTCAGGCAAAAACCGAGTTTTCAGCGACCAGGAAGGATTTCAGTTCGCGCACAGCGCCGGGAAACCTAGGTTATTATGGCGAAAACACGATTCCGCAAAAAGAACGGGAATCTAATGACAATTTTGAAAGTTATGAATTTTTGAAGTTGTAAAAATTTTGAAGAAAGGGGTAAGTACCAAAAATAAAACCACCCTTGCAGGAAAGTCAAAAATAGGTTGTCAATAATCTAGCGGAGGCCTATTAAATATAGTTACAGTCGAAAACCGCTTCAAAAACGCAATCTAGACGTCAGAGAAATCGCGATTTTTGTTTCGATGGTTCTCCCTAAGGTGGATTTTGAGGTAAGTACCTGATGTAATGTATGCGCGAGTAAAGTATGCGCGAACGTTGAAGAATAATTAAATTTTGATTTTTTGCAGATGTCTTCGAGCTAGACGCGCGTGCGAGGTGTCAGGAGACGCGTCTCGGCGCGGGCCAGCCAACCAGACCGTTTTCAGAATGAATTTGGAAGAGAAATTTGCACAGTGGTCAAAAAACCACTTTTTTCAGGCAAAAACCGAGTTTTCAGCGACCAGGAAGGATTTCAGTTCGCGCACAGCGCCGGGAAACCTAGGTTATTATGGCGAAAACACGATTCCGCAAAAAGAACGGGAATCTAATGACAATTTTGAAAGTTATGAATTTTTGAAGTTGTAAAAATTTTTGAAGAAAGGGGTAAGTACCAAAAATAAAACCACCCTTGCAGGAAAGTCAAAAATAGGTTGTCAATAGTCTAGCGGAGGCCTATTAAATATAGTTACAGTCGAAAACCGCTTCAAAAACGCAATCTAGACGTCAGAGAAATCGCGATTTTTGTTTCGATGGTTCTCCCTAAGGTGGATTTTGAGGTAAGTACCTGATGTAATGTATGCGCGAGTAAAGTATGCGCGAACGTTGAAGAATAATTAAATTTTGATTTTTTGCAGATGTCTTCGAGCTAGACGCGCGTGCGAGGTGTCAGGAGACGCGTCTCGGCGCGGGCCAGCCAACCAGACCGTTTTCAGAATGAATTTGGAAGAGAAATTTGCACAGTGGTCAAAAAACCACTTTTTTCAGGCAAAAACCGAGTTTTCAGCGACCAGGAAGGATTTCAGTTCGCGCACAGCGCCGGGAAACCTAGGTTATTATGGCGAAAACACGATTCCGCAAAAAGAACGGGAATCTAATGACAATTTTGAAAGTTATGAATTTTTGAAGTTGTAAAAATTTTGAAGAAAGGGGTAAGTACCAAAAATAAAACCACCCTTGCAGGAAAGTCAAAAATAGGTTGTCAATAATCTAGCGGAGGCCTATTAAATATAGTTACAGTCGAAAACCGCTTCAAAAACGCAATCTAGACGTCAGAGAAATCGCGATTTTTGTTTCGATGGTTCTCCCTAAGGTGGATTTTGAGGTAAGTACCTGATGTAATGTATGCGCGAGTAAAGTATGCGCGAACGTTGAAGAATAATTAAATTTTGATTTTTTGCAGATGTCTTCGAGCTAGACGCGCGTGCGAGGTGTCAGGAGACGCGTCTCGGCGCGGGCCAGCCAACCAGACCGTTTTCAGAATGAATTTGGAAGAGAAATTTGCACAGTGGTCAAAAAACCACTTTTTTCAGGCAAAAACCGAGTTTTCAGCGACCAGGAAGGATTTCAGTTCGCGCACAGCGCCGGGAAACCTAGGTTATTATGGCGAAAACACGATTCCGCAAAAAGAACGGGAATCTAATGACAATTTTGAAAGTTATGAATTTTTGAAGTTGTAAAAATTTTTGAAGAAAGGGGTAAGTACCAAAAATAAAACCACCCTTGCAGGAAAGTCAAAAATAGGTTGTCAATAGTCTAGCGGAGGCCTATTAAATATAGTTACAGTCGAAAACCGCTTCAAAAACGCAATCTAGACGTCAGAGAAATCGCGATTTTTGTTTCGATGGTTCTCCCTAAGGTGGATTTTGAGGTAAGTACCTGATGTAATGTATGCGCGAGTAAAGTATGCGCGAACGTTGAAGAATAATTAAATTTTGATTTTTTGCAGATGTCTTCGAGCTAGACGCGCGTGCGAGGTGTCAGGAGACGCGTCTCGGCGCGGGCCAGCCAACCAGACCGTTTTCAGAATGAATTTGGAAGAGAAATTTGCACAGTGGTCAAAAAACCACTTTTTTCAGGCAAAAACCGAGTTTTCAGCGACCAGGAAGGATTTCAGTTCGCGCACAGCGCCGGGAAACCTAGGTTATTATGGCGAAAACACGATTCCGCAAAAAGAACGGGAATCTAATGACAATTTTGAAAGTTATGAATTTTTGAAGTTGTAAAAATTTTGAAGAAAGGGGTAAGTACCAAAAATAAAACCACCCTTGCAGGAAAGTCAAAAATAGGTTGTCAATAATCTAGCGGAGGCCTATTAAATATAGTTACAGTCGAAAACCGCTTCAAAAACGCAATCTAGACGTCAGAGAAATCGCGATTTTTGTTTCGATGGTTCTCCCTAAGGTGGATTTTGAGGTAAGTACCTGATGTAATGTATGCGCGAGTAAAGTATGCGCGAACGTTGAAGAATAATTAAATTTTGATTTTTTGCAGATGTCTTCGAGCTAGACGCGCGTGCGAGGTGTCAGGAGACGCGTCTCGGCGCGGGCCAGCCAACCAGACCGTTTTCAGAATGAATTTGGAAGAGAAATTTGCACAGTGGTCAAAAAACCACTTTTTTCAGGCAAAAACCGAGTTTTCAGCGACCAGGAAGGATTTCAGTTCGCGCACAGCGCCGGGAAACCTAGGTTATTATGGCGAAAACACGATTCCGCAAAAAGAACGGGAATCTAATGACAATTTTGAAAGTTATGAATTTTTGAAGTTGTAAAAATTTTTGAAGAAAGGGGTAAGTACCAAAAATAAAACCACCCTTGCAGGAAAGTCAAAAATAGGTTGTCAATAGTCTAGCGGAGGCCTATTAAATATAGTTACAGTCGAAAACCGCTTCAAAAACGCAATCTAGACGTCAGAGAAATCGCGATTTTTGTTTCGATGGTTCTCCCTAAGGTGGATTTTGAGGTAAGTACCTGATGTAATGTATGCGCGAGTAAAGTATGCGCGAACGTTGAAGAATAATTAAATTTTGATTTTTTGCAGATGTCTTCGAGCTAGACGCGCGTGCGAGGTGTCAGGAGACGCGTCTCGGCGCGGGCCAGCCAACCAGACCGTTTTCAGAATGAATTTGGAAGAGAAATTTGCACAGTGGTCAAAAAACCACTTTTTTCAGGCAAAAACCGAGTTTTCAGCGACCAGGAAGGATTTCAGTTCGCGCACAGCGCCGGGAAACCTAGGTTATTATGGCGAAAACACGATTCCGCAAAAAGAACGGGAATCTAATGACAATTTTGAAAGTTATGAATTTTTGAAGTTGTAAAAATTTTGAAGAAAGGGGTAAGTACCAAAAATAAAACCACCCTTGCAGGAAAGTCAAAAATAGGTTGTCAATAATCTAGCGGAGGCCTATTAAATATAGTTACAGTCGAAAACCGCTTCAAAAACGCAATCTAGACGTCAGAGAAATCGCGGTTAGGTTAGGTTAGGTTAGGTTAGGTTAGGTTAGGTTAGGTTAGGTTAGGTTAGGTTAGGTTAGGTTAGGTTAGGTTAGGTTAGGTTAGGTTAGGTTAGGTTAGGTTAGGTTAGGTTAGGTTAGGTTAGGTTAGGTTAGGTTAGGTTAGGTTAGGTTAGGTTAGGTTAGGTTAGGTTAGGTTAGGTTAGGTTAGGTTAGGTTAGGTTAGGTTAGGTTAGGTTAGGTTAGGTTAGGTTAGGTTAGGTTAGGTTAGGTTAGGTTAGGTTAGGTTAGGTTAGGTTAGGTTAGGTTAGGTTAGGTTAGGTTAGGTTAGGTTAGGTTAGGTTAGGTTAGGTTAGGTTAGGTTAGGTTAGGTTAGGTTAGGTTAGGTTAGGTTAGGTTAGGTTAGGTTAGGTTAGGTTAGGTTAGGTTAGGTTAGGTTAGGTTAGGTTAGGTTAGGTTAGGTTAGGTTAGGTTAGGTTAGGTTAGGTTAGGTTAGGTTAGGTTAGGTTAGGTTAGGTTAGGTTAGGTTAGGTTAGGTTAGGTTAGGTTAGGTTAGGTTAGGTTAGGTTAGGTTAGGTTAGGTTAGGTTAGGTTAGGTTAGGTTAGGTTAGGTTAGGTTAGGTTAGGTTAGGTTAGGTTAGGTTAGGTTAGGTTAGGTTAGGTTAGGTTAGGTTAGGTTAGGTTAGGTTAGGTTAGGTTAGGTTAGGTTAGGTTAGGTTAGGTTAGGTTAGGTTAGGTTAGGTTAGGTTAGGTTAGGTTAGGTTAGGTTAGGTTAGGTTAGGTTAGGTTAGGTTAGGTTAGGTTAGGTTAGGTTAGGTTAGGTTAGGTTAGGTTAGGTTAGGTTAGGTTAGGTTAGGTTAGGTTAGGTTAGGTTAGGTTAGGTTAGGTTAGGTTAGGTTAGGTTAGGTTAGGTTAGGTTAGGTTAGGTTAGGTTAGGTTAGGTTAGGTTAGGTTAGGTTAGGTTAGGTTAGGTTAGGTTAGGTTAGGTTAGGTTAGGTTAGGTTAGGTTAGGTTAGGTTAGGTTAGGTTAGGTTAGGTTAGGTTAGGTTAGGTTAGGTTAGGTTGTGACGGCATACACCAGCACCCCATGTCGTGCGGTGTTCCGCAGGGTTCGGTCTTGGGCCCGCCCCTGTGGAACATCGGGTACGACTGGGTGCTGAGAGGCGAGCTCCAGCCGGGAGTGGACCTGACGTGTTACGCTGACGACATGCTGGTCACTGCCCGGGGGAGCTCGTACAGGGAGGCAGCGTTGCTGGCGACGGCCGCGGTCTCACAGGTGGTGAGCCGCATACGGCGCCTTGGCCTGGAGGTGGCCCTCAACAAGTCGGAGGCCATAGTTTTTCATGGCCCCCGGCGGGCGCCGCCGGCGGGATCACACATCGTGGTCGATGGGGCCCGTATCGCTGTCGAGTCCACCATGAAATACCTGGGATTGGTGCTCGACAGCCGGTGGGATTTCGGACCCCACTTCCGAC